>CABPRJ010000489.1:884179-1321324 GCA_902439185.1 Cinara cedri | reverse complement strand
CTCATTAATAAGAAGAGTAATAGAGGAAAACCCAGTAGGGAGGATACCTCTTGGAAGACCGCATCTAAGATGGGAGAATTAAGTTAGGAGAGACACTGAAACAGTGGAGCCGGAGTGACATTGGCAGGAAGTAGCAGAGGATAGGGATAGGTGGCAGTATGTTTATCTAGAGGTATGGTCTTGAATGGCCGAAATCAATAAAGAAGAAGAAACAATACAATATATTATAATAAAAACTTATATATTATATTAACTTATTTATTTTACTCAGTTTATTTATTGATAAAATATAATTAAAAAAAAAAAAAAGTTCAAAATACTTAGATAATGATTTTTTTTCTGACAGAATACTATCATATTAAATGAAGATAATCATGGCCTAAGGAAAACTAATTAAATTTTTTCATTTACATTATTCAGTAATGCTTAAAAAAACAAGTAAATAAATAATTTAGTTAAATAATATAATGTATATTTGTGATGAAAACATGCCATTATTTATATAATACACATATATTCTTGAGTAATTGAAAGGCAGCTTTTTCTTTGGCTTCGTTTGCATTTTTAGCCATACCCACACTGCAAACAGGAGGATATATATTATCAATGGACAATACACAATGGAGATTTTCTGCATCTACGATAACAGATTTGTCCATGATTCTGAATGTCAAATTCATTTCACACTCTTCAGCAATATTATTTAACACACCGACAGGATCATCAATATTCAAATCACAATCATTAGAGAGATATTGTTGGAGAAGGGCGTCTAAACCAGCAGTCTCTGGCCATTCATGATTTTTGAAAAGCAAATGATAATTAGTTATGTGTTCATCCATAGGGGCATTTAGTTTTACTTTTACCGATTTAATAACTTCAACTTGCTCCAAAACCTTAATGGAATCATAAGTTTTATTTGTTTCAAGTTCAGGAGCCAACGATTTGTCCATGCATTTTAATTTATTCACCATTTGAACAGCAGCAAAATGCTTTGCTTGTTTTTTGGTCTTGTGTGTTGCTGTTTCAATCATTTTAGCCACTTGACAACTTATAGTAAACAATTTAGCGTGAGCTTGACCTTCTTCTCGTACTAGCTCAAAAACTGGCAATCCAAGTTTATGATTTGTACAGATATCGTTTAATTGACCAACAGCGTTTACTTTAATATTGTCATCAAATGGAGAGACAACATGGTTTTCAAAGTCCCATTGCTTAAATTCTGTTTTCAACAAATGTGGATTATCATTAATCATCAGCTTAAGAATTTTTAAAGCGGCTACATGTTTAGCTTCTTTTTTAGAAGCCCCTTCACCTACAGTAGTATAATCATCTAATGTTAAGCTATATCTGAAAGTAACCTTGCTCTGTGAAATTCCATTATATATGAGGTCATACTGAGGAACAAGTTTATTTTTGGCAGCATATTCTTGTACAATGGAAGCTGGAGTTTTATTTAATGAACTTATGTGTGCAGACTTATTTCGTAAATCAAATCCTACTGGGTTATCCATTTTCTATAGAACAAATAAAGTACACTTGGTTATTTCAGTGCTTAATTTTATAAAATATAAAATACAATCAGGCAAAATTTAAAATAACTGTTGAAATGTTAAAAAAGTGGTATCGGCAAAAGTCAATACAGAAAAATGAACGTTCTTAATTTTTTTTGGTCATATATTATGATAAAAACTAATTTATTTATTCACTTTTCAAAATAGCCACTTTGTAATAGATATTATTCAAAAGATTTTAATGTACTTATTAGACATACTATCTGTATATACTATATTTATTAGTAATAAGCATTTTTTTGAGCATGGGTTTAAATTACTTTATTCAGAGTAGAACTATCTCACTGAATAGAAATCATAATATATATTAGATATAATTTTAAAATTATGAAACAAACTGTTTCTGTAAGTAAATATATACCGAATAGTAATTAAATTAAATTTGTATGAATATACATTTTTAAATATTAGAAATGTTAAAGCCATGTTTATTTTATAATTTCATACAATACAAATAATACAAACAAATACCTATTGATTTATGGGTATTGTAGAGAAATAAATTAATTGTAAATGTATAGAGCAATATTATTATAGCAATTTGTATTATAAAATCATGATTTTGTTTAATGATTAGTAGATAGTTTGGTTATCTAATCAATCATTAAGCATAAACTTAAACAGCAACCATTTAATTCATAATAATTTTAAATCTAATTCTATAAAATAGGTACATACGTTTTTAACAATCGAGAATTAGTATATTTACTATATCATTAATAACTGTATGTTTAGTTAAATAATGTAAGTATATGTTAAACGTATAAAATTTGGTTTTCTAGTCTAATGAATATTTGATTATAATTAAATTTAAATTAGAGTGCAACATTAATAAAAAAGATACACTTATACTTCTATGACGAGAACGTTAAAAATTTGATTTATCCTTAAAAAGTTGTTTATGAATGTTCTACTAACATTCTAGAAATATTAGATAAGAAATTCTAAGGTTTACCAAACTGAGGAAACATTGCACAAATCACTGATTAAAAGAATTAAGATATTTTGACATACAATTAATGAACGATGTGAAGTCAACTAAATAATGCTTAGTTGGCTGATTGAAATTCGATAAAAATAATTAGTTAATATTAGTTAAAAATTATACAGTTGAAAAATTTTTATAATTAGATATTGGCATTATTTGTATTAAATTTATCTTTGGTATTTGGTATGGAAATTATTTTTTGACAATATCAATCAAAATTACGATATTTAGATAGACAGTAAACAGACAAATTAATTGAAAAATAAAAATAATACAATTCAATATAATTTTTCTTCTTCTCTGCTCATTGATGCTAAGATTCGTTCACGATAATTTATTTAATTAGTGATTTCTCTGAATTATATCGCTATGCAGGGGTGCCAGGCGCAGTCTTACCATGCCCCCAATTCAATAGAATTAATATACAATATAAAAATAATACAAAGTTGGGAACCACTGATTTTTCTTATTGATTATTGCTACCGAACATTTTTTTTTATCAACTTTTAAAGATAAATATCACTATGACCGTCGTGGTCACGAATATCCGTATATATTATTATCAGTTATTCTTATCTTCAGTTTACGTAAAATCGTGAAATACAATTTTTAAGGTTATGATAAAAATTGGCATGGTTGTATAAAACCAAAACTGATAACCTTAATAGTTGATTTTTATTAATTATTATTTTGAATTTTTGATTATTTTGTTTATTCTACTCGATGAATTAATAATTTCAAATTTCAAATCAATCCTATAAATGGAAATCCAAATTAAGGTTATCAATATTTTGTGCTTGTGTTTATAACGAATTTAGATTGCTAAACATCAAGTACCATGGATTCATTTGATATTTTTAAAAAGTTGTCTGTTGGTGCGAAATTCAAAAAACCGGAAAAATGTGTTTCTAATCTAGAGGTAATTTGCAAATTAATGTACCTAAAATTTGTATATTTGTTACATTTAATTTGTTTTTATTTTTTCAAAGAATGATAAATGTAGTGCCAAACAAATTAAAATTAAAGCAGTTGGTGACAATGTCCCTAATGCACTTGCCACTTTTGATATGATGAAAAATATGTATTCTTTAAGTCCGTTATTAATGGACAACCTCATGAAGTCTGGTTACACCGTACCAACACCAATTCAAACTCAATCTATACCCATCATGTTACAAGTATTAATTTTTTAAATTGTGTTAATGTGGCACATATTCATTTTTTCATTTGGTAGAAAAGGCAAATATTTGCTTGTGCCCCAACTGGTTCTGGAAAAACAGCTGCATTCTTGGTACCTATCATTCATCATTTAAGTAAGCCAATGAACAAAGGGTTTAGAGCTTTGATTGTAAGTCCCACGAGAGAGTTAGCAAAACAGACATTAAGGTAAGTGTAAAAATAAAAACTGTATTATGATTCGTTTCTGATTATTATTATTTTGATTTTAGAGAATGTACAAGGTTATGCGAAGGAATTGGACTACGACCACATACATTTACTAAAATCAATAAAGATAAAGAAAAATTTAATCCCAAATTAGCTCAGAAGTTTGGTAAATATTTGAATATGTAAATAAATAATGTTTTTCTTAAATGTATATTTATATATTTAAATGTTTTACTGTTTCAAATTTTAGATATATTAATAGCAACACCTAATAGACTAGTATTTCTACTGGAACAAGAGCCACCAGCTGTAGAATTAACTAAGTAATATTTATTTCGTACAAAAATTTAACCTTTTTATTTTAGAGTTAAGTGAATAATGTATTTATAACTGTTGACATTTTTAATTTATAGTATTGAGTGGTTAGTAATAGACGAATCAGACAAATTGTTTGAAACTGGTATTCGAGGGTTCAGAGACCAATTGGCAATCATTTATAAGGCGTGTGGCCCAAATACTAAACGGGCTATGTTTAGTGCCACATATACAGTAGAGGTAGCGAAATGGTCAAAGAAAAATCTTGACGGTCTTATAGCTGTAACAGTTGGTAATAGGCAAGTATTAAAATAATAATATATTAAGGAAGTTGATATTAAATAAAAAATTACAATATTTAACAGAATATTCAAGAACTCTATTCCAACATCTAGTTATGTTATATATTAACTTTTATTGTTTTATTTCAATTATCAGAAACACTGCAGTCACAACAATTGAACAAGATTTAGTGTTTGTTGGAAATGAAGAGGGAAAATTAATTGCAATGAGAGATTTAGTGAAAAAAGTTTGCTTTTTTTTTTTAAAAAATGTATTAACATGCAATTTATATTTTATGATATTTAAATTTTATATTTCAGGGATTGTCTCCTCCTGTTTTAATATTTTTACAATCTAAAGAGCGTGCAAAAGAGCTCTTTAGTGAACTCATTTATGATGGCATTAATGTAGATGTCATTCATGCAGACAGAACTCAACAACAGGTATTATATACAATTTTTTTTTTTTTTTTAGTATTATTTTTATAAGAAATACACAATCTTTACCTAAAAAGGTATAATTAGTATATGTGATACAGGTTAGTAATAGCATATACAATTAAATCATAATTATACAATGATTAATATAAAACAATTAAATTTTAGAGAGATAATACGGTGAAAGCTTTCCGGGAAGGAAAAATATGGGTATTAATTTGTACAGAGCTCATGGGTCGAGGTATTGACTTCAAAGGTGTTAATTTGGTAGTAAATTATGACTTTCCATCTTCAGCCATCTCCTACATTCATCGGATTGGTAGGACAGGACGAGCGGGACGACCCGGAAAGGCTGTTACATTTTTCACAAATGATGATAAACCTATGCTAAGAAGGTAATTGTTTTATTTTTATGTTATAAAATGTATTGAATAAAATAAAATAAATATTTTAATACAGCATTGCTACGGTTATGAAGGATTCAGGATGTCCAGTACCAAACTATATGTTAGAAATGAAAAAATTGCATAAGAATACTAGAAGAAAAATGGAAAAACAATCTATTGCTAGAGATGAAATCCGAGCAAAGCCACATAGATATAAGCGGTTAGTTACTTTTAGTATTAAACATAATTGGTAGTATTTTATTTGGTTTATAAAAAGCCAATTTTTAGAGTTTACAACAAATATTGGTTGGTATATTATTCAATGTATTAACATGTTCTATATTCTCATATACATGTAATATCTCTTAATTTGAGTAAAATTAAATAAAACTTTGAGAGTATTTCATAAATTATATCATACTATATGAGATGTAACGAAATAAAGCAAAATGCTAGGTTATCATTGATTGATAAACATTATAAATTATATAAAAATTAATGAAACTTGATTGTCGAGATTTTAATTGATAGTATTTGACTAGCATTTGTGTAATTCAATTGCTATAGATTCGCCTACAGGTGATAGCGAAATATCCCTATATAATTGGATTATCTATTTATTGTATAACCAATAGTAAACAAATTATAATGCAACAAAAAATAATAATATTATGATTATTTTTGTAGACCTAATATTACTGATAAAACACACTCAACGACAACACAATCAAAAAGTGTATCAAATGAAGACCAAGAAAAAAGTGCAAAATTAAAAGTAAAAAAAAATTTAGTTTCAATCCAACCCAAAAAAGATTTGGTGTCAAATAATTTAATTCAGTCGGTGCAGCAAGAAAAAAAAAGAAAACTTAATGGTGAAAAAGATTCAAAAATTAAAAAAAAAATTAAAAAGAAATGAGTATAATATTCTTTTTAAATATAGCGAGGTTTTTATATTTTTCTTTTATTACCATAATTATTATTATTATCATCTATATTGATAAACAATAATTTTTGGGAATTCCAATATTTGGGTCATTAATAATCACTATTGTAAGATATTAATTATTAATTGAATCATTAAAATGAATTGTTTCTGTATGCTTTTTTTTTTAGTTACCCAATTACTAATAAATATTACTCATTAAATTGTTAAGATGGTCCATCACTAATATTGGTGTGTGGATCGGTTATGGGCCCAAATTTATTTATGAGAACACTTAAATTTTATAAAATAAAATAGTCTATGATCATTAATAATTGTAAAAAAAGATGTTGATCACTCCTCCCTCCCTTGTGGTTTTTCTTCACCACTATATATTTTTACCTATAATTTAATACTTAATAAATTGTTGGCCATATGGATTTGAAATTCGCCCTCCTGGAACTGAGATATATCTGTCACTGTCCTAGGCCCATAATATAACGGATTTTACTGGAACTTTCTATTTAATGATTGTTATTTGAAGAGGAAAAAAAATTAATTTTATAGCACAAAATATATAAAATTAATACCATTATCAACAATTTTATATTATTTTAGGATAATAATTAATAATTTCTATTTATCTTTTTCCTCAATAGATTTAATGAATGGTACACAAAACAGACATTAAACTGAATTAAATAAATAACTTTTTCCTTAATATGGGTAAGATTAGGTTAGGTTATTGTTTTTATCACTTTATGATATAGACTCTCCGTAGACATATTAATCTTACATAGGAATAAGTTGATACTTCAAATCAATGGGTTGAAGTATTTTTACATTTTTACAGAAAATTAAATTCTTTATGAGTTAATGTAAAATTTAATACAATATATTTTATGCCCACCTGTGTCAATTACATCAACAGAGACGGTATTTAGCTAAATTAATAAAATAAGGTCAAAAGAAAAATCTCTGTTGAAAATAAAAACTCTAAAAGCTATTTTGGTTGTCAAGATAAATTAAGACATGAAATCTTCAGAATTATAGTTTTTTTTATTAAAAAAAAATCTTTGTTGCTCAAATCTACTATATCAAATGATAAATATTAGTAATTGTTTTTTTGTTTTTTTTTTTTTTTTGTACAGAAAATTAGACTATTCTTTAAAATAATAAATGCTATTATAATTTATATATAACTATAAAATTATGTTTTATTTTTTATATTATCTAATTTTAGACTGATGAAACAGGTGTACCCAAAACTAATTATTAAGAGAGGTTAATCCTTCCCACAAATACTGAGGAGGGATTCCTCTTACTCCAGTTCCTTTTAAATACTTGGCCCTTTTTAAGAATTTTGATTGGGTCACTTTAGGTAAAATAGAAGTTTTTTTTTTAAATATCTAACCCCATTCCACAGTTTATACTTGCTCAGCAAGGCCTAAAATAATGTGTCTTAAAACCAAAAGTCTACAGAATAAAATGCAAAGTGTGAAGCTCGAAATTCCTGTGTGTTGTACAATAATGTGTTTTTATAAGTATGCGCTAAAAGTCCCAGGGTGCTAAAAATGTAAATTTATTTCTAACAGTTAGATCCTGCGTTTTCTGATTTTGAAAAGTGGCCTTTGAGTTTTAACTGGTAACTAATTGTAATACGTGTTATGGATTATCTTTGCGTTTAATACATTATATTTTAAGTATAAAATCAGGCACTGGTATACAGTGGCGTAGAATTTAATTTTTATTGTAGGGTTAACAAAATGTATAAGATACCCACCCACAGTCGCAGGCGTGGCTTGAAGGGGGGGGGGGAGCCATGACCCCTGGGTCGAGATTTGATAAAAACTCTTATTTTCTAATAGAACAATGTAGCTTTGCCTCTTTGCTTGCCCCTCTCCACACACAAAATATAGTTCCCTGGAAACATCTGCCCAGTTAAAAAGTAATATGTAGAAGTAGGTTTCTTTACTCCTGCATTACTTTTTTAATTAGCTAAAGTTTAAGAGAGATAAATTATAAGTTCCTAGATAAAATGTAATAAATGCTTTAAAAATTATAATTTATGTAACAAAGAATTAGTATTTAGAAATTAAGAATTTATTACTTTACAAAAAGAATAAAACATAAAAAGACGTCCTAGGATAATGGGTATGGGTGCCACTTTTATAGGTAATTTAATGTACACCTGTAAGCAACGATAAACCATTGTTCTGAGCGGAGTTCAGTTGATAGTGATGTTTTGTCAACATTGTAAAATAATTATTGTAAAATATTCTATTACCCCCTACGGGGTACGTTGGTAGAATTATGGCGGCTGTGTATTAGTATACTGCCGTTTGGGCGTTATGTTACAGATATAGTACTGGCATTAGCACCTGTCTTAGAACCAATATTTTCATACTACTGATTTCTTTTCAGAAAAAATGCTACATTTGGAAATCAGAGTAAAATTTCTGGTAGAAAAGTTGTTCAGAGAAAAAAAAAATGTCTAATGGGAGGCTGATACAGGGTTCTTTGTAATTTTGTTACGTATGTCTAATTATTTTTGTTGATTTATAGATCAACTTGTTGATACGAATAACTAAATGTTTAATTTTTGTTCTTCAGGAACGATTTTCAAAGGTTATTTTATTTCGTTTTATACATTTTTAATATCTAGGTAGTAGGTACTTATCATCATTATACTTTCCTTTGGTGTATTTTATGTTGTAAACTTATGGTTTGGAATTTCTGTGTACAATTGCAGAAATCCTTCAATATTATTATGTACATAAATATACATATTAAAATGTGCCAGTTATTTTACTGTAATTTTACACTTACGTTTATTATTTCCACGGCGTTTGTGTATACCTATGACTAAACAGTAATAATGTCGAATTATCGAACAAACCGACGAAAAAATAAAAACGTTTTAATAAACACATACCTACCGACCTACCAACAGGGCCATCTAAATTTTATGTGACAAAAGTATATATATTATAATAAATGTTTATATAATTTCTTTATGTAATGTCCATCGTTTTAGTACCTAACACAATTTCAATGACCCTGTGTTTTGTATACATTTCTTTAAATTAGAATCAACGGGATACGATTTTATTAATGACAATCGTAATAAAACAATCACGAAATAAGAGCACGATTTTTTATTATTATTATTATTTTTTTGTTAATATAGAACGGAATATAATAATGATATGAAAGTAAAGTAATAAAAGAACGAAATTATATTTACATTTGTATATAGGTACGCGATGTATCCGCGTTCAAAATAATATTATTTTTTGCATTATATTTATAAGTAGGTACGCAATTTCTTACGGTTGAAGATGTTACCTAGGCAGATAAGTATCTATACATACATATTATATAGATAATGAAAATTAAATTTCATAAAAAAAAAAAAAAAATAACTTCCTATTCATTTTTAAAAAGAAAGTAGGCGGGTACATATAATTCAAACATATATATTTATAATACATAATAATATATAGAATATGTATAGAGAGTATAGGTAGTTAAAAATTGAAAAAAGATATATAAATTTAGGTATTTGTAGACATAGTTAATAATTTTAGGTAGAAATATCTACTCCATTAAAATAAGACGGCAAATGTATAATGAAAGGTTAGAAAGAAGAGGAACCTAAGAATAAGTAGTTACGTTTTCGACGTGGAAGTAAAAGGTTAAAATGAGAAATTATGTAGCTCAAATCCTGCAGATTAGTATTCAGGATTTAATTTTAAAAATGCCACACATAAATCGAACCGTGGTTAGACCATTACTGTTGTAATTGTACGGTAATGGTTAGATAGAAAATAATAACGAGTATAGGATAATTTAGTTGAGATCGTAAATTAATGCGTTGCAAACGAAAATCAATTCTAAGTGGAGTTTAGTTAGACATTTGTTGATGAATTTTAATTGAAAATTGTATTAATTTGTAACTACGAAATAAAATACGATAAATAATTGCCCGTATTTTTACATCTTAAATTGTTAAGAATTTGTATGGAACTAAAAATGTTTTATTCATGTAAATTGAAAATTTTGATCGTATTGTTGACATCATGTGATAACTGAATTGCGACCGCAAGAATAATTCTTGTACTATTTCTATATGTTTGATGATGAACTCGTTAATATTTTCCATCGATTATCAATTATCGATGCCTTATTATATGTTGGTAAATATCACCTTACAATTTATTGTTGGAAGTTTATTTTGTTCATGTAGTTCATGTCAAAAATGTTCGAATTGATATTTATATTAAAATGCTAAGCTCAAATATAACAAACAAATGGAGAAAGGATGTAGAAAACGAAGATTTTATTAAAAATATTATAACTTAGTTTGAAACAAAAATATATCACGTTTTGAGTTCGTTCAAAAATTGGCGTGTAAAAATGTACTATCGTTTTATAAAATAAAAATAATAATAATTGACATGGTATCTGCATATATCAATATTCACAAAGGTTGGACATGATATTATTTTTAATTCATTTTTAATAAAATATACATTTTAGATTAATAAATAATTTATAATACCAAATATATAATATATTTTTAATAACATCATTTATATAAACGACAGTCCTCATGACCTCATCAGTCTGTAAAAGTGGAAAGGAAAATATGTATATATTAATTATTAACGTGGACGCAACTCGGATGTCGTGATAAAATCGTGGATGCAACTCTGACAAAATATCATTTATGGACGCAATTCGAATTAACCGATAAAAACGCCTAGGCATGTCAAATTGAAAAAAAAAATTGTAAATAATGTATAGGCATTTCGAAAAATTGAAATATAAAATCGACTCCCAAATATATAGTCAAAAAATAAATATATTAATAAATAAATGATGAAATATTGTGCAAATAGAAAATCATACTATCAAGTACACGTGTACCATTTATCATATGAACCATACATAACTAATTATTTTTTTATATACTAATAATATAGGTATCAATTTCCAGTTAATTTAAAAATAACTACCTATAGGTAGTGGTACCCAGTTATTAAAAATAATGATAGTAATAACCAGTGATAAATAAAGATAAAAAAAAAAACTTAAAACATACCTTCTAGACAGTAAAGTTATAATATAGGTATATAATTTTTAACACGAACGTTATTTTTGTCTGTGAAACTTAGAATAATATACCTAATACTATAGTTGTGTCCAGACATTGCTAGCAAAGGGGCATTATATAAATAATATAATATAATTGAACCTTTTATTTTGATTATTAGTTAGTTTAATTAATATTAGTGATGAAATTATTTTAATTGTACACATCAGTAATTTAATTACTAATTTATTATAATAATTGAAATTTCATATTTTTTGGAAGAAAAATTTAACCACCAGGAGAAGGTAGCTACCTGCCTTCCCTGCCCCCCTGTGCACATGCCTATGCCTAACACCTATATTTAAGTTAAAATTGTAGAAAATAATTTTTTGTTCAATATATAATAGGTAATTATGACGTAGAAATTACTTATAATAATGAACCACATAGTCGTATCGTATCCATAGGCGCAATTTGGGTTAAATTTATGGGGGTGGTAGATTTATGTTGGCCAAAGAGACCCGTGGGGGGCTTTGCCACCACACCCGCTTCACACAACACCTTGGCGATGATGTGGCCTAAAAATTGATAAGCTTTCTATCGCGAGAAAAAATTTGGGGGTGCGTAGGTTAAGTTAATCAGCCCCCTCCCAAATTTCGCCAATGATCGTGTTTGCATCTTTAGGATGTATATCATATATGTATATGTGTATATATATATACATATGTATACATATGTATATATATGTATATATGTATACATATGTATATATATATATATATATGATATATATGTATGTATGTATAGTGTATATAATATTTTTATTTACATTTCAAACATCATAATTAAAGACCGGATCTAATTGTATTTAAAACATACAAAATTGCATATTATGTTCATTGTACTATAAAAATGTAAAAGTTATACGAAAAAAATTAGATAAATGTTATTTTTTTTAATTAAAATTGATAATTAGATTGTTTCTAAATTATTTTCATTAAAATTAAACCTTCTATTACTTAAAATATGTTTGTACAAAGAAAAACTACATTCTACGTCTTCACTAGTTATTGGTGCATATTAAAAACAATTTAATAAAGTAGGCGTTATATCTAAATTAACATTTGTTTTACCTGACATGACTTCATAGTAAGACTTTAAAGTTTTATACCTTTCATTTTTTTCAATTACATACATACATTTTTCTTTAAATTTTTTTCCCATTTGGATCAGGAATATTTGTGAAAATATCTTCAATTTTTCTAAAAATATCCATGTTTTTCAGTAATTCATTATTAGAATCTTCCAAATTTTTAAGATTCATATATAACTCGGATAAGTATAATTTTGATGAATGCTAAACGATATTTGGCTGCATTATTTTGTACAAGCTGTTTCAACTTTTCGACACTGTAGCATCATCTATTAATTTTCAATCACGTATTTAAATTATTAAAAATTATTTGCATATAAAAGTCCAGAATTTAGTCATGTTAACTATAACGCTTTTATAAATATTTGATATGTAATTTTTTCTTAAAGTGCTTTCGTCCAAAATAAGTAAGTTTTTCCAAAAAGGATTTTAACACATGATTGCCCAGCTTATGCAAAGGAATATTTGCCAGCAACAAATGCATTATATAAATCTTCAACAAATACATTTAATTTCGAGAAGTAATCAAAAGCTGTTTTTTTCCTTTATTCCTTTGTAATAATTTTATGTGTTGAACTGAAAAAAAATATACCTGTAGTTTATGAAATAACATGTAGTATGAGCATAAATACAAAACTCATTTGTTTTGGAATGATGATCTAATAGATATTTTTTTTCAGTAGACACAGATTTGCTACATACGAGACAATATATAACCTTTCCATCTGATGAAAATACTTATTTGTTTTCATTGTAAAAAGCATCAAATTATATAATAAAAACATCCAATTCGAAATTTTACTTTTTAAAGTTGATTTTATTTTAGACATTACGTGGAATACGTTCATTGTACGGTTGAACTGATCGAAGAAATAGGTATTAAGGTACCAACAGGTAAACGTACACGAATCGCTGTACTACATTGAATTTCATTACCATCATATAAACGCTTATCGCTTGCTTGCTGGGCTTTCCAAGTTTTTAGAAAATTTCAGACGAACGATAAACTCTTGTGATTTAAAAACGTGGTGAAATTGCAAAAAATTGCATTATAAAATTAAATAGGCAGAATATTTTTAGTATATATTGGCTTTATATTTATATTTAATCAGACTGGATTTATCTTTATTGCAAAAAAAGTTGCAATGTCACTTAAATCCGGTCTTTAATCATAATATACGAGTATACTACTCGTATATTATGAGTATACTACTCGTAGCGCAACCAGGGATTGTCAAAAAGAAGGAGGGGTCCAAATATAATAAATAATTTTATTATAAAACAAAGTATACATTTTTAAGTTATATATATCTAATGATTAATACAATTTTCATAATGCTATAGTTAAACACCATAAGACTTGAGCAGCAAAGCTCTGTTATTATAGTCGAATTTTTCCTCAGTTGATTTATTGTCGTTACAATATTTTGTGTTTTTTTTTATAATGATATGGAATTTAACAAAAAAGCGTTTTATCAAAGTAGATATTCCTTCCACTACAATCCGCCTAAAAAAAAAACTCTAATTTTCTAGTTTGAGTTTTTTTGGTCTAGGACCCAGGAGGAGCCGTTCAGGAGTTTAGTTTATAGTGATGCTTTGTCAATATATATGTATCATATTATGGTAAAATAATTAAATGGGCATTACATATTCTCTTTAATAATATTTGTTTAATATTGTTCAGATTTTCTGGTTTTCCACGATTTTTCCCGGTTTTACACATTTTTTGAGAAAACACTTGGTAAAACCGAAAAATAACTTTCAACAAGTACATTTCCAATCAGATTTCGTTTGAGAAAAAAGCAAAATTGCTGGTAGAAAAGTTGTTCAAAGAAAAAAAAAGGCCGAAATATTTTTAACTAATATTTTCGTACATTTTCCGTTTTTTCTCAGTTTTTTTTCGAATTCTGATTGTAGAAAAGAATGTATTGGTTTCACAAAGATGTTTATTTAATTTTATGTGAACACTTTCTACTAGAATGCTTACTTCGATGTCTACGATGTAAACACATTTCTGAAAGAAAATTTTCTTGGACGGTATTTTAGAGGTCATTTTTTGATTTTTCTAGGAGTTTTCTCAACAGATGAGAAAAACCGTGAAAAAAACAATAAACACCTTTTTAAAATCATTCTTTCTACTTAGAATCCAAAATATTGATGACAATAATAATTATAATAATAAGTATTTTAAGAATAATAATCAAATCAGCACCATAATAATCATCAATACTTTTAATAATATCAATCAACAATAATAATAATCAGTATACTTATAACAACCATCAATATTAATAATAATCATCAAACAATTTCTTTATTAAACTTATGATTTCTATTATTGTTGCTTAATATTATTAAAAGTATTAATGATTATTATGATGTTGATTTGATTATTATTATTAAAATGCACATTATTATTATTGGTTTTGAGTGATCATTATATTTATTATTACTTATTGTGCATCTTATTAAAATTTTGATTATGATTTTTAAAGTGCTCATTATTGTTATTATTATTATTATCTTCATTATTTTAGATTATAAGCAAAGGGATGGAACTTATGATTTTATCAAGATGTTTATTATTTTTCACATTTGATGAGAGAACTCCTGAGAAAATATGAAAAACTACTTCTTTAAAGTACCTCCGCAGTTAGATTTTCCATTAGAAAAGTTGTTACAGCTAATAATAATAATCGGAGCAAGATTTCTGGTAGAAAAGTTAGGCACAGAAAAAAATATAAAAATGTTTGTAAAATCTTAAGCTTCTTCGCTCCCCTCAGAATTTAAAAATGTATTTAAATTTTAAAGTAGTTTTAGTTTTCTATATTTTATTAAAAATAAAAATATAAACTAATGTTTATTTAATATCACATTCATAATTAATTCATGTCAGTTTGATAATTTAAATTACAATAATATATTTCACAAGCTTAAATTTTAATTATTGATTACTTATTAATATACAAAACAGTCCTTAAAATTATAATAGTAACAAAATTAAAATGAAACACTCGCAACCTTGCTAGTTATTGGGCAATGTAATTATGGGCAATGTATATTACTAATAACTAATAAATATGAATATAATAATAATAATAATTATATATCTAATAAATTATAAAAATTAACACATAATGTAAATGTTCAATACATTTCTTGTTAAGCGTCCCCCCTCCCGGACTTTAGAGATTTAAATTAAACAGTATGTATAATATTACCGTAAATAAGAAAGGAGACCCCGTTTCCCTACTTTAACCACTGTAACAGACACAAAACACTGCAATAGTCTCTAATTTCGAAGAAAATTAGAAAAAAAAAACTGTGTTAATCAAATAAATAATAGGTAATACTACTTCGTACAAGTTAAATTAGTACAACATTGTACAATAGTTTGAATAAAAAAGGAGATTATTTATTTTTATAAAATTATAAATTTGCCAAATCCAAGTGCCATTTATTCAATCTATATACATAGGTATATAACTTCAATAATTTTAATCGACACATCTATATGTATATTGAGGAGAGCTAATCCATGTACTTAATCTGTTTTCCGAATTCGTATTTCTAAAAATATGTTTTAAAACTTTAAAATTATAATTTCTAAATGATAAACAAAAAATTCAAATCAAAAATTTTTTAATCATATAATATATGATTCAAGGGGGTAGGGGACAGCATATTATTTCAAACCCTAAGCAAAGTACTAAATTATAATCCAATATGACTCCACTTTCCCTCCGTCCCCGGCTAATTAATTGGAATTTAGTAATTAATAATTAGGGTTTAGTTATAATTAATTAGGAAAAACCTCGTTTACAATTACGCCAATATATTTACAATTTTCAATCTAACATAAACTATACCAAGATAATAGGCATGCACCTAAACGAAAAAAAAAAACAAGAAAGTATTCTGATGTTTTAAGATTTGTACAATGTCAAAAAAACTAAAACCTCGCTCGCGATACATAATATATAATACCAATACATTACTATACCTATATATAAAATAACTTTAATGATTGTTTATGGTTATACGATACCGAGTTTTTGACATAGACGCATACGCATACGTACCGTGTATTATATATAGGTATATAAATCATTATTTATTATTGTCGCTGACTGGGTTAAGGTTGTTACCTATATATATACATACACATATTATAAAGGTTAAGAAATCAATGTAAGTGGATTATTATATTTTATAAATTCCTCTTTTGATTTCATCGCGGACTGTTTAAAAAACAAAACGAATATAATATTATATTTTAATTTCATTGATACTATTATTATAGAGTAGGTATACGTGCGATACTATACCTCGCATAGTACCTCGTATACTATCTTTTACTATACATCTAGCTTTTTTGCGAAATGTTTTTATCCGTCCGCTTGTATAAGAATATCATTATTGTGTTTATAATCTTTAATCAAATAAATGAGCCATTGGTATAAAAAGTTGAAGAGTACAAAATATTAATACATTGATAACGTGTGTTCCGTTTCAAAATGAAGATAATTATTACGAGTAGATGCATATGAACCGTCAAAAAAGTTTAACTTTAGAATCGGTTTTCGTTCACGATGATTTCTATCGTTGTATTCTGGATTTAAATTAAATTTCTCTATAGTTACAGTGAAACCTTCCTTAACGGACACCTCTAAATAGCGGACACCTCCGAATAGTGGACGTTTTCTCGGGAACGGGGACATGATCTCTATTTATATATAAGAAAACCTCTAAATACAGGACACTAAATAACGGACATTTTTTAACATTGTTATTGATCATTTTTATCGTAAACTAAGAATAATTGTAGAATACCTAAATAAAAGTCTACACTATTAAGTTATCTTTTATTACAATGTAATAAAGTATATTTTATATTATTCGTCCAGTCGTTGACATATTATCGCGTCGATGAAATTTTGTAACTTGAAGATGTATTTAATTAATGTAAAAATAAAATTATTTAACAAACATACAATTTCTCCCTTTAAATAATGGACGCTCCTGAATAGCGAACAAAATTTCAGTGACCGAGTGTCCGGTATTTAAAGGTTTCACTGTATTTCCTATATACCATTCTTGCAACATCCTACCCTACTTACAATAGTGGTATTATACAGGCATGAACATTGAACAGTATTATAGTCCTATTTTTTTCCAAACCTAAATTATTCCACCTCTCAAAGGCTACAACACGTTTAGGAATTTTAACCCAAATTGCGACACGTTTGGACATAAAATCACAACATGTTTGGGTACTATTTTATTCTGATATTACAACACGTTTGGCTACTATAGTACATCATAATATATAGTATATAGTTAATAAATAAATGTATAGGTTTTTATAAACATTTTTTAGTGTACAATTTTATTATCCACACCCAAACATACACTATGTATAGTAAACGTTTTGATTAATATTCAGGTAGAAACTGCATTAAACATAAAAAGTGTCAACAAAAATCAATTCAATTACATTAGAAAAGAGTCTATACTTGAAACCAATAATATACAACTGATAACTGGAATGTTCATGAAAAAAAAAAGAAATAAAATTAATTCAATATTTAAAAAAGACGGACATACTTTGCTCATGGGTGGGCCACTGTTGTAGGTGAGAAGTTGGAAAGTTAATAGAGGGGAAATTTAATGTATATCTTTTAGTAACAATAAACTATTTGTTAACAATATAATATACGCCATATTATTATAAAATAAAAACATAGACATTATATATTTTCTTTAATAATATTTGTTTAATATTGTACCAATTTTCCCGTTTTAGATTCTAAGTGAAACGAGTAATGTATTGGTTTTACAATGATGTTTATTTTTTAATTTTTTTTTTAATATGAACACTTTTTCTACCAGAAAGTACACTCCAATTATCAAGTACAGCACTTTTTCCGAAAGGAAATGTTTTCTGGGTAGTAATTTAGAGATGTCATATTTTTAAATTCTCATTAATATTTGAGATAATGAGGAAGACCTCGGTCTTTAGGTTAAAAAGATTGAACGATTAAAAATAAGGTTGTCATCAGCAACCGTTTTTATTTATTTTTTATTATTATTAAGTTTTTATTATTTTAACCTTTTTTAAACAATCATTATTGTCATGAAAACGCATATTGTTATAATTATTTTACTATAATATGACATATACCATATATTATATTGTTGACAAAGCAACATTATCAACTGAACTCCGTTCAAAATCGTTTTATTTGTTAGCAATAGTTTATCCTACCGTCTCAACTTTCCATAGCAGTGGTTGTACCCACGTGCGAAGTATGCTCGTCCTTTTTTCCCCCGTTTTTCTCGGTTTTTCCCATTCATTGAGAAAACTCCTGGGAAAATCAAAAAATGACTTACAGTACCTCCCTAGTTAAATTTCCTCTCAGAAAAACTGCTACACATGTAAATCGGAATAATATTTTTGGTAGAAAATTTGTCCACAGATAACAAAAAAAAAAAAATCATAAACATCGTTGTAAAACCATACGCTTCTTCGCTCTACTTAAAATCTAAAATTATGGGAGTTCAATATCAAGGAAATACAATATAATTATTAAAATTATACATGGACTATCTATTTATTTGATTTAACACGAGTATATACATATAGGTACTCACGTATTTTATGCAACTAGGTATATTTTTATTTTGGTTAATTATACAAATTTGAGTGTTTACAAACACGAGTTATTCTATTTATATATGTTTATATTTGTATAATATATTATATTTATGTATATATATATATATATAAGTTATATACTTCTTAAATAAAGGTTTAACTTTTTTTCATTTTAATGCTTAAACGTGCTATGTTTTTAGGGATATTGAGTGTCCAAACGTTGTATGGATTTTGAATATGGAGTAGGTAAAGTGCCCAAACGTGTTGCACCGCTCTTAAATTTTCCTCCACTAAGAGCGATTGCTTTCTTAACACCCCTCACCCCAAAATACGGACCTGATATTGATTTAATAGTCAACGTATAGCTTTACATATTATTACATAGAAATTTTCAGAAAAAAAGTTCACTAAATAAAAAAGAAAAAGCAAAAAAAAAGGAGCTAGGCCTGCGTAGATATTATCCCTGCATGTGCGTAATGTGTTTTTCTCTTGCCACTTATGGATATTGCACCCGAAATAGTTAATATGTATATTATAATGATCATCAACCAGTTTATATTTAAAGTGAATATATAAAGGTTATTATAATTAGGTACCTATATAAAGAGCGGAATGTCTGTACATTTTAGTCATTTTTGTTAATATAGGTATTATAATATTATGTGTGTATAGGTATAATATGTTTTGATATTTTCTATGATAAACTCGAGGTGACAGGTGGTGTATGCGTACACACCCTACCCGCCTGTGCGCACGCCTATATAAATAAGTGATCGAAAACGTATAGTTAAAAATTAATTTAAAAAATGCTATTGTTATAGTAACACCCACTTAAAACCGTTAAAGTTATTCATTTATATAAATAGTCAAGTTTATTTTCTATTTGCCTATATATTTAAATGTTCGTAATACATAGCAAATAAACGTTTTCGAAACGTTTTAATATATACGTTTTTAAAAATGTCTTAATTATGCACGGATCCAGAGCAAAGATCTGGGGGGGGAGGTCAACAATTTTTTTATAACACAAATACAATTAAAATATAATATAATATATTATTTTATCATATATATCATTGATTGGAATACGTATAGTAATATCAGGATCTATAGAACTATAAAAAAAAAAAACGGAGGAATAATATGTTTGGGGGGGCTTGGGCCCCTAGGCTCCCTCTGGATCCGCCCTTGGTTTTAATATAATATATTTAGATTAGGATAGTTTTTTTGGTAATAATATATTGTAAGTAATTCATTTTATTTTATACTCGTACGAGTATATTCAAATTGTGTGTTCATTAACATACAAAATGTCGTTAAAAATAAAAAAAAAATACATAATAATGAAATAATCCGATATTGAATAAATTAGATGGGTATACTAATGGCTAAGTGAAATTAAAAACGTATACAATTTTGTTTAAATTAATACTCGTAATGTATAGAGAAATCGGAAAGGTATACAGAAATGTAAATTTAATTTAAAATTCGGAAAAAGGCAATAGTGGGTATATATTAATTCACGTTTTTAATCGAGATTTCTAATAAATATCTGGTTTTTAAATAAAACCGATTTTAGTTATTTTAACATTTCACATAAAATATCCATAGCGAGTGAAACTGTTTTTCGAATGCAATTACACATTGTATTATCGTTGATATGGATACTTTTTTATCATGTCTTCCACGGGATATTTTTTGAAATTTAAAATATATCTATTATATTATAATATGTTAGTCACTCTTTTGACTATTTTTTTTTGTCTTTTGAACTTGCCTAGGAAAATCTCAAAAAATATATCATTATGTAATAATATTTAGATAAATTGAAGGGGTTTTTTTTTTTGTATATATATTATATACTAAAATAAGAAATATCGTGTACCTAGTATAATTCTTTGGTTCCTAGGAAGATGGCTGATGTCAATTTTGCATAGCTTTCAATACAAGCAAATTAAATGTTGAAAATTGCTATATGACATAATGCCATAATGACAAAATTTTTAAACAACCTAATCTTTAACTTTGGTCAGTGGGAGGATGATTCAGTTGTTGCGCATATGTGACTGTTCACTGCCTGTTAACGTACATCTTAACATGTGATTTTGATTTTCTTGTATGTAGTCCAGTATCATAGAGCACTCTCTTTCTTTTTCTTTCTCTCACTCTCTTTCTTTATCTTTGTGTTTTTCTGCTCTGTGCTCTGTATTTCATACTTATTTCTTGCAGCTTAAGGCTATTTTTATATTTTATTTATTATTATTTAGTCGGTAATTATTTATTTATTGATGTAAAAAAAGACTGACATACTTCGTACGTGGGTGGGCTACTGTTATAGATGATAAGTTGGGAAGGTGAAGGGGAAATTCAATGTATATCTGTACGCAACGATTAACCATTGCTAAAGAAAATATGATTCTGAGCGGAGTTCGGTAAATAGTATTGCTTTTTCAACAGTCTGCGTTTTTATGAGAACAACTATTGTTTAAAAAAGATTAAAATAATAAAAACTTAATAATAACAAAAAATAAACGAAAACAGTTGTTAAAGACAACCTTATTTTTAATCTTTTTTAACCTAAAGAACCAGTTTTTTCACATTATTTCGAATATTAATGAAAATGACCTTTTTAAAGTACCAGCTATAGCTAAAATGCAATAAAAAAGGTTTCTTGTAATGTTTTGATTGGAGTAAGATTTTTAGAAGAAATTTTGAACACGCAGTATATATATATAAAAAAGAAATAAACATCATTGTAAAATGAATTCATTGCTCGCTTCATTCAGAATCCAAAATAAATAACATTTATTAAAACTATCCACATATTTAAAAATAAAAAATATTATGAAATTGTTATTAACTTGACAAAATTGAAGATTTAAATGTAGGTAGCAATTATGGTAGAAATGTAGTAATTAATAACAAGAGAAAACATGCAATTTATATAGAAAAATATGAAAGGAAAAAATATAAAATATATTTAACGTTTATTATTTATGAATGTAGTATAATAGTTCATCTAATCCACTACTTGGAGAGTTCTTGAGTGATTACGCAGTGTGAATCAACTAGCTTATGGGAAAGTTGATAGGGAGCAGAAACTCTAACAGTACCCTACAGAAATTAAAAATTAAAACAATACAAATAAAATATTTTTTATACTAATCGACCAATAATAATGTATGTTAACTTAATTTTGACAAAAAATATTCTTATAAAAAAAATTGTACATTGTATTCAATTTTTTTTTACCACAAATTATGACTAATAATGAACCTCCTGCTAAATTTTTAAGCATTTCTGTTTGGTCTAACAATTTTATCCACAGAGTGCCTATCGAATAAAAATTACGTACAAAACTCGCAAAATTAAAATGTCTTTAATTAGCTCAAAAACAGATCAAATGTTTTGAACATTTTACTATGTCTAGAAAAAACAAATAAGTCTTTATTTAAGTCTTTATGAATATATTAAACTAAATTACATTAAAAAAGCTAAATTGAAAATAATACAAATTATTTTTGTACATTTTTGTCACACCTCATAACGGGATACCGTAGACCCAAATGGGCTTCAGGAGGGTTTCGTATAGCAACATGCAGTTTATTATCCAGGTGATGTTTGGAATGTTTACCTATAAGTGGGTTCAGAGACTTTCGTCTAGAGTTTAAGAAAAGACGTTTTTGTTTTATGCTTGGTCTAAGTTAAGCGTTTATCAAGGATAAGACCTAAGTATTTGATGGATAGTAACCGAGTAGTATTAATATTTGTATGATATAAAAAACAGAGAAAATAAAAAATGTAATAACTTAATCATAAACTAGATTACAAATAAAACATAAAAATTATCTTGTCGTTTTTCAATTGGAGCAATATTTATAGTAGAAAACATAATAAAAACACATTCAAATAATGAAGTCATTGTGTTGTACTTTGAAATTTGTTTGTGTATTTCGTCTTTTTTGGTTTTCTCCAATTAATATGAAAAATACTTTAAATACCAAAAAACGATTGTGGCTGTGTTAGAACAAAATCGATATCTTGTTATTTTTTGATCGTAATAACATTTCTTGTAGAAAACATGAGTTAAACATATTAAAATAAATAAAACGGGACGCAACGTTGCCGTAAATAATCAATTTAAGTTTTTGGTTTATTTCAATTATTAGGAAAACTATTTTGAATATCGAAAAACGACTTACTATGTTAATGGCGAAATATTAAAAGAAACAAAATCGTTTTCTTGTCACTTTTGGATTGGAGCTATATTCTGATAGAAAACATCGTGTTAACATAATAAAATTAATGAAAACGATAATTCCGTGGCGTGCCATAAATATTTGCTGCTCGGACTATAATTTTTTTTCGGATTTTTCCCCAATTATTTCGAAAACCTTTGGAAAATCAAAAAATTATCCACTCCAATGCGTCAATGAGAGGAAATTACCTTTCAGAAAAGGTGCTATAATAATCCAAACTTCGGACTTCTGGTAGTAAAGTTGTTTACAGACACACAAAAAAAAAAACACATATCATAGTAAAACTAATAAATCCCTCGCTACGCTTCGAATGTGAAATAATTATTTTCGTAATTTATATGTTATAGCCGCTAGATCAATTATTAGCTCGCAATAGGTAATACTCGTACATTCAGCATTTACGCGTCGAAACCATAATATACAATATAATTTATTCGAACTAGGTTATTCACAAAACGAGTGCATTATTTCAAATAATATATATTATTTGTTTGAGAAGAATTCATTAAGTATTAAAATATGCCCGATAATTAGCACTAGAAAATGGTTAAAGTCGTATATTATATAGGTACCATATAGTGCTGAATGTACCTATACCCATATAATGTAATATGTAAAATTATGTTAAACTTTAATTTAGATCGATTGTGTTATAGGTACCTACGCGGATGTATACATATAATAATTATAATGTGGGTTTATGTAACGGCGGCCGGCTCATTATTATTTCGATGAAAGTTGTCTGAAAAATTACATTTCTTTTATACATGTATGTGTGTGTGTGTGTGTGTGTGTTTGTGCTTCCGATATAACTATACGATACCTAAATGTATACCTATACTAATATGTAAGTTTACCTGCAAGGGATTACGACACATTTGACCGAAAAAATATATAAAAAGCGTGTTCAAGGCCTCCAAATAACATACGAAAATATACGAAGTCATGTCATCTGCACGAACCTGCGTGGTTTACCGCCGCCGCGGAATAGATAATTATTATATAAAATTATTGTATTTCCGAACATATTTTGTTTCGATGGGAAAAAAAAAATACGAGTATATAGGGAAAAAATGGTTTAAAAAAAATATTATTATATATACATAGGTATAGAGGTATGCGTCGCGGGTACAATAATTCGCCCACAATGATCCTGGGGTCTTTTATAAGATTTTTTTTTTGTAAAATAATTGAATCGTGAGCTGTACTATGTAGAGGTTTAGGTATATACGACAATAATTATAATTCCCCCTCGTATAAATAGCCTTGGGTCAAGGCGGGTTACAGTTACATTGCATTACACTAGATTTATTTGATCGCCGGCTATAATACGACCGATCGTGTTTTGTGACCTGTATCGCGTTAATTTGTGCAACATGCATAAAAATGCTGTGTGTAAGTACCTACCCATAACATAACCGATAATATTTTGCTCGTACAGTATATACCTAGTTGTTATAATTTAGTATATTGTTTAATGTGTCTACGGGTTTACACCGCCGCCGCCAAACCTTACCCACAAGCCTCCGGGGGCGTAATATTTCGCGTCATTGTAAAATTTTTTTTACACGTTCCGATTATGAAAAAAAAAAAAAAAAAAAAATAAAAAATAACACAATATCGATCGCGAATACGCCCGGTGATCGTTATAACACAGTATAATTTCCCAATATTTCGAGGGCAATATATAACCAGATACAATAATACAATAATTATTATTGTTTATCAGTTTGTGATCTGAGTCAATTGCACTGACTCAGTGACGTATTTACGTCATTTAGGACTTGTTTAGACGGTTAAGTGGTTTGGTTGAATCATACTAATAAGTCCTTTGGATTTTTCCAACAAAACGAATAAAATACAAACCACAGTGTCAAAGTATCGTAAGCTCTAAATGAGTAAAACGACACTAGTTTTTCACCGATTTTATTGAAAATCAATAGGGATCCTCTTAAAAACCTATAACTAATCGTTTCGTGAAAACCTCATTTAAAATTCGCTATCGTATGAGAGATAGAGCGCACGACGGACGAATAAACGTACGCCGACCTCATAAAGTAGGTAATTTTTATTCACCAAAAAATTGTTTTCCCGAACAAGAAAAATCTAAATCTTAATATAAAATTATAATAGCTTCAATGTTACGTGAAAAACCTAAAGAAAAAAAGAAAAAAACCGGTGTTCTAATTGTTGTAGGTAGAAAGTTGGTAAGGTAAGGGTACATAAAGTTATTTAATTTATATCTGTACGCAACGATAATTAATTGATAACAAAATATGATTCTTCATAAAGGTCAGTTAACCTTGGTTTGAAATCCTATAGTTTTATGATTTTCGTCAGCATTTTAACTTAAAAAAGCTTATGATAAACCTACTACATTACAACCTATTTTAGATTCCGAACGTAGCGAGGAAGCTGTTGGTTTTACAATGCCGTTTATTTTTTTGTTGTTTGTTCTAGTCTGTGGACATGGTTTTTCATAGTAAACTTGCTTCGATCTTTACAAACCGTAACTTTTCTGAAGGCTCAAGTTATTTAGATTGTACTTTAAACAAGTCATATTTGATTTTCGACGCCATTTTTAAAATAAAAGCACTTAAGTGGGAAAAAACGTAGGGAAACGTAAAATTTTACGATTTCATTATTTTATAAAAACACAGACGACGTATTAGTAAATATCATATCTAGAAAAGGCATTAGTGTATGAGTGTTCTGTCAAAATTTCAAGTTTCTACGATATTATTTTTTCATCGAAATGCAGCAGAAAAACAGAATCGTAAATAAATAACTTTATCGTCATAATTTACGAATTGCTTTACTAGAAAATCGAACTAATATTTCTGGTAGAAAAATTGTGAACAGACTGAAAAAAAAACACATACATCATAGTAAAACTATTACATTCTCTACTGCGCTCAGAATCTAAAAAGTACCAAATATCGATCGTGAATATTGTTCCGTTTATACGTCCGCCATCTAGGGCGAAATAATAAAATTATTATTAGTAAAATAGTAAAATTCTAGTAAAATAATAAAATTTCCCAACATTTTGTGGGCTGCGAGTTATACAATAATAATAATTATCATTTATATCGAATTAAACGCTGCCGTCGACTTTTATATCGTATACCAACACTAATGTTAAAACAATTTAACCAGCGATTATTCGGTTAATCACACCATGGTATTATTTAAGCGCACACTAACTAAATATTATGTGTGGGAATTTCTTTTAATGTAACTGCACGAACAAGTAAATTGAGTAGGTATGTGAAACATATTGCAAATAACCGTATACGAGTATATACGGTTATGCATAGTATATACGTATATACATAGTTAATTCATAAATGTGACCTTATTGGGAGAGGGGGAATTAATTTTTTTATGGAAAGCCCAATTATCCCCTATAAATTTTAATATACAGTGTGTTCCGTCTAATATGTATCACTAAATATCTCAGCCTGATGACCTTAGATTTAAATATATACAGTAGTCAAATGACGTTCGTGAATTTAGAGGCACACTTGTAACAGAATTCAATTAAACCTATCTAACAATTATGTTAGTCATTTGTTGGAAAGTTTTTACTATTTGTTGGACGATCGTTAAAAAGCCATGAACAATTTTCTGAAAACACTACTAAGTTCACACCAATTGTTCATTATGGTTTGTTGAACATTGTTGAAAATAAGGTCCCATCATTTGTTGGATCTCAGTTGGTTTTATATGAATATAATATATTAATATATTATACATCGTTATTTGTTCGATACCCTTGTGTGCTTGTAGTAAGTCCATTGTGCCTAACGTTATGTAATAATTCTGTTTTTACGCCTTTTAAATGTACATTTTGATGAAAATAGTAAAATGTATGGTATTTCAAAGCACAATTAACTTATAAACTTTGTTCAGAATCCCTACACAACTTCCTACCTCATTATCATAACTTGTTATGTCCTTGGTCCTTGAACCACACCAGTGAGTAGTATCAGTTATTTATTTATTTATTTATATTTTAATTCAATATCAAAAAAAAAAAAAAAGAAGCTGATACTGGAGTCAGGTGCAGCCATTGTTGTAGGCAGGAAGTTGGGAAGGAAGGATACATAAGGTTGTTTCATTTATATCTAAGGAACGATAAACCATTGCTTGACGAGAGACGATTCCAAGCGCACGGTAATTAGTACATAATTTGAAGTGCATTAATTTTTTTTACGATTTTTGTTTAAATTTGATTACAAAACGCTTATTAAAATAAAAAATCTTTCGATAATTTTGACATTTTACCATGTCTAGGTAAGTCCAATATAAGTATTATTATCAAGTTTCAAGTCACTACGTGTATTTATAAGCAAAAAACTCTCAAAAATTAAAATCCCTAAAAACTCAAAAGCGGCTCAAGAGTTTTGGCGATAATATCGTAAGAAAATATATCAAAAAGGTAACGAAAAGAGTATCTTGTGATTTTTCGATTAAATCATTTTTTTCTGGTAAAAAACGTCGTCCGTGTTTTTATAAAATAATGTAATCGTGAAATTATACATTTTCTTACGTTTTTTTTCCACTTAAGTACTTTTATTTAAAAAATAGCGTCGAAAATAAAATCCTAACCGAAACTTCAAAGTGAATGGAAACCCATAAACGGATTAACGGAAATCAAATATTTTAAGACTAATATTTGTTTAAACTAATAATCCCACCTATTTATTGAATTCTTAATATGTGGGATGCTATTTGAAAATCAAAAGTATTAATTTATGTAATAATAAATATACTTTCTTTTAAATACACGTATAGAAAAATAAACAATTTATATAGAGTGTTTAGAATTTCATGTTACAATCAAGTAGGTTTATTGTGAACATAAATAAAATAATTTACATAATATTAAAAATGTTTACAATAAAACATCTACCTCCTTTAAGCGCAATAGCCTAGACTAACTAAAATAATATTTTAAAACATTTTAAACTAGCTTTTAATTCATATTATATTGTATATCAAATATTATAAAATATATGATAATAATATTTTATAAAACCAAATAAATTCTTACTTTTTAATTAATGTAATTTATAAATGACATCAATTTTTCCCCAACCAACTTACAAAAAATTGAATTTTCCAGTTAAATCAATTTCGTGCAAATTTATACAAATCGCGTGTTAAATATTTGTACTGAAAAATGTGGAAAAAGTTGTTTTTTCGCTTAGGTGGGGCGAGAGAAATGTTTCTCCAGCTCCACTCCCAGAAAATTTACTTTTCCAGGTAAACCAATACCGTATAAATTTTGAAAATAGTCGTGCAAATTTATGCAAATTGCACGCTAAATATTTATATAAAAAAAAATGCTAAGAATTTGATATGGGTGGGGCTGGGGAAATGTACGTATTTAAATACGAGTCTACACACTGAATACGTCACGTCAAAAACCTGACATCCCAATGCGGTACGTGACTTATATCTACGATTTAGATTTAGTATCAGACGAATACGTCATAACAATAATGATGTTACATGAATAATTTTAATAGTTAAAATAATTATATCGTTTATTTGACATGAAAATTCCATTATTTTCAATATTATCAGTGTTAACCTATAAGGTATTTTGACATACACAAAACAAATTTACGAATTCATAAAAAACATAGACCGTTTTTATGGCTACATACAATTTCAATTTCAGTCGGTTATAGTGGGTTAAAAGTATGGTAAATGAATACTACCTATCAATGTTCGAGTGGGTACTGACTAATATTCCATAGTCTTAATATGTATCTAACTATTTAACTGAATATAATTCATTTCAAAAACGTAATTTCGTTAAATTTTAGGAGGAGGGGGCAAAATTCTAACATTTACATATCTAAGTAATAAGGTAACTAATAAATAAAACGAAAATCCAGAAAAACCGTATTCAATAATATGCACGCTTAAGTAAAATGGCTCTCAAAGACTATATATCATTAATTAATTAATGATCATTAATAGCATAGCAAAAATGTTTGCGATCACGTAATACCATTATTAATCTATTTTTTGGTATCACAATTCCCATTCAAGATTAAATACCTACCTGTATAGTTGTCAGATATAATAGTGATTACAACTGAGATGAGAATACACAAAATTATTCCTCATTCTAGGAAAAATAATGATGCGAAAAACATAGATTTAAAAAATAAGGGTTTATTATCACATACGTAAAATCAAGGAACTGTAAATCGATGAGTATTATGAGGACATGATAATTATCATAAATTATCGCCGTTATCATTACTTTATACATATTTAATTGTAGGCATTATTTATACATTTGAAATATAGAAAATTGAGTGTAAATAATAGTACCAATAATACAATACCCCCACAAAAATTCAAAGAGGTGCAAGTGCACCTCCTTGTACTTGAGATTAGGCCCATGAGTCATTTAATCCACGCTACTAGGATGTGAGAACAGATAACGTAATATTGTTATCTCACGACGTAAATACAATTTAAATATAATTAATTGAAATTATTAAATCATAGTAATAGCATACAACATTTTAGCTGACGGTTAAACAATAAGCACATAGGTACTTTTGACGTTTTTATAGTACATCAAAAATGACACGTTGACGTATTTAGTATGGGAAGGCCTTTATTTCCAAAAGCTTAAGATCTCCCCTGACTCGATCACTCCACAGTTGTCTTGGTTGTTCTATTGGTCTTTCTTACCTGGTTTCCATATTAGCTGATTCTTTGCTCGTTGAACGTGTTCTTCGACTTTTGAGAACTCCAAGTCTTCGGGTATAACTGTTCAACGATAAACATTGCCCTAAATTCTGCATTTGTCCTTCACTCATATGTATTCTCATCTGCGTTCTTTTGGAACCATGCATATTTTACGTAAGATCTCCCTCTCAGTTTTCAAATTTTATTAAATTCTTTTCGTCCGATTTTGTTGATGTCTACCGCATGCGTATACAGTATACTATTTTAGGACTAACATAATATAGGTAAGTATACATTATAGGTATATATTGTTTAGAAAAAAGGTAATTTTAAAACGTATTAACGTGTTTTACTTTATATAAAACGAACAACTACAATTATGGAATATTAATACCTAATTGTAAATTAAAACCATTTTGGATGACGAATACCTAAACATAAATAAAATTAAAGTCATTTAATAGGACTGTAATAGGTATATGTTTATAGAATAGAACACTACTGTAGTGACATAGATGTCGTTTACGACATCGCACTAATAGTGCAGCAAATACGTACCTACCTAGTACCTATGTATATGGTACATAAAATAATGGAATACCATTCCATAATATTATATATGAATCGTGATATAAATTAATTGGGAATATTTTAAAATAAAAATAAAAATACATATAAGGCGAAACAAGTACATACATAATAATATTGCCCGAAACTAGGTATGGTAGGTATATTAATACGTTGATAAAATGTATAGGTACGTGACATAATATAATAACTATTTAATAAATAAATCTGAAAATGAATTTTAAAACGGTTTTATTCGTATACTTTTATAAACTTAAAAGAATTAAAATAACTTGTATTATACGAAACTATTCAACAAATTTATAATTCACATAATTATGGGATCTGAAATTAATACTATTGATTAAGTTTATAATATAATAATTTTATAATATCAGAACTCTCATAATTAAATTGTTTCTATTTTCGTGTTTTTTTTTTTTTTTTAATTTCTGGTTCTATTTTCAAAGCACTTGCAAGCTTGGTAGCACTATAATAATAGAATAATAAATCCTGTATATTTGAAATCTTCAACGTATTTTTAAAGTTCCTGTAAATGAAAAGTTGCTGCATGCACTTATAACCATTGCAGAACTTTATATAATTTTATTAACATTAATTATTGGATTTAAAAAAGTGTACTATATTATTTGTCATTAAAAATTCAAACTATTATAACTCTTCTTTTACTTTGTTTTTAGTTTGAGAATCTTGAGATTATCGGTTAAGTTTTTTTAATGCTTCATCAAAAATAATCATCTCGATATTTGATAGATTTTAATAGGGGCCCTGTGTGAGTGCACAGCTTACACTGCCTGCAGAACGGGAGAAGTGTGGGAGGAGCTGTACTGCAATTGACCGTATTTGGGGCGTTTTAATTTGGTTTAAATTTACCGACCGGCAATTTTGTGCGATTTGGTTTTAGTGAACGGCACCGGAAAAAAACTCGATTATTTTGCGCAGTCATTATTTTGATAGATTACGTTATGTTTGAAACAATTTTATATAAATTAATAACAACAAAAACGTATACCTCCTATCTAGGTAGGTAGGTATGTTTGTGTATTATAAAGTATATAGAATTACGGTGATTTAACAATATCGAGGGGAAAGTCGTATCTAATATATTATAATATATACAAGGTATTATAAATTATTTTTAAAAAATAACAAAGCGACGCCAATGATTTGGGTAAATCAATGTCTTGAAACCAAATATACTTATCTAATCTGTCCTGTGGATGATATAATTTTTTGTTTTCTTTTTAATCGAAAACGATCCAACTAGCGGTTATATAGATACGGGTATACTAATAATTAGAAATCAATATTCGAAATATATAACCACAATATACCTATTTTCAATCACGGACGGCGAAAACTAGTCCGGGCCCGTATAACCGTTTGCATTAAACCGAACTCATTATGATTTTGACCGGTATAGTCATTTTATACCATCTACTATGGATATTATACTATGTATATACTGTTTATACAATATACTCGTAGTTTGCAACACCTTTTTTCCGCCGATGTACCAAACAGCCGTATGCATAGGACTGCAATCACAATATTGATATTATCGTATCGTTTTATTATAATAATACATGACATAATAATAATATATGATAACGATAATAATAGTAATATTATATACAATGTCACAAATAATTACAATTTCGTATTTCGTATAAATACAAATCTCGTAATAATTACATTGATATGCGTGTTAATACTTAATATGACGTATAAGTGACATTATAATATTAGCTATATTATTATCACCGCGGTACCTAAGTAGTATAATAATATTATTGTAATTTTTAAGTAAATATTTTTATTTTTTTTTTTTTATGTAATACAATATTATTATGACTATAATTATGATATTATGATGATGTACCTGCGCGTCCATATTGTTTTTTTTTTTTTTTTTCTAATAAAAATATCATAGGCACTCGTGTTACGGTATACGTGTATCTATAGTGGTTATTATAGTAGTAATGAAGTATTCTGCTGCGGAGAAAATACGAAGACGCAAAGTTAAGTAAAAATAATAATAATGAAAACGAAAAAAATATAAACGCGAATTAAGTTACAATTATTGTGTGTGCGTATGTACATAAAAAAATAAAAAAGTTATTACAAAACTAATAGGTTTTTTAGTACGAGTTAATAACTGACTAGGTATAACTTTTACCTGCAATTAATTGTGTACCTATACATTTTATTGTACACGATTAAATCTGTTATTTACCTACTATTCATTTTATTATTTTTTTTTTTCAAAAATTGTAGACACCCGACATAGATTCCATCGTGAACAATTATTTTTTGGTCATTCTTTTCCATAATGAATGTTATGAAATGTATAATAACATAATACATACTTTTTTAGTACACATACAAGATATACTTATACGTGAATAGATCGGTATCGATGCGAAATTTCACCAACCACTATTTCTGTACATTAGTGTTGTTCAGTAATAGTAATAGCCGTACTGGTTAAGTAGTAAAAAATCAAAAACAAAACCCGAGCTCCCAAAGTTTAGATGAGACCTGTTTTGATGATGCCAGGAAAACACTAAGCAAGTGGTCCGCAAAATAAAACAGGAGTGACTATATTATTAGGTATATTTGGAATATTAGGTTCTCACTTGGAGATGAAATATTGTTTGAGAAATAGTTGTATTTTATAGTTCTAAGTTGTATTATTGTCTTTAATATTTACTTTATAGTTCATAGTGTTAAATATTATCTTACTTGACTTATTTTTGTTACTCCTTGTTATGTGTCTCTACTGAAATAATTTTAACCATTGTATATATGTTTTATTTCTGTACTCTATGCCTACCGGACGATTAAAAATAAATAATAATAATAATAGTACATTTCGTATTGCTCAGTGACTCTAATTGTTTCAATATCCAAAGAAGAAAAATCTATAGAAAAAATAACCAATGAAAAAAACACCAAAAATTATAGTTTAAGTTATTTTCTATTGTATTTTTCCAGGATCATATTTTCCTAAACAGATTTTTGAACCAAGAATTTAATAATGATTTTCATTGTCCTTATTAGGAAAAACAGGACAAGTTAACCAATTCGTTTAATTAGTATTGAAGAGAACATATAGCCTAGAAAACAAAAAAAAGTTTAATTTAATTTTAAAATATAATTAAATTTGAGTAAGTTACACATTTTTTGAAAGGTTTTTAAGTTAAATGTTAAGAGTTTCTTTTTCAAATTACCTATTTACTATAAACTTATAAATGTATTTTTTACATTATAGGTATTCATTATTGAATGAAAAATAACTTTTCATTTGTTATTAGGTTGGTTTACAACATTTAATTTCAATCTTTATTCCTTGTGGTCTTCAGCAAGTATTTTTAATCCAGCGTAAGTTTTTATACTTACCCGTATTTTTCTGCAATTGAGTTACGCATGAATTACAGATTAGGAGTTATATCAACCCTATTGGTATAAAAAGTGGTTGGGTTTAGTTAGTAATTGGTTTGGCAATTTTTACTGGAAATGGAATATTTCGAATAGGTTACGATAAAAAAAAACTCGATTTATTGAATACAAAATGGCTATTTTAGATCCGGATCTTCAATTCTCAGTTTTAAGGCAATTATTCCAGAAAATGATAGTATGATTGGTTTATGAATCATGATTATTATTTTCTACAACCCGTCAAAAATTCCCGGCCGCGCCCGCGCTGTATACGAGAGTTATAATATTATACAGATATTACGCGTAATACGGCCGTCGCAAATTTATCTGAGTAGAATACGGCAGCGGTTCGTGAATAATGACACGTGTCAACGACATTATCGTGTCATATACGATTAATGTTCCGAGACTTTAAAATAATATATAGGTACGCATTTCGTATGACTAACGTACCTATACTGAAATTTCTAATTCGACCGTCTGGCCGTTAGGCTATAACTAATACGTACTATTTATGACGCATAGGTCGCTTTTTTTCTTTCTTTTTTCGGTTAAATAACACTATTTCAAAATTATTCATAACGATATTTTTAATATACCTATAATGTATATAGTTACAACGATCATAACAACAATAATAATAATACACCTACCAATAGCCTATAGTATCGTATCAATCGTATTGTAGCAGATCGTATCCTCATAATTGTATGTGTATTTTAGATTAAAACAGCAAATATGAAATAATTACCAATGCGTATTAAGAATTTTGTGTTTATTAAAATTGTATTTATTTGTCCGTTTTGAATATGGAATATATAACAAAAAAAAGTTGATACTATTCACACGTACACCAATACATTCCTCGCTCCGCTCAGAATTTAAAAGTATCTAAGGGTGAACAGCAGAAAATGTCGATAAATGATTTAATCAATGTCGGATAGAATTTCCGCTTCTTTTCAGATAATGTGATATCGTGTGAACAAATGTTCAAACAAAAAAGTGTTTTAAAAAATACATAAAAATAGGTATAATAAGTAGGTTTTTGAAAAAAAAAAAAATGTAAAACTAAGTTCTGCTGGGCGGAGATTCAGCAAGGCATAATATAGAAAAATCAAAGAATTTTTAGTAAACAAAACAAATAAAAACATTTTAGTAAGAATTAGTACCTACTCTCAGAATCTAAAAATCGACAAGTCGAAGTAACGAACCGTCAAACATTGCGTTACAAACGGCTTCCGGACCGAGCACGGTGTATAATATTAAATATTTAGGTGCCAAGATGTAAGTACGCAATATTTATTTTATATGCGTACGTATAGGTACAACTAGATTTACGGATAAAAATCAATGATCATACGGATATTATATAGGTAACGGGTAGCTATATTATTGTAGAACTTTCAATATGAAATAGGTATTTGCCTAATGAAATTTTATATAAAACAAACAGTTTTGAACGTTTCAACTTTCTAAGTGAAATTTTGCAATAACTGTACGATTACTCAATGTGGAGTGTAAAATATTATGCGATTTAAATCTACATAGATCATTATCATAAATAACTTACATACTTACCTATATACACGCGCACGCACACTTTAATTTTGTATGAGCTATACTATTCTGCATATTATGTACTTATTCGTGTATAATATCAACGCTGCAGCATCATGATCAAAATACGTTAAATGATGTTTGTTGATTACCGACCTATTATTTTTAATAACCAGTAAAAACCGGTTTAATTAAATATGAAACATTCGGAAAGGCGAATGTTATATTTAGTTCAGGCGGAATTTGACAATATCGAACGGAATAATTATTTTAGCGATAAATAATACGCGCTAAACTCGGGTGAAACACTACTTTCAATAGTAATATACCTACCTACATAAGGATTTAGTCGACAAAACCGATATCCCGGCATATCTATAAAACAAACAAAAAAAAAATACAAAACGCCACATTCAAAATACACAGTACAATCAAACGTTTTTTTTATAAGAATATTAGTCGCCGGATTTATATTGTTGTTTATGTTATTATTACATAATATAAGAGCGTTCCGAATATTATGGCATCAGTGACGAAATTTGCGCAATGGATCTAGATCCAGTTTTTTTATTTTCTAGTTGAAATTTTATATCGCTATTTAATTCAATTAACGAGTGGGTGCATTCAAAAGTATTGACCTTGAAAAATCGAAAAATTTCTCCAGGGAATAAAAATATAATAATGTTTATTCAATTTAAAATATGCGTATATTTTCCCCGCGAAATAAAATACCGTAATGAACGTCGAAATCGATAAATTCGACGGGTGGGAGAAAAAAAGCGAGACATCGATTATTCGTGTTAATATATGTACGTTTTCATCTAAAACGAGTTAAATAAAAAATAATTATTCTGAGAAAATAGTCACATTGTATGTCGACTTTTTTTATGTCCAATTTGATGATAAAGTTGCACTTGACTTTCATTTTATCGTAATAATAACTCGAATTTCCAGTATAAATATACAATCGATAACCTACTAATCTTATAAATATCTTTTTTTTTTCTACCAATAAACACGTAGATACTGTAGGTATAATGAAATCTTAGCGTCGCAAAAGAATTGTAAAACTTCTTTTAAAAGTATAATAATATAATATATTGTATATATACGATAAATAATAAAAATAATAATAAAAAAAAAAACGATTTAGAGCCGTAGCCCGTCATAAAGTGATGCGTACAATAGTATTAAAATAATATACCTAATCTTATACGATTCTATCAAACACACCACGCGATACAGCGCATTGCATATATATTGCATATATATGCATATGTAATATTAATTGACTTATAGACCCGATATATTTATATGAATGTACTGGCGAAATTATACGATTTGAGACTTTTTAAATATTAAAATCAGATTATCCGTCAGTTTCGCCATTACATCGATTTACGAGCATTATAAGAACCTGTATATCATCTATATTCAACGTTGATAATTTGCGATAAAAAATTATTATTGGTATTAAGTATAGGTACGCACCCTATTGATTGTTTGTCACGTAAAAGTCGAACGCTGCAGAATTCGTAAACGAGTTATCGAAAAAAAACGTTTCGGTATATTTTTTTACATATATTAGTACAGAATCGAATATAATATATATGTATAGAATAATATTATTAATATCGGTACTTTCCAAATACCGGTGAAATATTGAGAGAATTAAGAAAGTATTGAAGTCTGGAATATCGATATAACCTTTAACTATACTTAAAACTGTGGGCCTCCGCAGTTTTGTAATAATTATCTAAAAATAAATATACTGGAAAATGTATTTAATTTAAATTGGCAACGTAGTACATACTAATATACTACATTGAAAATATTTAATATAGGACTTTATTTTTTTATCGGCGGATTTAACCAAATTGCAAGTATAAATTTAGAGTGAGATGTTTTAAGAATTTCAGATTTATTTTAGATTCTAGATTTTCGAAATGTAATTAATGGTTTTGTGAAAATAAAATCGAGAAAAGTTTAAGGAATTTAATTTTAATCATTACTTGACATTATTATTTTTATTATTATTATTAATTTAAGCCACATTCAACAAACTGATTTTTAGGACATTTCTGTTTATATAACGTGTTTCTATATGGCAATACTTGCCGGATTTCATTGTATTTATAATAAATGTATTATTAAGAGAGTGTAATACCCGCACGTGTTGTTTCCGTCTTATAAACGTAGGAATTAATAAGCAAATTTGTGTTTAGCAAAGATAAAATTGTACTGATAATGTAAATAATGTAATATAATGTAAATTGACCTATTATCAAAAAAAAGATTAAAACATTATTTACATTTGTACGTTGGTTTTATTCTCGATATTTTAATTTTTTAGATACGAGTATGCGAAATATCAAAATTCAAAAATTGCTTGTAGCTCGTTTGAAAATTAATCACTTTGACCAAGAAATAAATAATCCGTCTGGGTGATTATCATTTTCATTTATACCGTTTGGGCAAGTGAAATTATTTTACCTAAATGAAAAAACCTGGTAACTTTTTGTGGACGATATCACAACTAATTGTTATTAATTACTACTATTATTGAAAAGAAATAATATAATTTTTTTTCAATCTATCATTTTTACTACCAACCAAAGTAGGAGATGCATTTACTGAGTTATTATCAATTTCACTAGCTGAAAATGAACGTATACACTTTGCTGATTATATCTTATTTATTTACACTTATATAGACGAAAACTCAAAATCCCCCTTCCCATTTGTAGGAATTAACATCAATATTTGATAAGCCCAAAATCACAAATGGATCATAGTCATTTCATTCTCACGTTAATGATCAGTTTTACTCAAAATGTTCATGTCCATCAAGTCATCGCAGCATTATGAAAAATCCAAACCAAAAATATAGTTAGAATCAATTCCATTTTCAAAAATATTCTTAGTGTTCTTCGAAAATATACTACAGTAAAAAGAGAGTTTGTGCAAGAAACATGGGATAAATACAAAATAGGTGATATTGATCAATTACAATATATAAAGTACCTAGATTTAAAATACAAAATCACTAGGTTATTTTAAAAAATATTAATTCGAAAACAATGTGAGTATAATTATTATACTATTTACCAATATCTTTTTGAAAGATTATTATTAATTATTTATGTTATTTATGACTTTATTTTCCCTATTGACAATGTATATTCACTTGTACGTTCGTACCTGTTCATACTTATTCGCCCAAATAGTACATATATTCACAGACCAAATTTCGGGTCAATTTGCCAAACGGTCTACGCCCACGGACTTGCCCAGTGACAATGCCTTTCAAAACATGTTTAACTGAACTCCGCTCAGAATTGTTTTTCGTTAGCAATGGTTATCCTTTGTGTACAGATATATATTAAATTTCCCATCTACCTTTCCAACTTCCCTAACAGTGGCACACCTATTGTGCGAAGTATATGTCCTTTGTTTTTTTTTTTACCTTTTTAAACCTTTCCCAAGTTATTATTTAATAGATAAATTGGATAATTTAAGGTTTAATTCTTTACTCTTTTCAATAGATTTCTTAAACCAAACATTTTTAAAGTTAAATAAGTTTGTGTTTTTTCAGATCATCGTGAATATTTAATTATAATTTACCAACTAAGTTGAAATTTCACTTCGTCACTTTTTTCATGGCGGGGACGATATGTTTCCTTGATTTTAATTACCTTGATTCATCGATTCGTTGATAAACCAGTATTTATTTACAGCCTTTGTTGATAATATGTATATTATACCATATACCTGAACATAAATGAATGGGATGTTTAAAAATATTATTAAGTATGTTAACTGAATTGAAATGAAATGTATAGTGGGAAACATGGGAACCAATTCGAATGTGTGCCACATAAAATATCGGGAACCAATTCGGATGTAAATTTGTTTTATGCATGGGGACCGATTTGGATATAGTTCCTAATCTCCCACCACAATAATTACGCCACTAGCCTACATAAATTATAAACCACACGAGGGATATAGGCGGTCGCGACTACATGTAATACGCCATACATTTTTCCACACGTACGTATAATTTTCGTATAAACTATAAAGTGTATTGACACCACGCATTACCGATATCTAATTTTGTTTTAGTCTTATGTAACAAAATCTCGCAAAATATACACTGTAGCTCAAGTGCCCCCCTCCTCCCGTGTCAATAATAATATAATAACGACCGCGCACTCGTATTATTATTATTATTATTATCGTTATACTCAGGCCGATTGGGGAAATATCGGGTTTTTAAGCAGCTACACAGCCGTAACGCATGTGTCCGGTAGGTACGCGTTTAAAAAGTAATAAACATTGTAATTAAACTGATTAGTCGTTATACTTTTTAGATAATAATAAGGACACGCACTACCACTATATATTATACATATATAAATAGATATATGGGTAGACAATTATAGCCTTGGTAATAACAACTAATAATTCTGTAAATATTATAGTACAATATAGATAGGTATGTAACGAGAAATTTGAATATTTAAAAAAAAATCTAGTTCAGACAGTTCAGCATATAATAATAACATGCAATATTGCTTCACGTAAATAACATATATTTTTTGAATATATATATACATTTGGTCAAAATACGGGTACTTGCAACTAATATTATGTACCTACTGTTATACTGTCGCATAGCACTGCAACAATTTACGAATAGGTACCCACCTATCATTACCCTGTTAGATATGTAAACTGAAATTTGTGGTTTACGCTCGTATTATTATTATTATTCTTTTTGTTTTATTGCGAAAGTTTGCGTGCAAACGTAGGTATTATAGGTGTAGTGTACTGAAAAAATGACTTCTGAAAAACAAAATACTTTGAATTTAAACTATAACCAAACAATAAAAATCTGGTTTCTAGAATTATTCCGAGCGTAGCAAAGACATTTTATAGTAGATATTACTAAGATTTTCTTTCAAAAAAACTTTTTCGGTTAATCAAGGCCTGATGAACAATGAATGGGTTATAGATATTCTAGGTAAGGCGCCAATCGGCCAATGATAAATGGGGCCACCCCATTTTTTTTTTCAATTGATTTCTTTTAAAAAGCTTTTAAAGACTATGATACTATATACTATGATAATAATTGATTATCGTTAAGTTTTTATTTATTAATTGTTAACAATTGACGATAAAGCCAAATATCCTACATACTTTCCGACCTTCCCGTCAACAACAGTGCAAACCTATCATTTATCAATATGACGCGAAGTATTTTCGGCTATTTTAAATCAGAATGTTCGTGTTGTATATTAATCTGATATGTATAGTATACAATGATAATATTCAAAAATCAGCACCGCGATTGATCGAAGGTAATAAAACGCGATCTCGGCGAATTGGATTGTATATTAGGTGTCAACACTCAACTGCAAACATGTTGTAAATATTTATAGTTATTACTATTTACTATACCTATTTGAAAACATACCTACCTATAGGTGTATACTCACGCGCGCATATATAATGTATAGGATATTACATAAATTAGTATAATATTAAACCTTACTCTTGACATCCAATTCGTTAAAAAGCAATGGGCATTAACATTGAAATCAATAGCTATGCCTGTAGCCGATATGTATTTGCATTTTAAAATAAATACACGCGTATACATTTTATATAGGACATATTATACTATATAAATCACGGATAATTTTGAAAATTTAATAATATTAAGTTTTCCTTTAGTACAGTGGTTCTAAAACTCTTTTATTCTACGTCCCCTTTGTAGATTTTTAAAATTGTTTATTTATTTTCTCGCACCTCCCCTCCTTCTTAATAACATAATGAGAGAAAAAATAAAGGTCATCAACACAAAGATTCGTATTAAACCAAACCAATAAGCAAATTAATTTTTACAAACAATTTCTATAAAAATTAAAGCCACACGGGCAACTGCCCCCTGGCGCCCCTACCTAAATACGACCTTGCTCGTAATTGTTATTAATACTCCATAATCGGTCATTATTATTTTAGATTCTAAATGGAGCGAAGAAGTTTATGGTTTTACAAAGATGTTTATTTTTTTTCTGTACGGAACTTTTTTACCAGAAGATTTGTTCTCGGATTTCTACGTGTAGCACCTTTTCTGAAAGGAGTAGAGTAGATCAGAGTAGAAAGGTACATTAAGGAGGTCATTTTTCGATTTTTCCAAGAGTTTTCCCAGCAAATGTAAAAAACTGGGATAAAACATGAAAACCTGAAAAAACGTAGGACAACTGGGAAAATCGGTACTACATTAAACATATATTATTATTAAAAAAAATATATAAAGTCTATTTAATTATTTTACTATAAAATGACACATAATATATTATTGACAGAGCTTTACTGTTGAATAGTTGAATTGTTGAATTCCACTAAGAATCGTTTTTTCGTTAGCAATGGTTTATAATTGCTTACATAGATATTGAGAAGGATACAAATGTGTTCACGGCCCTCCAGGGGAGCATGTTCTCCAGCTTGCGAAACATCGCTTTAGTAGAATTAATTTTGTGCTGTTAATTTTAATATTAAAACGAATTGGTTTATTATCTTAAAGGTTCTTAAAGGTAAGAACTTAAACTTTGTCTGTGTTTTTATACGATGGTTTTTTTTCAATATGTTATTTTTTAATCGCAATTTGAGTATGTGAAATATTACAATTTAAATAGCATCACCTACTCGATAAGAGGCCGATATTAAAACTGACATTAACTCAAAATCAGATTTACTGATTAAAAAGTTGACATTTTCAACATTCGCCGTAAATTATTAAATACAAGCGTAAATAAACGTAATAAAAACGAAATGTATCCGTTTCACTGCGGCGACGATGATTCAAGTTTTCGGTCATTCCTACAGCAATTGCAAATGTCACCTAACCTACTGCATGGTAACGCGTTAACCTAATCGGGAATCACGTGGATATATTTATATTACTGACCGACTGGAAACGCATGATTCCAAAATTCCAAACTATGACCAAAAGACCCGCGAGAAAATCGACATTGCAGTTTCGTATTTCGCGATGCCACCGCACACGTATAATAAGTACTAAGTAACAATACGATATTAAGAAACACGGGTATATAATATTATGTACAAGCACATTGCAATTCAATAATTATCGATACGCTGGAAATTATTATAAAAAAATGTATACAAAACCGGATAATAGAAATAAAAAAAAGATATCCGTAAAGGGGAGGGGAGTTACTGAGGTAAGTACGAAACGGAGTCGTTGCGTTATAATAGCTGCAGTCCGGTCTGAGTCCACTTAGAATCTGATTAGAATCCGGTTCGCAGATACGTTATAAAACTTATAACTTATAATATGGTCGTGATCCACACAACAATATTATTATTATTACATATTACAGTATATTATATTATATAGTTATCGTCGTCGGACGAACGGCCCAGTTTCTAAAATGCAAATCGTGTGTGCTCAAGGGTCTGCATGCATAGTCTGTCTGTAACAAATAATAATTACATTTGACGGAATTGGAAAATATAAAAAGTATAATATAGAAAAAATACATACTGGACGGAGAAATTATTATAGATATGAATATTGTATTAACGAAAATATTATAAACGGCGCTAAACGGTTTTCGCGCACGCCGTGCGGCTCTTTTACCGATTTTTTTTTTAAATTTTTTTTATCGATATTCTACGTAATCATGTTTATTATATATATTATTGTATATGACGAAGCATACTCATACGATTTAAACGCGTGGGCGACTTGTGTGTGCGTGCATACAATTTGAACTGGTAAAATAATAATAATAATTTTTTTTATACTATGGTATAGGTATGTCCTACCTACGCATGATTAACGTTATTATTATTATTATCATCATAAGTATATGCGCGTTATAGAAAATCGTATAAAAACGAAAGTGTTAATCCGACCGTCGTTATAATAGATAAGTTTTTCGTGTCATGTCCAAGAATTGATGACGAGTATCATTATAGGTTTTCAACATAAGCAAATTCAATTTGGAAAATACACTACATACGATAATTTTAAAAATAAATGCTCTCATGTCATTTAGATAAAAAATAAACAGCAATACATTTTTTACCAAATTATAAAAAAAAGCTAAAAATTGACTTAAGACTTTTTTATTCCCTGGACCGAAGATATATTATATAGTATATACGGTTCTAATCAAAGACAAATTAATGCAAATTAATAATTCTGCTTCAAAAAGATCTCGATAGTATTAGTCATTGGTGTGATACCGATATGTTGAACTTGAATTTTTCAAAATATAAAATTATTACCTTCTTTAAAAAACATTTCTCTTTAATTGTTAAATATTTCTCAAATAGTTTAGAGATAGATCGAGTAGATAATATAAAAGATTTAGGTATTTATCTTGATACATCTCCCTCATTCAATGAACATTACTGTATACATACAAATGAAAGCCTCATTATTTTTGAGCTTTGTAAGCCGAAGCTGTAATAATTTTACAATCCAAACGCTTTTAAGTCATTATACTGTACCTTTGTCCGATCCATTTTGGATTACAACTCAGTAGTTTGGTCAGCTTATTCAAACGGCCAAATATAATCTTTTGAGGCGATTTAAAATTGTTTTCTAAGACTATTGAGTATAAAATGCAACATTCAACGTCAACCACACTCATCTTATCAGCTAATACTGTTCAATTTAAAGCTTAACACTCTACAAGTTAGAAGGGTAAAGCAGGATGTCCTTTTTATGTGTAAACTTCAGAATTCAGATATGTTGTCCAAACTTAATTTTCTGATTCTGGGTTATAAAACCAGACAGGTTGACACTTTTCATGTCTCTTTCCAGCATCCGTTATATGTCAAACATTCTCCTTTGAATAGACATGTGAAACTTGTAAATAAATTTAATATTGATGTTTTTGTTTGTGATATTGTAAATTTTTTTAGTCTTTATATTAGCAATTTAATTACCTAATTCAGTTAACCTTTAATCTAGCACAACTCTATATTAGAATATTTTCAAATTATTTGTTTTGTGTATAAATTGTATGACCAATGAAATTTGAATACTTATTAGAATTTCAAAAAAAAAAAACAGATTCTTATAAACTTATAAACTTTTAACAGAAAATTGGAGAAAATTAACTGTAAAATGATCAATTTTTAAACAGTGAAAACTAAACTAGTCAAATTTGTTAAACTCAAACTTTAAATTTTTATACTTTTTTTATTTTGCTCACTATATTATATTAAATTGTAAGTCATCCTCGGATTTGTAAACAATCGACTATACTCTCTATGAATATGTTTACAGTTTTTATCGAACGACAAATGACTACACAATACTGTTGTAATGTACAATATGCAACGTGATAATAATATTGCAATATTTTGCATATGGATTGCGTTATACTAATACGAGATACATAGATTCGAAAAGTCATAGCAAAAATCATGGGTATAAAGTATATATATATATATAGTATTCTACTGTTAGAAGAACTTAATGTCTTCAATACAAATCACCTATATCCAGATACGTATTTAGAAGTGGGAAGGGTGCTAGGATTCCGGGTAGAAAAATGTAAGGGGTAGTAAATTGTGTAGATCATTTTGATATATGGTATTTGGCTGATAAAAAAAAAATTATAATTATAAATAATATGATTATTATTGTAGTTATCATTTAACCGAACTTGAAAGAACAGATATTTTTGTGTTCATAAATATTAATTAAAATGTATTATTAAATTTATTAATGATTTTTGATAGTGAACCACTTTCAAAGTGTTAAAATAGGAAAGAATGCATTAGTTTCAACATCAACATGTGTGTTTTTTATTTTTACAAATATACCACTGAAGAAATTTGGGTGAAGAATCGTAATGTTTTTCTTACTCGGGGCGAAAATACCAAACTACGTTTCTGTCTCTATTTAAATACAATTACCACACACTTAAAAAAATCTACCCTTATTAACAATAAATTCAATACTAGGTTCAAAATTTCTCCTTAAACTAGCCAAAAAACTGACTGCTCGGTGTTCGATTTCATAGGGAGACAGATATACTATTTAATGTCCACTGACATTTAATCTCACTGCATACAATATGGATACGATACGACTGTATAACTAAAGATATATTATATATACTATATGTTTAAATACCTATAGTTTGATTATAGAATTGATATGCAGTAATTTTGTTAAGATCTGTATATTATTCAGATATTTGAATGTACTCGTATATCATAAGAATGTTTATAAACAAAGATAAACTTTTAAGCCCTAACTATGGACTTGTACACGAGTTCCTATCATTGGGGCTGAGTAACTTTTGGTGATTTTGATCAACAACTTTGATTGCATTGTAAGGGGAAAAGTTAATAACTGTCTAATTGTATCGTTATTATAATATTTTAACAATATTATTATAGTTATTCGGTTGTTACTATTCGCGTATATAGGTATGTACAGAAAAAAAACATTTAGGTATAAAAGAAACACAATGTCAATATTAAAATCTCAAAAACACTAGACATAGTATTATAATATACAAACTTGATTTTGAGTGCTTGGTGCGTATATAGTGTTTGTATATATAGGTATACGCATTCTATGGACAGAGCAAAAAAAAAAAAAAAAAAATGATTTAGAAACATTATGTAAGACTAGGTATAATAACATATTTCTTCGGTATTTGTCTATGTAAAAATTATTATTTAAAATGACCCTGTATGGATATGTATCACTTATCCCTTCTCCTGATCCGTGTATACAATACACTTCTATTGGAATACCGGATTCGATAATATAATAATAATATCGCGTTGCTCGTTTGTTTACCCCTGAAAACAGGATATAAATTACTACCTATATATTATTATCATTCTCCCAAGGTTAGACGAGTCCTCCAAATATTAATGTAAAGTTATAAATCGATTTAATTTTCAAAATAAAAAGATATGTAAGTATGTAGTTTTTTTTCTGTTTAATCTATAACCCGATTCATTTTAGATTTGGAGCGTTGCTAAAAATGTATTAGTATTACAATGATGTTTATATTTATTTTATTTTTTTATCTGTGAATAACTGCTCTACCAGAAAATATGCCCCGATTTTCAAGTGTATCTTTTCTAAAAGGAAATTTTTATCAGGGTGGTAATTTTGGGAGGTAATTTTTTCCAAACGGTTTTCAAAATATTTGGGAAAAATACGTAGGAAAAACGGAAAAATGTACGTACACGTATAAAAACATACAAGTCAATACGAAAAAATGAAATGATAAAATTATATTATTTGTTTTTTGTTAAGCATAATGTTTAGCATATAACGCAAATACGTATTGGCCCTTCTTCTAAAACAAATATTAAACAACTTTAAAACTTGTGGTTTCGGTTATTATACTATCCGTATTATACTTGAAATTTCTTAAAATTTGTTCATAGATTTGAACACACGTAATATATACGCATTAAATAACAAGTCGATAATTTTTAACTTTCTGTTTAACCCAATTATCTATAAAATTATTATATCGATCCATACCGCATTCTTAATTATATATATACAGGTGTAGGTATTACATATATATCTATATAGAGTATAATTAATAAAACTAATTAAAATAAAAAATATCTCGAGTATTATGTATAACCTTGTATTATATTTTTTGTCGGTCAAATATAGTGAAAAAAAAGCATGATAATAATAATTTTACAGTATGAATATAGTTTAGTTTAGTTTAGTTTAGTTTTTTTTTTTTTTTTTTTTTTGAAAAACATAACATCATATTGATTTTTTTAAATATTATAATTATCATTACAAATTACAATAATTGGGCAATTGTATTATGGGATAATTTAATTACAATATAAATATTTATACAGAATTATTAAATTTGTATTTTTTTTTCTTTTTATTACATCGTGTTTCGTGATGTATACTATTAAATCTGCACCTCTATTACAGCGATAACAATCCATAGTGAGTTTTTCAAGTGTATAAAATACGATCGACTTGCATAGCTATTATATATAATATACCATAAGGTTTAATTTGAGAGGAAAAAATTACAAATACAAATCTGAACGGCGACAAATTTCGAAATTACACGATAATTATATAGTAAAATTTAGAGTCATTATATTCCACGCGTTATATTATTATAATCTGTGAAATAATTTTCTCACGGTGGCTCGGTGTTTTGGTTTATTTGTGTAAATGAACGAAACTATGTAAGCACAAATTACTTTATCTAAATTATTATTAGGACAATCTGTCGTGCATTTTGCGATTGAAATTATTGTATCATTGTATACATTTGAACGTGTTGAAATAAAATATTTAAAAAAGACGGACTTACCTCGCACCACGGGTGGCCTACAGGTGTAGGTGAGAAGTTAGGAAGTTAGGATATAGAGGGGAATTAAATTTATACCTGCCCGCAACGACTAATCACTGCTAATGAAAAACGATTCTGAGAGGAACTCGGTCAATAGAATTGTTTTTTCAACAATGTATGTTTTTACGACAACAACGATTGTTTAAAAAAGATTAAAAGATTAAAATAATAAAAACTTTATAATAACAATAAATAAATTAAAAATGGTTGCCACTGACAACTATATTTTTAATCTTTTAATCTTTTTTAACCTAAAGAACCGGTTATTCTTCATTGTCTGAAACATTAGTAAGAATTTCAAAACTGACCTCCTCAATGCACCAACTAAAGCCAAAATGTAACAAAATAGGTCTCTTGTCATGTTTTAATTAGAACAAGATTTATGATTGAAAACTTCCTCACAGACATACAAAATATAAAAAAAACACGCATCGTAGTAAAGCTACGCTCGAAATCTAAAATACTGATTTCATCGTTTCATCAATATTAAATATAAATCATATTGCATGTCGAAATGAAAATTGATTAAACCGCCTTTTTATATATTAACCGTTATTATGTTTGAAATTAATCCAAGGAAAACAAATTGCAATCAGTAATCTTAATGAAAAAAATTTTTTTTTTTAAAAGATGATAAAATTTTAGATTCTAAGTTTAGCGAAGAATGTATTGGTTTTACGAATATGTTTATTATTTTATTTTGTATTATTTTTTACAATTTTTCTACCAAAAAGCTTATTCTGATTATCAAGTTTAGCACCTTTTCCAAAAGGAAATGTTCTCTGAGTGGTACTTTAAATAGGTCATTTTTTGAAATTGTTATTAATATTCGAGATAATGAGTTCTTTAGGTTAAAAAGAGTGAAAGATTAATTGTCATTGGCAACCGTTTTTATTTATTTTTCGTTATTATTAAGTTTTTATTTTTTAAATCTTCTTTAAACAATTATTGTTGTCATGGAAACGCACATTTTTGTAATCATTTTGCCATAATATGACATATATATTGTTGATAAAGCGACACTAATAACTGAATTTCGCTCAGAATCGTTTTTTCATTAGCAATAGTTTATCGTTGCTTACAGATATACATTGAATTCCCGTCTATATTCCACCTTCCCAGCTTCCCACCTACAACATTGGCTGCACCCACGTGCAACACCCCCGTCCTTTTTTTTATCGTACAATTCAAATCACTTACCATGTAAAATAATTTTATAGCCGAAGTTCCAGATTTTGGTTATGATATATCACTCAGACGGCCTTAAAATTGGCTATTAAAAAACATGTGTCCATTTGCTGCAGGGCCCTGCATCCCCTGTAGGGCTATTCTTGAGGTTAATCCGGCCCTGATTAGGATAGAGGTACTACCTACTTATAATTCATGTCCGAAAAAAATAATTTTATTAACTGATAATTTATATTAAACGTTTTAATACATTCATCTCTAATTAACAAAAAAACAAGAAAGATTCTTTGTTTTAGAGTGATGAATAGAGTATAAAGAAAAATCATAATTTTTCTTTAATACGACTTTTTTTTTACAAAATTGTGCGTCTTTTTCCTGGCCACCGTTTTAAATAAGTATCAAGTAAACAACTAAAAACACAAAATCTCTGGTACATAAAAAGTACTTATTTCAAGTATAATATAAAATCAAATAATAATAATAAAACAAACATCAACATCTCGTTTATTTATACCTGATATAATATTATGTAGGTACCTAAGATTTTTTTTTTTTTATTATGTACATTACATACATTTATATTTTATATTGATTTATTATATTTAGCTGTTGTAAGAAATGTGACTATACGTGACAATCACATAACGGATTAATCAATTAAAACGTTTAAGATGTCGTTATTAAAAAAAAAAAAAATCTTATACTTTAATTTTATATACAGTTATTACATATTATGTATGAATCGGTGAAATAAATACCTATGCTAGCGCGCGCACACACATGTCTATTATGATGTCAAGAGGACAAGGTGTGTCGAGTGTATGTGTAGAGCGGTGTGGTGGTATAGAAACCGCGTGTATATGTTGTGCAGGACCTCCACGGAAAGAAAAAAAAATGTGCGCCAAAAATCGAACCGCATGGCCTGACCCTGCGAGATGAGAAGGAAAAAAAAACACACCACCAAAACGGCGTTGTAATCACCTTGGTACTTTCACAAAACTAATATTATATGAACAGAATCGCGGATCCCGAGAGGTCCATTCATTTCTGAACCGGTGTTGTGGTTAGGTTAGCGACGCACACCGAACGTTAGTAAACAAGACGCGTGAGTTGTGTTCCGATATTCTTATTTTATTCTCTCTCTACTACTCCAACGAAACGATCAGCGCCTCATCGGTTACAAGGTAGGCAAATCATTGCACTTTTTTTTATTACTATTACTATTTATTTTTTATTACAATTTTTTTTTTTATTTTAATAATACGAACATTTATTTCTTTGTTCAGTTTACTATTTGGTTTTAAATTATTTTGTTTTTGAAATGTGCTAAGATATTGTTTATTATTATGTGTTATATACTGTACATAGTATATTATAGTATTTGAGTAACGAATCGTTTAAAACCGCATGTAAATTGTAAAATATTATATAGATAAATTTTTTTTCATCGCAGATATTAAATATCAAAATGTATGTTTGCTCTTAAAACATCGCGTACCTATACAGGTGTTGAATCAGAATACATTTCAATTAAAAGTAAATTACATGTGTTGTAATAATTGTACAAACTCGTCTACAAGTTATTAAATAATTCATTTTTTTTGGTTCAGTTAATTTCTACTGTTGTTTAAATAAGAAGAACGATTTAGTAAGATAAAATGATATAAATTGATTTTAAACGTTTTAGTTTTAAAAAAAAAAAATATCTTTAATTTTTTAAAGGAGGGAATATTTTAACATTATTGTTCAGGTACTTACATAATATTTTATAATGTTAACTTAACACGTCAAATGCCCACTGTTGGTAAATAATTCGTCAAATTCCATAAATTTTTATATACACTATAACTACTACACATTTATTATCGTCATATTTTAAGTTGCATCACGAAAAAAGTATACAAGCAATATTGAGTTATCGTAATATTTTCGAAAACAATATTGTCCAATAATTATTTCAACATTTCGTAAATTACAGTTTTAATAATATTATCATCGTAATATCGTACATATTTAGCGAAAATGGATTTCATTTCTACTGCGAACAAATTTAAAATGACTACTCTATTATAGGTGTCGTTATAGTCTTATAGACCTAACTATATAGTCCGGGCAAATAATATTATAATTCGTTATCCAATGTACGGGCGATAAAAAAAAAAATATATGATATTATTTTATAGTAGCTGGTAACGCACCGCGAGGAAAAGAAATTGAGATTGAACATAGTCGTCGTAAATCTAATTGAACGCCAATCGAGTTATTAAATGAATTTAAGAGGTAATGCCTTTCTTTTGCCAACGACGACGCAACTGTCTGAAATGTAATTATTACTGTTCGAGTCGTTATTTTCACATACGTATTATATTCGTTAAGCGAAACCTAAACAATCATATTTTTTAACGAACGCTAAATAATATTACTGCGTTTTAAAGGTGTTAAATTTAGACCGTACGTACACGTTTTAACGATTTCGCGGTTACAACGAATGTTATTTTTCTACAACTGATGCATGTACTCGTGTACGCAGGTATAGTGAATATGACACAACCCACGCATAGGCGATATCCAATAGATATCCAAAACAGATATCCAATTAAAGTAAAAGTTGGGATAATATTGTCTGTAGGTATCTACATTTTTTTTATACGTGATGAAAAAAAAAACCGTAAAATGTAATTCTAAATGTAATATAAAATGTAAATTTGTAAACAACGTTCGATATTTTCGCAAACAAATCTTTTTTGGGGGGTGGGGGGAAGGGAGGGATTTTTAATAACATTTGAAAAACTTTTTCAGAAATTCAGAATCATACGGAGTTTTTTCCTACATTACCATTTTAGTCAACACAAATACAAATCAAATATTATGTTTCCGCGGGGTATAAACGAAACAAAAACGTATTTTACAAATAATATTCGGAAGTTCTGAACGGTTAATGGTAGTAGGTGTATAATATTAATATTATGTATAGTTAAAGCAATGCAAAATGCAAATTTGATGTACTCGAAACTATATAGATGCAATATTATAATAACACGAAACGTTATAAGTTTATATTAACGGGAAAAAGTATTAACTAAAAAAATATATATATATATATAACGAATAACGCATCCATGCCCACTAGCGATATTTCACATTTTTGTTTTGAATATGTGTATACTATATATTATATTGTACCTAGACGTGTGGCCAGATGAAGTCATTCGTTAAAAAAAAAAAAAATGAACTTTCACTATTTATTTCGATATTATAATAATAATATTATTATTTTTACTACGTAGAAACACTCGTATACACACGATAGTATTTAACATAATATATTGATTATGTTCAGATTTCTATTAAATATAATATATAGACAAAGACTACAAACTTTCAACAAATATATTATGTTTCATTATTATATACAAAAAGTGATGGGTGGCGATAAAATTGCTCTAACGGTTAGGTTTAGGAATGTGTTCAACCGTTTTAATATCAGATTCCATTGGATATTTAATCATACAGGATTTCGTCTAAATTCACTCTTATATAAATTAAATGATACGCGTTATAATTATTATTTTTCCGACTTATAAGAGCTGCAGGACAAAAAAAAAAACATTCAAACAAACTCCACACTATTTTGTTGCAGTACAATCCAAAACTTTGCCACCTTAAGTTGTATAACCTAAAAATACGTTTTAAGTGGTTAGGTTTTTTTTTTTAATTTTTCAATACGACGAGTTTACAGTTTTAGATTTTCTTTTATCCGTGCACCAGGGGGAATGCGATTAACGCGGTGCATTCCTGCACGGTACTTCAATTATATAGTATGTATCGAGTGTAGTTCGGTTAGGTCATCGGGTGTTTTTAGAGTTGAGTTTTTCGTCACCAATGTCGTCCGTATCGGCACCGGGTCGGAATATAGCTCTCGGGAAAGATGACCATTTATTTCCTCCCTCCCCCCCCCCAGACAAATCCACGGGCAAAATAGTCCCCGTTTATTATAATTTTCTAAAAGTATGCTCGTTCCGAAACGTCCGAAAGTTCAAAAAACAAATATTAAACACACGCACACATTCTGAAACGTGTGTTTTTGTATGGTATTTTTTTTTTCGATAATATTTTTCTTCGAGGACGTTACTGCACCAGTGTCAGTGCGGGCTATTATATATCTATATATAATTTATATATGTATATAATTTTTTTAGTTTTGGGCCCGGCGGCAATTCGCTCCGGTTATTGTTGACGAAATCACAGCTAATCGAATATTGTTATATTATTATGTTTGTTTATCTAAGCATCTGTGTGGCCATTAGCCTCGGGCGCCGTGGCCTGTGAAATTGCAAAATTAACCTTTCGCTCGGACACGGGTATATAGATATATTATATTCACATAATATATAACAAAAAAACATTATATATAAATTATATCCCACACACATATCTATATTTAATGCGATAATAATTTATTATAAAAATCCGATCTGGTATCAAAACGCCGAAATTGAATATCCCGTACCAATATAGTATGACGAACGTAAATTTATTATTGGGCGCATTGGGTTTACATATTCTTGTGCGTTTGTAACAAATTATCATTGTCGTATTGCACGTGAATATATTATTATGGATATAATAAATTATAATTAATTATTAATAATAAATTTATCGTTTGACTAGAGTTGGAAATTCACGAATATTCATAATATTTATTATGGTGAAACGCGGTTTATTAACGTTCGTTCGTTCATTTATTTATATTTTTACAGTTTCGACTTTCGTTTACATAACGATGACAATATTTTATTAAAATACCGCGCGGTAACTAAGATAAATTTGTTTTTTTATTATTGAAATCTTGTCGTTCTATACCTACCATAAATAAAAAAAAAAAAATTAAATTTTAAATTAAAATTAAAAGAAATAAAACTGAAAATGTTGAAACAAAAACTATAGAAACGTAGGTAACTTGGATTGATAATTATTATCGAATTTTCAAATGTTCGAAAATACTTGCCTATATGGTTATAATACATAATATATGAACAAAACTGCTGGCGAGACGACATTGACGAATGTTTTAGAACCGTTTCATAGTCATGCATCTAAATTGACAGTCGACCGACGACGACCGATGCGTCGTCGTCGTTGGGAAAGATACTGAACCAAATAATTACAGGTCATCGTCAGCTATTGTTCTGGTTAAGGACTCGAAACAATTTATAGAGGCGTTACATCATAAGAGCGTTCGTCGTAAATGTTTCCAAAAAAAATTATCAGCCTATAATAATATGATGTATATTAAATGATTAATTAGGTATACATTATAATAACTTTACGATTAGAAAATTTGATTAGAAAAAATAAATGATTTTTAGACACTCGTTTTTAAATTCGGAGCGTAGCGAGGAATGCATTTGTTTTACAATGATGTTTATTTTCATTTTATTTTTTATCTGTGAACAACTATTCTACCACCAGAAATCTTGCTCCGATTTTCAAGTGTAGTATTTTTTCTGTAAGGAAATTTTATTTGGGTGGTACTTTAGCAAGGTCAATATTTCCATATGGTTTTTAAAACAGTTGGGAAAAACTGAGACAATTCACGTGCATGTTTAAAAGAAACTTCGCTCCGAATCGTTTTTCATTAACAATAATTTATCATTTCGTACAAATATAAATCAAATTCCCCTCTATATCATACCTTGCTAATTTTTCACCTTTAACTGTAGCCCGCCTAGTAGAAGTATGTCTGTCTTTTTTTTTTACTTTAATAATAATAATTTATTCGGTTCACGTAATCGATGTGCAATTTTACTGCGATTTAATCGGGCATAAAAATCGCGCATAAATATTATTTAGTGTGGATGAAAAAAAGCGCGGGGACTAGTCGTTGGTACGCTACCACACATACTTGAAGAACTTGCGGCAGTATATATAAAACGATATAATAATAATAATTAACGATATATGTATATATCACGGTATTTCGATGTATACCTCGGTTGCGGTGACCCCGTTATATAGATTTATAGTGTGGCGATATATCTAACTACACTGCCGAACACACGTGCTTAACAAAAGTGTAATACGAAAGTCATTAAGCTCCCGACGAGAACTGTTACGGGCAGGGGCCGCTAGTTATTAGGTTATAATAATATTATACATATTATATATATAGGTAGTTCGTCAGCGTTCGGGTTTATTAGCTACATGTTGGAATCCACAAGATTTATACCGTAGGAATAAGATAAATATACCGGGAACCGGGAATAATCATAAAATCGCGAAGTCACGATAGGAACCGCAGTTTTATCAAAGACTATAATAAATTCTATCTAAACGTACGTACCCTATGTAGTTAATGTACTCTTCGGATAAGTTAAACAGTTTATGAAATCACGTCTCGCAAATGTGATAATTCGTATAGGTTGATACTCATCGTGACTAATCGATTCAGTCGTTGCTTTTCTGTCTGTGATTTTCAATATTTTCATATAATTTTCATGATAAAAAAAATTAAAAAAACAACTTAAGTATAAATATATTATCGCATCTCGTCTGTTTCTCTTACGCTCAATATATTTGGCTTCTAAATGTCTTGCATGTAAATAAGCGGCTGTCATTCCTGGTCTATTTACCTAGTCTATTTACCCTGGTCTATTAGCTTGCACCCCAACCAACACAGTGGCTATTTGCAGCACTATACCTTATGTAAAATAACTATAGACAGGTAGCCGACTCTATGAGTAAATCTGTAGCTAATTTGCACACACCAAGAGGGCATATTTTATTGTTTGGCTCACGAAAGGTATGACACATATTATCATAATGCATGGCATAAACAAATATTTCACGGGTTAATCAATACGATTTGTCTACCTCTTTGTATGGTATGACTGATGTAGGTGTACTCAATATCGATTATTGTAAGGCAGCGAGCCCTCTATAAATTACCCTTTCATTCCAAAATTTGTCGTATATATAAAGTTCGTCGTCCAGAAAAATACACAACCCTACAAGGTTATGATTTTAATAGTATTGTGTAGGAAGACCACGATCACAGAACGGTCGCGAGTGAAAGCAATGTAACATATATTACAATAATTTACAACGTGTGTATTTTTCATATAGGTACCAGACTAAATATTAATATAACGTTTGCTACTCGGGCAACATTACCGAAATTGTCACGAATTTGTATTTTTATATAATTAATTATTACTACACATCCTTAAAAAAAAAATACATTCGGTGTATACGGTGAGCACAACACACTTGTCGTCGTCGTCGTCGTGAAATATTTTATTGTGGTAGAAGAGTAGTCCCACCGACACACCGTCACGTTTCGTTCTACTATATTATATTATTATTGTCATTGTTTAGGTTATATTCTCCGCACCCGATATAATAATTGAGTAATAATGTAGACTCGTTGCCCATCACCAATCGCGAGCAAGGGAGGGTCCAGAAATTTTCATACGAGGGCAAAGTTTTATGGGGTTTTTAAATTATCTTTTTTATAAGATCTTGAAATTTCCACGTCTTGCCTACTGCAGAATTCTCTTATCGTCAATATTCCGTGTATTTTTCGATAAATTTATAATAAGACATTTAATTTATAAAATTGTAGTTTATAATATGGTTTTGTACCCGACGAAATATCACCGGATTTTTATCTTAAAAAGAAAAATCAAAGATATTCAATCTGGGTCATCCGATTTATTACATTAAAAAAAAACTTCCGATACTTCCGATCGAAAATCTTGTTTATCGAGAACCACTCGAATTTTTTTTCTCGTATTCATTCACGAGACTCGCATATTTCTGAAAACGGCCATAAGAGATGAAGCCAACTCCTTTTGATGCTAACATACATAAAATTAAATATTTATAGTTTCTCAATGAAATAATTATGCAGACGCGAACAGAATATTATTATAATAGATCGTTATTCTTTCTACATTATGTTATTTTTTTTTTATCGTGCATTTTCGCTCCTTCTCTTTCGTATCGTTTCTACATCCACCCCTGAGTGTTGTTACACACTAGTTATAACAAACACAGTATAGGTGCCATTGAATTTTGGTTCTACAAAAATGACCGAGAAAAATCGGTTATATAGGCACGCATTCTATGATGGCGTAGTTGTTTATTAGATACATGCACCGTGTGCGAATAAAAAACAAGCGAAGCAGTCATTATAATGAAATTGTTTGCGTCAAACACGTATTAAAAACGAATTTTTCCAATAACACCGTACTAATATTTGTATTATAAAACACGAATTTTGTTCTCTTACGATTATAAGATACCAAGGTTAGGTTACCTACTTATAATACCTATCTAATAGCTATTATTGTCAGACGGAGAAAAAAAGATTAAGTTATTTTATTATTATCACCGCTATATTCTCATTTGCCGAGTACACAACATATTTTTTTGTTTTACCAATACATTTTTTTTTTTACAAATACAATAATAATAATCTGTATAGGAATTTTTTCTGTATATGCGAGAAACGCCCATTTATATACTATTGGTCAGGAAATTTAATGAGAATACATTTTATTGTATGCAATTTCGGAAACGGTACGACGTCAAAAACATCAAAAATTATGTATCTGCATACACATTGAACACACATACAATATACAGCTGTGAAATTAAGCAGGTTTATTACCTATAGGTGTACAGCACGCGCCATCAGTAGTTCTTCAGTCTGGTAAGTATATATATGTGTATACGGTGTGAGCCGAAAGTCACTACATAAAATAGTTTCGTATATCGTATAGGTATATAGCAGAAACTAGTCGCTATATAATTATTTTCGACAGGAAAAAAATCTCTTAATACGCAGCGACTTGACTTTCGAAAAACGTGCCTATGTTCAGTTATACCGATAAGTACACCTATGTATTATTTTCAACGATGTATACGCACACTGAAATTGTATCTACAGGCTACAAGTACAATTAAAAGTATAATATTATGTACCTGTATACCGGGATAGATGATTTTTGGAAATTGAAGAATCTGATTTACGGTTCAAATAATGGACTTGACTTATGATAAGGTATTTCTTCGTCATGAGTGGAAGGGCGAAATTGGAAAAAGTAACGCTAAGCATGCTCACACAGATACCGCGCGGATAATGACGGACCGATATAATATAATAAACGAGATTTCGTCAATACACCGAGGAATTCGATGTGTTCGGGTCAGTGCTTAAAGTGGAAAAGAATTCGCAGGGAAATTATATTTACTGAAAATTAAGGGGCAGTCCCGAGAATTAACTAAACCTATTCAAACTTCCAGGAAATCCATCATGGAGATAAACCTCGATTACGATGAAAAGGTGTATAGCGAGAACATCCACGAGTCACAAATGTCATGTATGATAACTTTACTTCGAATACCTATACGAAAAACAATATAGAATTATTATTTGGGCAACTGCTTACAATATTCATCATCACTAAAGCCCCCCCCCCGTCTCTGTCACGATAGTGATATGACAGGGGAACCGAGTGGTCGGGTGAAAAATATTAAAATGCACACAACAAATACGACACCTAGGTATTTATAATAATATAATGTCGTTCATTAAGACGTTACCACGGTTAAAGCTCGACAATGACCATCCGGTAACAACCGTGTGCACAATCGTTTAGGTGGATGCGTACAATTTACATATATATTATGTTATACTCCGTGTATAAGACTATGCGCATGAGGAAAAACAGCGTTTTTATATTCTTAACACTATATATATGTATACATATATAGGACATGTGTTTAGACACACGCTGTATTATATAGTGACGTAATTGCTGAAACAAAATATACACGTACACACACACACACACTGAGACTATTGGATACTGCAGTAATATATACGTTGTAAATCCGTAGCATTCATCGCAAAATATACGACGACTATGATGCTACGCGAATGACCCCGTTCTTTACAGCGGCGCCCGACACGAATATTGTGTATACTTACCTATATCTATAATATTACCAACTAAAAAAAAAAAAACCACGCGAGCACAAAACACGATTCCTGCAGAGTATATGCGGCGGTGGCAGTGGCATTGCGGTTATTTTGAAATTCGAAATTCTGACCTGTGCCCTAAGTGTATATATATGATGACTAGACGTCTATATCATCATAACGTCAGCGCTAATGTTTCACGGGAAAATGAGGAAAAAATACGAAGAAACCCCAATCGACTCTAAACATATTTTTGTTTTGATAAATCTAGTCCGAGGGTAGGGCGCGAAATTTACGAGTACAAAACTGATATTAAGAAAACTACAAGGAAAATCAAAGAAATGACCTCTCCATACTCCAACTAGAACGAAAATGATACATGAATGTTTCTGTACAATTTTGATTTTGAGCAAGGTAGAAAAGTTGTTTTTCAGACAAGCAAACAAAGAAAAAACCACTTACGAGATGTTTTGCTGGGTAGCCGACTATAGCACGTCAGGTATTTACCACAGGTGAGAAAAGTCGCTGCGAATTTCAACCGGAGGGACTGCTGGATTTATCGTTGTTGAAAAACGATCCGTACATTATAGTATAGTGACTCGAAGCATCAGCCACTCACCGGCTTCAAAAACGCTATACAATACAATACAATAATAGTAATAATTTCGATCACGCTCGACAATAATAATAATAATATTGTTATCTAACTCGCGTGTTCCAACGAGTTCAGTGCCGGTAACCGGAAACCGTATACCGGCCGGTATAATGATAATAACAATATTGCAGTCTAATGAGATTTTCGCCGGGAAACATCACGCGATACGAACGAAGAACGGACGGCTTTCATAAATCATCACAGCACATGATGGCTGATGACATATATAGCCGTCCCGAATAATAACAGTAACTATACATGATAATATATATATATGATTTATATTACATTATTCAAACTTAACCTATACATACATAATATACGGACTGTGAATGTGAATTGGTCCGACGATTTCGTTATATTGGTGAGCACAGAGTGCGTGCGCGGACAGCGCGTTCGGATTGAAGAGGAAGAATTAGGATGAGCTCGTTAAAATAGAAGAAAAAAAAAGTAGATGGTTACGTACATATACATACATAATATTATAATTTTAAATAATTGAAAAGTTAATTAAACGAGTGGTTATGCAACGGAAACGGTTTTCGGCCAACAGGCCAAGAAGACTAGCAGTGAAGTGCGGCACGAGTGGTCGCGCAAATAGCAGGTTTCGAATGGAGACGAGATATTATAGGCGCCTCAGGGGTATACGGAGATAAAAACACGGAATCGAAACATCATAAACAAAATATTTTAAATATTATGTTGGCTTACTCGTCAATGATCGCGACGTTATAAAACGTCATCGCCAACGCCGAAACGTTTTAGCGAACCTCGTGATGTGATGGGATATTCCAGACGGATTGCTAAATCGAAATAATACTGTAATATTAAAACTTGCGGTCGTCCAAAAGGGGTGGGGGAGGGCAAAACGACGTAATTGCCTCCCATCTACTATTATATTTATCAACAAATCAACGAAGGAGATACCCGGTCGATATAATATACGTGTTATGGCGAAATGCCGAGGACGACGTTAATTCGAGTGATTTTCGTGGATTTCGGAAGACAATGTTTGATTCTATACATTTTATTTTATTTTATATATATGTATCAAACGAGGAAGTATTAGAAAGAATGTCCGTGAGAAGAACTTTATGGAGTAGTATCAAGAAAAGGAGAAATAAATTGATTGGACATGCATTAAGACATGGTGGGTTGCTAGTATTAATCATAGAAGGCTGCGTGGAAGGAAAAAATGCTTGGGGAAGACCACGAATGGAATATATGCAACAAATAATAGAGGACCAAGGGTGTACTTCTTATGAAGAGACAAAGAGGAAGGCAAGTAACAGGGAAGAGTGGAGAATATCTACAAACCAATCTCAGGATTGAATAATGAAGAAGAAGATATATATGTGCGCCTGACGGCAATTTACAAAGAAATGATAAAAATATAAAAGTTAGTAAATATAGTGATAACATAAAATTATGTAAACAACAATTACGAGTATAGTATTCAGTTAACATAGTGAAATAATAATACAATTAATTCGAATAGTATTATTAATTAAAAACAAAAAAAAATAATATGTGGTCCGAGTCTAAGATTCATGTTACACTTCGTTTCCATTAAAAATCTACGAGACTTGGGTCCGACTTGTATGTATGATATTATTATATTAACGTTAAGAGTTCGTTTATTAAGAAAAAAAGATTGTTATTTATTTTTTGAATCGACTCTGCTTCCCTCTCCCTTGAACAATGTCTGCGGACTCTGTGATATTATTTACTTCATGTTTATACAACATAGTGGTGGATTCGGTTTTGTTTTGTCTATATATGGTATAAAAATGCTCAAAAACATTCGCAGCAAAGGATTAAGCGAATTTTTCATCCAGCGGGTTTCCTAGGTTCCCGATAATATTTTCTATTTTTCAACGACAGTTGATTGTGGCGACGTCATTTCAATATTCAGTAGAAGCTGTAGCAGGGCAAACTTACGTATACACTTCTGAATCAAATATTTTCTACAGGCCTAAAAGGCCACACCCAATCGGCCGAAATGCTGACTCAAGACGAGGCTATATAAACGTAGTAAATGTGCCGACCTTTACGCAAGCGACGACGAGCTGCAAAAACGTGTTTTTTTCACGAGTTTTTGTGAACGGACGGGACGACCGACGACGCTCGCTTATTGGGACAGAAAATAATACAAAAATCGGATAAAAAAAAAAAAAAAACCGAACAATATCGTCGTCGTCGTTGCGATTCATAATATAGTTCGCAAACGATTGTAAACCCGCAGTGTTTCGCAACGCGGATTGTCACGTTCGGGCCCGTCGTCGTCGTCGTCGTACACCTGCACTACACAATAATAATAATATTGCACTCGTACGTTATAGATAGAAAAAAAAATAAATAAATAAATTATAATAATTTTTTTTTTTCGTCTTCTGTTTCCATCGCACGAGATAGAAATCTAGTTTATCACTGCGTGGCTATATTATAATAATATTACGATGTCGTTTGCCCGGCGGCGGCACCGCGACGACGACGACGACGACGACGAGTCGACCCGACTGCAAATATAATTCTATAATGCACTTGTACACGATGAATATACATATATTTTATAATATAATATAATATATATATACGTGTGTATACAATAATATTATTATACGAGTGCGCCGGCGCCGTAATCTACATAATATTTTATTTTATTATCATTATTATTATTGTTGTGTGTGTGTACAAACACGCGGTAAGTACATATACGCGATTATTACAAAATATCGTAAGTACGCGGCGGCGGCGGCGCAAACGGGCGTTACAATATGAGCATACCTTTGTACACTTTAATACTTACATTTACATACGCATATATATACACATGATAATAATATTGTTATTATTATTATTGAAACGCACGCGTGCGTGTTTGGCTCGGTGACGAAACCGGTGCGATTTTTCCCAGCAGCTCTCGGACACGATTTTATAGGCGTGTATATGACACCGGGGCGTTATGCGCGCGTCGGCGGCGTAATACCGCGGCCCATACTGTACACACGACGGGACATCCCTCCCTACACTCCGTCGCACTTCGCCGTTCCAGAATTTGCGACCGTGCCCGGCGGTTATGCGCGCAGCCGGTTGTAGTGTACGGGAATGGAACACGTTTCTTATCGACCCGCCGTCCGTGCCGCCTGTCGGTTTTTCGCACTCGGATACGGTTTAGTTTTCAGATTTATTTTGTAAACTTTATCGTTGCAGCCAATTCAAAAGCAATCACGTTGTTGTTGATTATTTATGTAAGCACTACGTTTTGTGTGAATATTATTATTGGCGAAATAACGAGTTACGAGCACTTACTGTATCCCTAATCAGTGATGAGATTAACACATGGGTTTGTAACCGTTTTAATCTAAATATTATACTCTCCGAGTACACTGATAAAAATCGTGCTATTACCTAGTCATGTATGTATTATTATTTATGCGTAATGTACGAGAAAAAAAAATAAACCGGCATAAATAGCACTACAGATGGACACTAATACGGTCGGTAAGGTTAAGTTCGGTCGAGTCAGTCGGAAAGGTATTAAACGGGATATTTATTAACATGCTTTGATCAAAAGGAGGTCTTTGAGAAACGATCGCTATAATTTGTTTTGTTTTTTTTTCTGATGCGAGAGTGGTCACTCAATATAAAAATAACTAAATATTAGTATTCGCTCAGAAGAAATCGGTAAGAAACGATTGAATATATTTGAAAATTTATTTGCGCATCACACGAATGATAAGAAGTGAAATTTTAATCCGCCATATAATTCGCGGGTCTTATCATCCACATGTATATTGTGATACCTGTGTAATATTGTTAACAATCACGGTTTTGGTTGCAATAGTAAATTCAACAGACTCAACAGTTATTTTGACGATATACGATATCGTAATTAAATGCGATTTTAACCGAAAGCATTAGTATGATGCTTCTGGATTATTTTATACTTTCGTTTCGTCATCGGTTATAAGTACCTATACGTGTATAATGGGGTAATTTTATTGCCCAAATATTGTCGAGCCCCCCCTCCCCCGGCCCGTAATCGAGAAAACTGTAAACCAGAAAAATCAAACGGTAATAACATCCACAATCGACTACGTCCAAAATGCACTACGATTATAGACGCATGTAGGGGCATTTAGGAGCCCTGAACCCCGAGTCATCTCGAGCTTTACCTATGACATTTAAAGGAATTTACGTCTTCAATATGTTACATTTAAAACCTGCCGGTCTCAAACAACTCCACGTATTTATCAGTCTCTGTTTACACGACCTACGGTTACGAGGTAGTTAATTCTCCGTTAAGACGTTCGACTGTACGGTCGTTTCTGGTCGAAAAGTCGTTTACGGCCGCACGCGCGCACTGATACAAAAGACCTGTCCTAACCGACGCCAAGCGGTGTGCTAGGCGTGGAACGCGGGCGCCCGGCGGGCCCACAAACGCAACCGCCGCGGGCGGGAGCCGTGCGGTCGTGCGCAATTACAACGCGCGTCCGGGGCGTGGAGGGCGCGAAGGCTTCTCGTGCGCCCGCGGCAGCCGTCCGTATTCCGTAAACTACCGGCCTTTACGCCGAGTCCGGGGTCGTTGCGTTCACCGGACGACATTCTTGGCGCCCGCCCGCCTCGCCGGAATACCCGTGGATATACGCTACTCTATATGTTTATTATAATGGTACCGCGTGTGACGTCGTTCATTAACGCGAGTTCTTGTATCCTATATGCGGATAATAATAATAATAAATACGGTACGCAGTCGGTTTTGTTATTTCACGGTCGAATCCCGGGCGATTTTTTTTTCCCTCACTTTTCCAACCGGATACCTACGACATTATCGCACGTGTTTGTAGCGCGGCCGCGGCGATACCCGACGTAATATCAAATCGGTCGAATTATATTTATCAAATAATTTCCGCCGCACCTACCCCTCGAAAAATACCGGCGAATACTTCGAAACGAGCATCCGTAGACACTCGACACTTTAGATAGATTTGATTTTCAGTATATACAACATACTGTACAGGTACTGAATGCGTAACAAGTATTGCAATACTCGGTACATTTAAAATTAAAATATTCGTTCGATTTTTCACGCACGTAATATATCTTGTAAGAGATTCGGTACTTATTAATTATTTGCAAACATTTTACGAAATTCCAAACAATCTCTTCCCCCTCGTCAAATGTTCGTCGTACAATCTTTATCGATTTTTAATATACTCTATTTTTCAAAAAGCCAGTGGAGGAATAACTCCAGAAATATCTAAGAATATCTAGGAGAAAGGAGTATCTGTAGATATTTACTTTTTCAGTACATATCGCAATACAAGATACAATTTTAAATCTATGGTACTAATATTTAAGATACCTACTTTAGCGAAAACAGTACTCGACCCTGTTCCTCGGCCTTACTTTACTACAGCTCCTACAAAATTATCGGGCGACTGTCTCTTCAAGTCACTGAACGAGAGTACATTATTGTACGGGCGTTTTGCTGTTGTAATAGTTCTGTGATGATGGGTGTCGTGTCTCGTATATGTAACGAAGAGAAAATACGACGACGATCGATCAACGTTAATAGTATAACAATGCGCACTTTTATCGAAATATTAGATATTATAGAAAATCGCGAGAATATAAATATAAGATAAATCGTAAAAATACTCGTGGGATTTTAAATACACGTAAAAAGACGTTTCCGGAAAATATAACGAATATTACATACGCGTGTGTCAGATGCATAATACGAGTGTTACACAAAAACCGATCGATTTTTTAATAAGCGTTTCTTTAATTCATTTTTCAATTCGTGTATTTATATAATAGGATTCATAATAATATAAACGACGCTTGGTTTCCCTCCCCCTCCTCTCGATTTATACCAATTCCTCGATAGTATATTGAATTGAATAAAAACTGTCTAATTTATACGATTTTTTTTTAAACGGTATATACGAGTATACATATATATATATAATTGACTAAATTCTGATTTTCTATTATATTCATCGTAATAAAATAATTCACATTATTTATTATTCAATTATTTAAAAAAATAATAATAATAAAAATATTAAAATAATAATCCTAGTGCGGAATATTGGTTTATTCGATGCAACTACGTTCGCGCATATTTAACATATTTTTACTTGCAATATATATGTTGCAATACATAATGCTAACCATAATACATGAATACAAAATATGATATATGTTTTTGTAGGTATACATGTAAAATTAATAAATAAATAGTATATAGACAGATAATAAAACAAATCCCGGAGTTGCGTGTAAATAAAAACGACATCGATTTAAAAAAAAAAAATCAATCAGATAGTAGAACAGCAAGGAAAAAAATAAAAACTTAATTCTCATAAACTTTATTCGTATACTTGATATTTGTATAATATTATTACACTATAACCTAGATATAATTTTGATCATTGCAATCACTCGCGATATTTTATTCTCTCTTGTCATGTCACTTTAAAATATTATTTCTGTCAAGTGGGCGAAAATCTAAAACCGTAATAATTGTACAAATATTTCTTGTGGTGCAAAATCCTGTAGTGTACCAACAACATTTTAGTACACCGAATTTGTATATTAAATGTATGTTACATAAAAACCTTCTGGACGCACTGTACATTTTTATTTCGATAACATTTTCGGACATATCGATGCTACACATTTTTAAATGTTCTTTTAACACAAATGTCTTTATATATATATACACATATTTAAAAAAAAAAAGAAAAGATTTACATTATTTGTGTATTTTTACGACGACGACGCGAATGTCTTATCGTGTTTTACAATGCGTACAGATATGTCGCGGAATTTCTGAAAGATTAAAGTTTACGATAAGTAAGTTATACCGACAATTTACATGCCGCGATTATACCATTGTAAGTATATACCTAGTTACTTGCATTTGTTTGGTACAGACATACACATTTTCACGTTTTTACACTATTATTTTACACGCATTATTATGTAGTTATAACATAGAAAAAAGCGTTTATAACTAGCTAGTTTCGTTGCAATCGCTTGTCGCGCTACCGTCGAAGCCGCTGTCTCGTGTTTCCCGGACTCGTTTTTCGTCACGATGACGACGACGTTGCGCACACACGCCGTCGCCGCGCCGCCATACGCGATAACATAATCAATCATCTTTGTGGACCACATAAGATTATTATTATTATTGTTATTATTATTACACTTGTCTAATTTGCAACGTTATACTTACGAGACGCGTTACGTAACACGGCCGTATTGTCAACGGGCGCATTGTAAGTACCGCCTACGTAGCACAATGTCGCGTCCAATGTGGGACGCAAAAAACCGTTTTTTGCGTGTGGGACCCCCCACCCGCGGAGAGTTGGGTCGTCGTACCCGTAATATCTGCCCGCGTACGTCCTGTGTACCGACCGGTACAATAATAATTATACCAGGCGACGTGCGAAAATATTGTTATCACGGCGATAATTGCAATATTACGGCGGGTCACACAGGATCAAATCGGTACGCGATTGCGCATAGTTATCGATCCCGTCACTTCTTTACCCGTTTCACGATTGCAAACCGACCGAAACTAAAAAAAAAAAAAAAAAGAAGCCCGACATACTGCTAATGGCCGTGCCACTGTTTTGGGAGGAAAGTTGGAAGTAGTTTGCATCAGCGATAAACCGTTTAAAAACATTTACGAGCAAAATATTATTAGTCGTAGTTTTCTTCTTGTCACAGAGTTAACCCGTCAGAAATCAATAATTATACAAAAAATTGCCAGTTTTTCCCGTTTATCAAGTAAATTACTAGTAAAATTAAAACATGAACTCCTCAATGTACCAATTAAAAATCAAAAATACTATCAGAAAGTTCCTGTACAATTTTGACTGGAGCAATATTTCTGGTGGAAAAATTGAATACAGACACACACAAAAAACGCTTCATAGTAAAACCAGACCATTTTTCGCTTCGTTCAGAATCTAAAATAGAAATTCACTATTTTCTCCGAAATAATATTATTTATTATAAACTAACTATAGAACTGACAGTGCGGTGACAATCGAATGATTTTAAAGTATATTGTCGGTTGATCGAAAATAATTGCAATTCATATTTTTCCTTATTATAACGGTTTACTTATATACTTATATACTTGTAAGTCGTAAGTATAGGTACTCATAAGTTTCCGCTGCAGGATATTAAAATATAATAAGCGTATCGCTTTCATCCAGGTAATGTGGATGTTGTATAGTTGCCTGCGGCAAACGCATAAAATAATTATACGTCTATGTATTCTATTGCAGTTTTTTTTGCAGTAAACGATTGTTGATATGATTGAGAAAAAAAAATGTGAGTATAATAAAAATACGAAAAACCGGACTTGGTCGCTCGTATAATATATATTGTTCAATGAAAGTGAATAAAAAAAAAAAAAACCCGGTCTCCTCGCGTGCGGTGAAATACAATCGTTTGATCGACTATAGTTGCTCTAATTGTTTTATACCTATTATATAAATTATACTGCATCTGTTTTATGGAATTGTTTCAGCGGCAAAACGATCCGATTGTATAATATTCAGGTTAGATATGTATACGTGTATATATATATACAAAAAAATATTACGAATATACCTTGGTATCTCTATTTGTGTCCGTATACTACACCGCACGCGCCCGGAATTCTGATGCGTATATATCGTCCCTATACGCTGCATTTATATAATATATTCTTGACTTCTACTACATCATAACATCGCATCATGGGCGCCCATTAGGGGAAAGGCGAAATTCCCCCTCCTAGGACCGGATTAAGCCCAACCATAGCCCTAGACATATATTTGTTAATATTCCCATATTTCCCAATGTTAAGTCATCTAAATGGTATATCTATATACTTTAGCTGTAAAATTATTTTTTAATTTATGATTTAATGATTTAAAATTTAAAACTTTTATGTCAAGTAATTAATCCATTTTAATATGCTTAATTTCGAAATGCTATTGCGTATTACTAGAAATAATGTAGCCCCTGTTATTGCCTAGCCCTAGGCACATGCCTACTTCGCCTATACGTTAATCCGGACCTGTCCCCTCCCACCATTGGAATATATTTAAACCTACGAAAAATTATTTTCTTGAACCTTGACGCATATCAGTCTGGACAAATAATGATTCACACTCTCGTAGTAGTATAAGGATATAGTAACATACCTATATATTTATCATACAGAATCGTTTAATATATAAATCTTACTTACTAAAGTATTAAATAATAATAATAATAATAATAATAAAAATCATAAATGGAATCACATAAATTTAAACCCGAATCTAACCTAACCTAATATAATCTACATAATATTATATATTAGATTGGTTTTTCAAAAATCAATTACCCGCATGCGTTTTTTGAACATGAATACGAAATTGAATACTTTTCCTCGTTTTATTCTTCCTTTTTATGTAAGGCTATAATAGATTTTATATTATATATTAGGTTTATAGAAATATATAGAATATATCTTATTTCGCTGGTTCATCATACAGTAAAAGAATTACACTCTGACGTATGATACCTGAATTTGCGACACTACGGTGACTTAGTCTACGTGTTCGATTCCAATATAATTTTGTACCAAAAATCACTGTCTTATTTATCATTATCACATAAATATATATTTTAGATGCTTTATTATAATATCACCAGTTACCACACTTCACACGTATATGGTTATAGGTGTACGACTTTATTGAAATAATACAATAATACGCAGCACGAGCATTTAAGTCTTAATTAATTAATCACGCATAAAAAGACACTTAAGATACTATTATTATTATGATAAACATTTTATTTTATTTATTGTCGTGCCTATAATATAGTAATTATTATTGTCTATCGATATCACCCTCATAATATACTACGAAATTGCACGAACCTTACGTCACTCGTCTCTATTTGGTATACCAAATTAATTTTTCGACAAATTTCGATTACACCTATTCTCATTATATTATGACGTATTATCTATACTTACCTATAAGTAAGTATACTTAAACTTATTACAACATTAGGTATTCGTTCGTAATGATGACAGTTATATTAACGATAATAGTCGTATTTAACTTTTCGATATTAAGATTCAAGATTGTTAATATATTGCGGTCGTTATAAATATTAATTGCATATTGGTTTTTGCCTTATTTGTTAGGAGTCAAGGGTTATTCTATAATATATTATAAGTAATAGGTTTAGGCCAAATCGATTTTGTCGAGATTTATCGGTACCACAATATTACCGTTGCCCCCCCCCCTCCAAAAAAAAAACCAATAAAATGAACAATTCATGAGTATAAAGCATAATATAAAAACTTCTTGAACCTCAAAACTATTACAAAAAAAAATTATATATATATATATAATATAACGCACTTTTTCAATTTTTGAACGTATTATATACAAAGCCAATAGCTGCACTTTTGATATATTCCAAGATTCGGGTCCTAGAATATTAAAGACTGGGACACATACGCAGTGGTTGAGAAAATATATATTTTTGCTGACATGCCTGTTTATTTTAGTCATGCTGGGAGCAAAATGTAATATGGGTGTTAGTGAACGTTTAACGCCATAATTGTTTGTAGAAAAAAAAATTCCAAAGGATTGCCGGCTGTACATCAGCAGTAGCAACCGAAGAAGAAAAAAAACGAGTTTGCAGTTATAAACTTATAAATTATAATTTATAATGACAGACAAGGTGAATAATTTTATTATAATACCGGAGAGACGAGTATCTCCGGGAGTTCACAGTAAACCGTTCACATCGCAAACCAAATAATAATTGACCTATACATTAAATCACTTGTTTTTTTTTTTTTGAATTAATTACAACACATAGTATAACACGAGTTGTTACACATTTTATCGGGTTTTTTCTTTCCCCTCGACCTCGATACAATTATTTATTTATATGTAACCTTGTCACGACGATACCGCGAGGTAGGTTTGTAAATAAAAATTAATAGTGTGTGTGCACATACATTATAATAATTATCTATAGGTAAGATAGATAGGTATATGTTTTGCCGGCTCGATATATTATGCACAATATGTTATAATACATATTACATTAGATATTGTCCAATTACATATTATTAAACGACCGCAGGACAGACGGACGGACGGACAGACAGACAGACGGGCAGGCAGACAGAGTAAATTCGGTTGGTATTTATCAGTTTCCGGGTGCGGTTTTTTAGTAGGTACCGGCCGCGACATTCCATGTCATTGAAAATTCACAACGATTATTTGTTTCGCAATAATATACTAATTGATATTATTTTTGACTTGCCTAATTAAAATACAAAATCCATATTGCTATATCTGTAAAAATCAATGTAAATAATATATTTAGTGTTAATTCTTCATTGAAATCGATGGAATATGTTTTATTCTTTATGGAAATAATAACTGAAGTATTTTTTAACTGACAATGGAAAATAAATGAGAAACGAAAAAAAAACCGTAGTTATTATAACGAGCTAATATTATACGATCATAACCAATCAGGCGGCTAATATTGTACGATCATAACCAATCACGCGGTAACCATCGTAACGTTTCAATGTTAATCGACCGCAAATCATTAAAACTGCTTAATGTTCAATCATATAATTGCAGGTTATACGAGTATTTCAATAAAAAAACATTACTGCTCAGCAAGCATCATCTTTCTCATATTTTTGGATTTTGATAAAACATCAGTCAGTTTTAAACACAAATGATAAATGTTCTTAAGTACTTACATTAGAAACTACAAATCTTTAGGAATTATTGGTAACTTAAGGAAATAGGAGTAGAAAAAACCGAAAACCCGTAATTTAAGGGATATTCGATTTCCCTTAAATTTAATTTTTTATTTAATGTAATTTTCATAATAAATGACAGAAACTGGCAGTTTTTGTGTAATTTTTGTTGATTTCTGGGTTACATTGACTACGAGGGAAATAAATACGACTAATAAATAATAGTAATTTACTCAGAATTTTTTTTCATTAAAACAGTTTATCTCTGCGTAGATACAGTTAAAAACTAAAATACTCTATTACTTATATTCTTTCCTTCCAAAACATTGACGCGTCCATCAGTAATATATCAGCATTTAAACAAATATGTATATTTTTTTTAATACTTTAATATACTTAATCGGAATACAAAATATAATATAGTCACGTAAGTCGTCGTTTGTAAGGCGACCAACGCGACGCTTTAAAACGGTAGCATACATATTATTATTACTGCAGCGAAACTAATGCATAACGTGACGAAAATTATACAATAATAATAATCTCACGTAGAAATCGTTTTTTATCAGACACACAATAATACCGTGTGTGTATAATAATAATATTTAAATCGTACCTAAAACCAATAATTATTAGGTATTACGTACAACGTACCTATAATACGCATATAAACATGGGAATTTTCAGTGGCATCCCGTCTAATAGTAATATTATGATATTATGTTAGTAAAGTTTTCGGTTCTCGAAAGAAATCGTGAAGCAAATAATCATTATTACTTACCAACAAAACTAGGGCTAGGAATGTTTTTTTTTTCAGAGTACTCCAGCCAGATAGCTTATCGAAAAAATTAAACAATTTTATGTAATAATATGATATTACATATACTTGGTCGCCTCGAATACCCGAAAAATATTCGAGTTGGTAGTGTGTTATAATTCTTCTATGACTTGTATTTGTTGTTTTATTTCGATTTTTTTTTAAATATAAACTCGACGATGAAAGAAACACTTGTATTTCAACTTTATCTTGACATCAAACATTGATAATATTATACATGATACATTTAAAAATGTAGTAAATAAAGTACTTTTTTTCAGTAATGAGGGTGGTACTTGCTCAAGACCGTCCCCCCCACTCAGAATCTCTCTCAAAGTAAAATTATTTTACAAAAGGTTATGAATTCGACAATAAATACAGGAACCTATAAATAATATCTTTAAACAGTTTAAATACTTCCATAGAGTGGCTTGAGTATTGCAACTGATCTCGTCTCGCGGGTATAATAAACGGTTCTTATATATTATTATTATAGTGACGAATGCCATAGCGAATTTGTGTTACACGTTTTATAACCTTTATATTATATTATTATTATGCATTATGTTATACCACGAGAGAACAAAAAAATGTAAAGCCTTGAGCTATACCAGTCGAAGAAAGCTCCACTACTATTATACGTATATCCAATATGTCGTAAACTCACGAGAACTATTATTAATGAACTTTTCTCTTTCTTTTTTTTTATGTGTAGTAAACGACGGTATATATTTCGTAAAAAAATAATGATAATTTTTATAATAACCGTATAATAATAATTATTATTTATATTACGATGCTATACAGTAGCGCGTATATGATTCGCGATGCACTTTTTAATTATTGCATTAGTAGGAGGCGGTGGCAGGCAGTGGTGCTGTGTGTGCTCAGTGTTCTATTTACAAATTATGACTACTGGACTTTTTTTTGAGCCATTTGACGAAATATTGAGCAATGGCAAAAAATAAATAAAAATTATGAAACGTTAAAACATTATGTACAAGGTGGGTATACATCACGTACAAAATATAATGTATTAAATTATTATTTCTTATAAGTAGGCATACAAGTATTGTAATACTATAATAATGCGTTTCTGAGCAATTTGGAATTAAATATGATAGAAAAAATGATTTTTTTCTTTTTACACAAATGACAGTACGTTTACCGTGCGCGCGCGCTGATAAAATAATACTGCCCATAATTTTATGCTGTTAATGTCTATTATAATTTTATTTCGAGCGTTTCGTAAAAAAAAAGTCCATAAAACCGTTAAAATATTACGTGGTCGCTATAATATTAGGATTGTGATTTTTTTTTTTTTTTCCGTACGTTTTATCAGCGATAGTAACAATAACGATAATATAATATATTTTGACGTGACGAGATGAGTGTGTTCGTACAGAAAAGTATATTATTGGTAATACAATATTATATAGGTAGCACATTGTATTGTAGGTCCTACAATACAACGCGGTAATTCGATCGCGACAATTTCACGTCATCGCCGGTCGGGAAAGTGGTCGTGTTCACCGGGGAGGGGGGGAGTTCATCTTACCCCGAAGGACGCGGACGCATTCGAGCGATTCGGCAAAACATTCGAATCTCCCGCGTGTCGTATATCCGATTTCCCTTTTTTTCGATCTCGCCTCGCGCAAAGTATGCAGTTTTTCTTTCACAAGATAAGCTCTATATAAAAACATCAGCTATAAGCTATACAATATATATGTCTATACTGAGGCAACATGCAGGGACGTCTGATCCGGAGCGCTACGATTTGTTGAATGTTAAAATATTGATTTACAGTTATCTATATAACTTATCAATAGAAAAACGTATATAGGTATGTTATCAAATATTTTTGGGATTTGTTTGACGTTTGGTGCGTATATTATGTTACGTTTGCATATTGCATACTTATATCGCATCGAGATAAAGTAGAATACACAATATAGCAGTTGGAATTGCATATTTATAGATGTGCTTAACTATAATATGATGTTTAATATGTTGCCGATAAATCCTAAGGCGTCAAAATTCGTATACTGTATACTATACACCACCGGGAACAGTAATCAATTATGGGTTCAGCGACGAATTGAAAATAAATAGTTTAAAAGTTCAAAATGAATATTCGCAGCTAGTGCCTAGTAGGCCTATAACTTAAGTCAACGACGTGTGAATTTCACCGGCCGTGTAGAATCCACGATGACATAATATTGTTATCTCACAAAACCGGATTTCCTAATAAAATTTCGATTTCTATACGGGGTGAGTCAAGGTGGCGGGGGTTCGCTCGAGCGCATCGAGGGATCGCGATATTATCGCACGGATATATTGATTCGTGTTCACCATGCTCGGCGGCCCGAATATGCGGCTAATCGTCGGAATCACGATCCAAGTGTTTCGCATATATAAATAGTAAATGCGACGATAGTAAATCAAAAACTATATACGATAGGATTGTATATACGCTGTCTCCCTTCCCTCCCGTGTACGTGTACGATCCGTGGAGTTCCGGCCTTAATCGTCTGAGGGATAATCGTGTCGTCATCGGTTTTTTTTTTTTTAACCGTGACGATAATGTAGGTACGATCGGCCGTCTCCCCTCGGCGAGTGTCAAGTTGAAGGCCGCCTTCGGCGCAGTCAAACGCGTGTCAATTCTTCCATGACGACTCGCTCTCAACATTACAGTGATTATGTATAAGCATTAGTATTATTATCATTATTATTATTGCCTATCATTATTATTATGTGGGCATGAATGCTGCGCGGTGCAATAGTACGGTCGGAACGGATTCTGTGTGCGATTTATGCAGTTATAAACGCGGTCAAAAATGACGTGACTCTCGGAAAACGCTTTTTCAATTTTGAGTAAAAAAAAAAAAATTATCCGCCAAACCTTTTGAAGGATTTTTACCTATATTTTTTTTATATAGATTCCCAAATGTTTATCTAAACATTAAAAAAAAAAAACTGTCCTGGGTTTTGAGAGATTCGCAGATCTGCAAATTTTAAACACAGATGTACAGATAACAGAGATGTTCGACCGCGTTTTTCGAAGCCAGATTGCGATATTTAAATATACAGAGTTTCCATTGATTGTCAGTACAATCGGTGAAAAACGCCGTTTCGATTTGTATCGGTTTATTTGCGTATATTTATCGTTTAATTGTCTGGCACGTTAATGTTTAGTTAGCCAAGTATAAGTTGATTATATGAATTACCGGTCGTGTTTCGTGTGTCAGAACAACTTCACACTTCTCGTGCGAAAATACCGAGTAATTATTAATCGCAAAAAATAATTTTAAAAAATGTATTTGTCGGTATTTTATAGCTAAGGGCAAACTGCAACAGGCCATGATCCAGGCATATCCCTCGATTGTTTTAGATTCAGAAGAATTAACTCTTCACTATAAGTAGATCACGGGATCGTGGACAAAAAATCTCCTGAAATCACGCAGATTCAGATCGGATACTAATCTTATAGTGTGAAAGGACCTTTTAACAAACGCGATTTCGAACTTCGAAATATATTTTTTTTTAAATTACACAATTCGTAAATCGGTAAAGATTTAAGAAACAAATATTGCGCTTTAGGGCTGCGCGCCTTGTCGTGGGAAGTTTTACACCCATTTTATAATAGCAGCAAGGTGATTCACTAAACGTGTGCCCCACACCGCATTACCGCGCAGCTAGTGGTCGGATATAATATGGTAACTCTAATATTACCACAAGACATCGGTGAGAGTACGTTTACTATCCTATATATTATTTTTTTTTTTATGAATTGCGCAACCAACGAAAAACCTGCTGTGAGTTCTAAATTACATCGTACTTACCGCAAAAAATGTGAACTTATATAATATATAAATATATTATATTTATCTATTCTATATATATATATCAATTGATTATAATCCCGATCCGGATTTGGTACCTATAATAAATGCATGCAACATGGATATCCTTGTTTGTTTGTTTTCTTTTGGCAGCAACGAATAAGATAATCTCGTCGAGGTATCATTATTCATGTATGACTTATTTACCGATTTTTTCTATCGTGTTTCGTACTAAAAAAAAATATTCGTATCTCTAATAATATAATATTGTATCGTATATATTACTTGTATACATGATTTGTGTAGCGCAGCTTATTATATATTATATAGTCCGCACGACCGAAAATATCGAGAAAAAAAAATCTATTGCCGTAATCGTCTAACCTAACCTACCTATCATAATGGCTCGTGATATTGATTATTTTTTGTCGAAACATATCAAACTATTGCGTCCGACCCGAAAAAAAAAAAAAGTTCGTTTCGCAAATTCCACCAGAGGAGTGACTGCTACTATCTGTCGGCGTTCAAATAAGCAAATACGAGGTCAAAGATCTATCCATGGATACCCATTTACATACCTATACACTTGTACCTATATATTATAATATACATAAGACCGATTAATTTGTTTGGTTGTTTGTCGTTACCGATATATCTATATACTCGTTCCGTTTATCTATTTCATCAATCGTGGTTTTAATAATAAATACACACACGTACATGCACAGAGTATAGGCAATCCGGAGATGAAATTTGGTAACATGTCTTATGGCGATAATATTATTATAACAACTTTTTAGCGTAACCCGAAGCTGTATGGAAATATAAAATATGTATAATACATCTCGTATACCTATCTATAAATAATATTATTATAGATACGCTCTTCTACAACTGTTTTATCACGCGTATAGTTATGTATACAGCGTTTTGAAAAGATCCGCGTGAAACGTCAAAACTAGTAAAATATCATCGATGTAACTTTTCACTTTTCACTTCTGCGCGTAAAAATATTCACTTTGTACAATATAACCGTTTTAGGTAACTCAAATCCGGTTCAGCCATCATCGTCGTACATCTGAAACGCACCTTTACTTATGTATATACTCTATACTCGTACTTTCATTGCCCTATCTATATCATCATCATGATCATTATTATTATTATTACTAGAATATAAGAAGAAATCGTTAAAATATTATGAAAGTAATTATTGGCTGCGTATACTGTATTATATTATGTATATATATATATATATATATATATCGTTAAAGCCGATAATAATATTATGAACTATCGAGTGCGATTTATCCAGCGCCCGCTTTGCAATAAGGAAGTACCGTTCGGTTCTGCAGTATACGAAATAAGAAAAAACTAATGGAATTGTGTGTATATAAATTATAGGTAGAAAATTGTTGATTAGTTGAATATATGGGGCGAGGGTTCGAATATAATATGCTGCAGGATTACTCCCGGATACCTGTGCACTACGATTGCCCTCGAGCACACAGTATAATATATCAAATAGACTATAATAATAATAATATAGTACTGCAGGTATTATTTTATCACGATCATGGAAGTCCGTTCCATAAACATTATACACACATACACACACATACACGTATTATTATTACATTATATTAAGGTTATAACACGCATTGAATAAGACAAGTACGCCTTTGGCATTGAGCCTGAACACCATAGAATCGTTACACGAAGCCTACATAGTTCAATAATAATATTATACAATCAATTTTATAATATAGCTACTATGGTTTATTATACTGTTGTGGATTATTAAAATACCTATATATTTTAATCGGTTTGAAACTGTATGCATGCAGGTATACGGCCTTAATAATTCAAATATAGAGTAGTTGTTTGACATTCGAACATTGAACGTACATTATTTCCGATATCAATCTCAATATTTAAATGTTTATTTAAGGGGTATCGGTGACGGTTTTCCACATTTTCTCCAGTTTTGTAAAATTCAAAAAATGTTTGTTACGGACGAATAATATGACGTTTTAGACCGAAGAGCCAGACGAATTTAAATTTTATAAAAACGTGTAAATATAATGAGATTCTTTAGATTCTTTTATTCGTCTTCCTTTCTTCTTCTTCTTCTTCTTTTGTCTTCTCATACTAGGTTAGTAGTCTATTGCAACCTTCATAGCTTTCAATTCCTCTCTTCGCATAGCGTGATCAAACCATAGCAATCGTTGTGCCTTTATGTAATTGGTTACCTTTGGGATTTGTGTAATTTTTCGGATTTCAGCGTTCGTTCTCCTTCACCAGCACCCCAACTCGTCATCACATATTGCACCGCGATCTTTCTCAAAATCTTGTTCTCGAAAGAGAGTAACCTTTTCAATCATAAACTGTTTTAAAAATTGAAATCCATCAACCGTAATTCTTTCAGTTTTGTCTGGCTTTATGGTATAAATCGACTGAAATATTGTACACCGTTATCAATCTCCATAAGAAAAATAGGTTGATATTATACCACCATAGAGCATTTAACGTTAACCGACCTCCAAGCAAATAAATAATGACTCAAAATAGAAATAACAAAGCATTTGAAAACTAAAATCGTTACATTGAAACTACACCGTATCGGACGCATTCTTTACCTATATATAAAAAAAATTACCTTCTTACTAAATAATAAATTATTATTCGCCAATTTTTAAAATTTCGTAACAATAATGTAGTGTTGTTTATTATAATGTTTCACCTCAAATGGCAAAATGCTAAACGGCCAAAACTCTGCGGGTTAAGTGATGTTATTATGTATATAATTCGTTCTATACTCAATAATCGTATTATTATTATTATATTGTCCATCGGGAGTATTATAGATCGTCTGGATTCTGTATAATACACTACATAAATGTTTGCCCGCAAATCGATTACGAAACGTCGTAATTTCGTCGTTAATCATAACCTTGACACTGCGTCACTTTTAACCCACAACCTCCGGCTGCGGAGATTTTTTTACCGAAAATACTGGTCGTACCTAAAGAATTTCAGTCTCAATTATAACAAATAATAATTATTATGTACATAATATTATCACACACACACACACACACACATACAAGTATACATAATAATTATCAATTAACATAAACATGCACACGCGGTGGCGTTTTATATAATATAGATACTTATAAATAAATGGAGGTGAAACGCGTGCGTTACATATACCTGACTTAACTAGGTTACGGTTATAATATAATATATTTTTGAGGTGAACGTGCTAATATGGGATGCTGATATACAAGGTAGTTATAATGTATGGCTTCGGGTGTCTATTATTTTCAGTTGTCACTGCGGATTATTTAATTGGCGACTCTCGAAAAACACATTACGATTTTGTAACGGGCAATATCAACTGCGAGTATCTGTAATACAAAATCAAAAAATGATCGTGTGCATCAACGAAGTACGATTTCAGGCTTCGTTGTCGTCGTCATTGGTTATACCTAATACTATTTGTTTTTCTAAATATTGTATAATGTGAACAAAAAATGTTCCCGTTTTTTTTCTCTGTCGCGAACACTAAATTACGGCGGCGGAGTGTATAACAAATTCGCTCGGAACCAAGTCGTTATACTCATAATGTATAATGTATATTATATATTTTTTTTTAATTCCTCGGCCTAGATTTGTATATACATAACAAGAGAATAACGACACAGTCAAGGACGACGTCGCGACTCGACATTTTTAACCCGTTCACAATTCGGCGCGTTAAGAAGGTCTGTAGATATATACGTGGTTAATGTGTATTTAAAATCTTTGTCTATATATACATATACCAAATATCTGCGATATAATATTATGTTTGTACCACACAATTCGGTCAGTAGGAGCTAAAAAAAAAAAACTATGTATAAAAAAAAAAGTATTGGTACAACTTACGCACTAATCAGCAACTGCACCCACGCTACTACGTGATGATTAATGTTATAATTCTATGTGGACTGTGACAACGTTCTTATTTTATTTCTCGAATTTTTTTCGATTTTTAAAACACATCTGGGGCCCCTTCCCAATCTATTAAACAAATAATAATATATTTTTATATTTTATAGTATATTTTATATTTTTGGTACATGTATGATTGATAAATGTTGATTAAGTAATTATTATATGTATTAGACTGTTAACATTTTAAAAAAACTCTGATTAGACAAGATTCTGAGTGGAGTGAAAAAGCTTATGGTTTTACAATCGTGTTTATTATATTTTTTTTTTTTTATCTGTGAACAATTTGTATACTAGAAATATAGATCCCATTCACAAGTATAGCACTTTCTCTAAAAGCAAATCTGACTGGGGTGGTGCTTTAAAAAGTCATTCTTTGATTTTTCCAGGAGTTTTTCCAATATATTGAAAGAAACGGAGGAAAACGGGAAAATGTACAAAATGTAGGTATTAGTTAAAAATATTAAAAAATGGGTATAAACCCATTTTTTTTGGCTGTGAATAACTTGTCTACTAGTAATCTTGCTCCGATTTACAATGCACTTTTTCTGAAAAGAAATTTGACTGGGGAGGTTCTTTTGAATGGTCATTTTTTGATTTCCCCATGAATTTTCCTAATAGATAAGAAAAACCAGGAGAACAGAAAAATATAAACAGTAACAGTAAATACATATATTTTATTAATCGATCGCCGATTTATATGAGACGTATATAAACGTACGATCATATAAAAAAAAAAATAATCCAACTACACTATAGTTGGACACTTCTAAGCCACCCTAAGATTCGATTATTATTAAATAATACGTAATCGAAAGATCCGCAGATCTTTCGTGATCATTTTTTTTTTTTATTACATTATAAAAACCAGATTAAACGGTATTTGAAATATAAATCAATAATCGAACGACAATAATATAAATTAATCGTTGCGATAAAAAATAAAATAATAATAAATTATATTTGGAACAGCATCAACCGGTCATAATAACGGTTTCCTTATACGATGTATTAATATTCAGATTCATATTTTTGAAATATTGCGCAACAATAATATTGCATACTTTTAATATTTAATAACATAATTACGCAATATAATAAATTAAGCGTTTTACATAGTCGTACATGACTAACACTCGATACAACTATACAAAATAAGATATGACATATTTAAAGTACTTTTCATTTTAAATTCTGAGCAAATCGAAGCGATTGGTGTTAATTTTTTGTGACCGTAAACAACTCTTCTATTAAAAAATTTTCAGAAAATCAAGAAATTATAAAACTGTATAGGAACTTGTTTGTAGCATTTTTAGTTGAGTCAATGAGTTGGATAGGTCATTTTCGATTTTCCTTATAGTTTTCCTTATACATAGGAAAACCTATAAATGCTTTTATATAATTTTTGTTGATTTCTAATAGGTTATCTTAGCAAGAGGGAAAAATACGTTTAATAATAATCTGTTCAAAATCGTTGCGTACAGATATAAATTAAATTATTCAATATATTACCCTCCTATCTAACTTTTCTTTTAAAACAGTAAATAACACACCCATCATCAGCTTGTATTTTTTAAACTTCCAAAACGCAGAGGATAAATAATAATAATTTTTAATAATTGAATTTTGTCTACATACTGATTGCTAAGATACCTAAGATACCTGACGTAGATTCTTACAGTTATTGATCATCATGATTGAGACATTTTCTAGGTTATTGCATTTCGTTGCCTCCCGTCTGTTTATTTTTATGAATTTTTAGTTTTATTTTAAACGTGCTATACATGGTTACGTACCTATACGATTTAGTTATTAATGCAGGCGTTCCTTGTTACTGTGTTTTACGCAGTATTATAAGAGACGATAAAAAATACGTAATATAAATAATATTATAATCAGTCGCATACGTCCGCTGCAGCCGTAATAGAGAAAAAAATGCATACGATGATAAAAATAACACACACACACACAGACGGTCCACTGCCCCGAGAAAAAAAACGCGTTTTCGTAACGCTGTCCATCGTTTTCTTACGCCGTTTTATCGTATTTAATACTGGTACAATAAATCGCGAGGGAAGAATCCTGTAATAATATATTTTATTATTAGCGTTTTACACAGCGCGATCACGTTACCGTAATCAGAGTAGTGGTATACGCAAAGGAATCTGCTGCAGTTGGTATTGTTATATATAACCAACCAGAGATATGTTATTACAGTACTGCACGTAACCACAACGCGACCGCAAAGTGCAAGCGTTGCAATGGCGTCTGTGAAATAATTTAACGATCACCATCCTAATAATATTACAATAACGATATATATTGTAATATTATGTTGTATACGCGTTAATTTTACAACAATGCGAATCGAGTGACAATTATTCGTACCTATATAGCACCGAATACAGCGTATGTGTTGCACATTCCGACGTGTAGAAAAAAAAAAATGGCCCGAAAGAGATAAATATATGGCCCCGGCTGCAATACGACGTACCTACCTACCCACCTACCTATAATATTATAACAACGGCAATAATTATTATCATTATTATTATTATCACTATTATTATTTATTAATGTAGAACACCGTGTTAGAAAAAAAAAAAAAAACACACACCCAAATCGCGGGTTAATCGCCCTTGACACGAATATATATATATATTAATAGTCGCACGATATTACCTATTATAATATATTAGTTACTTTTTTTTTTTTTTTTTTTTGTACGTTTGAACACTATTATATATACGCGATATAGTGTATATTATTATTATCATTATAATATAACCGTGCTCGCGTATATTATTTATTGTTCTTTGATATCTGCAAATATCTCTATAAAGTACAGTAGGTACCGATATAATATTACGTTTGTGCATACATTGCAACCATCGACGGGTTACAAGACGGTCGAAATCGTGAGATTCCGCATACAATATAGAAACGGATTGGTATATACTTATACCGAATACGAATAGGTATAACGAATAGGCCTGTACTTGAATACTTCCCTACTGACTAATCGTACTGAGACGCGAAATATTATAATATCTAAATAACGGGTGTTTTTTTGCAAGGAGGAAAAATAAAACGATATTGTCTTTATTGCTATCGCCACCGTTGTTTAATATTTATGCCATGAAGTACCTATACCCACGGTTTTTACATTTTTTGACGAACAGATTTCATGTTTAATTCGTGAGAAAATATTATTGATTAACTGGCATTATATTCTTACGCGAGAATACGACATCGACCCGTCCACGGGCCACAGAAAACAATGTTGATGTTTCGTTCAGCAGTAAATACAGATATCTATGACGGTTAAATAACTTTCATATCGAATTTTAAACTAACGAAGTTACAACGATACGTTATTTTATTATGATATACTAAATTAAGAGTACGCGGTGAGAAGCGTGGAGTTCCATTTTTTTTTTCAATTTCGAGATAATCGTGCTTTGAAAATATCGGATATTGAGTTTCGCATTTGGCGTAAAAATATTTCCACCGATGTTCAATAATATAAAATGTTGGTGATATATTATAACACATGCAACCGCCGCTATTGAGAAGTTTTGCTCTTCTGAACAATTTAAAAAAAATGTATTTCTTCCCTTCTTCTCTCGTGCCCATCAAATTGTCTTACTAATATTGAAAAATACATTAACGAATTAACGTCGGTGTTTTTACAGATGACGCTGAACAAAATGATCGTCTTTTTGACGACGAGTCTGGTGTGCACGGCTACGGCTATATTCCATCAACCGGCGTACTATCCGGCCGCCGAACCTGCGTACAACTACAGCGCTGGTAAGTCAATGGAATACAAACAATTCTGAGCGGAGTTTGGTTAAGCGTTTTTTGATAAGCTTAAATTGAAAAATGTATGAATTGGCAACTACCAAATATATTCAAATTGTCCGTATTTTTCGGGAGCAAGTTTTTGAGCATTTTTACGTTACCTATTAGACGCTTTAGAGAAAAAAAAAACATCACAACGGATTTTCGATATTTTTTAAAGTGCCATCATAACAACAATTTAGAACGAACTTTTTATCAAATTTCCAAGTATTTTTGAGAGTTGAAAATCAAAAACTATAGGTAAACCGAATACAAATTTAAAAACCACATTTCAAATCGGCATGAATAGCTTAAAAATCACTAGTATATTTTGAAAATCATACCATGGCTAGAATTGTTTTAGGTATATAAATTTTCTATGAAAATTCTAGGTCTCTAATATCATTTTCAACCGAATTATATAAAAAAATAAAACAAGCAGAATATTTATATAATATATAATTGTCATAATATTTATTCCCTAATTAGATATAGTTATTAAGAAAATTATAAAAATGACCACCTTAATGCACCACTTAGACAAAATTTGTTACTAAAAACCGATCTTAAGGTCGATGATCAGATGAAGATTTCTAATGTAGAAATGTTGTTAACAGACGCAAAAAAATAGTATCAAAAAACCGCACATGTTATAGTAGAACCTGCAATACGATAATATTCCTTCGTATACGCTCAGAATATAAAATATTGTTGAAAATATGTAAACAGAATATAATGTAATAATAATAATAAATTATAATGTCGTACAATATTTTAATTGAAGGATACTTACCGCAAGAAACTTACGGTCACCCTCTGGTTGCCTCGCCGTACCACCAAGGGCCACAGCCCGGTTTTGGTTTTGGCGGACCTGCCCCGAGCTCCGGTTTCGGACCACGTCCCGGACCTAACAAGTGAGTGACGCCGGTTTAAGTGCGCTTATTATACTTGTAAAATGTTTTTTTTTTTTTATTATGTGTATTTTATTTTATTTTCTATTTTACCAAACGCGTCGTATGTTGTACTTTTAGTTTCGGTGAAATAGCTTCGGCTCCGCAGGGTGCCGGATGCCAGCCACCGACCGGCCCTTGCCCAAACAATAAATACAGGACCATCGATGGATCGTGTAACAACCTTAGGTACACCAACTGGGGTATACCAAATTCTAAATACGCCAGACTTTTGCCGCCCAAGTACTCTGACGGTAAATTCAAAATATATACATATCTATGTATATATATATATTATATAATTCTAAAATAATAAGACATTCCACTTTTAAATGATACAATTTAATAGTTATATTTATTTCATTTTTTTTTTTTCAACGGGCAAGGCTCTATTTTTTACATAATGAATATAGTAAATAACAGAGTAAGATTGCATACATGAGTGGTTATAGTATACCACTTTATAGTGGATATACTACTCGTATGTACAAGAAATGTGTTGATTTTTTTTTTTTCCAAAATCCCGATAAATGCGAATTATTAATTAATTGTTAAATAATTGTTAGTTAATTATTATAAAATATTTTTTAATTTTATTTCAATCGATTAATTTTGCAGGTATCCACGCTCCACCCACGTCTGTTAGTGGTGAACCATTGCCCAGTTCCCGTCTCATCAGTATCGTTATGTTCCCGGATGTCCCTATCCCTGATCCAGTGTGGACACTCATTACCATGACCTGGGGTCAAATTGTAACTCACGATATGTCTATGTCTATGGGTACAACACAAGCAAGTATGTATATTATTAAATTTAAAAAAAAAGACGGACATACTCCGCACATGGGTGCACCCAATTTTTTTAGATAGGAAGTTGGGTTGGTAGGATACAGAAGAAAATTGAATATATATCTGTAAGTAACGATAAACCTTTGCTAACGAAAAAACGATTCTGAGCAAAGTTCAGTTGACAGTGTTGCTTTTTCAACAATACATATGCCATAATATGGTAAAATGATTACAACAATATGCGTTTCCATGACAACAATAACTGTTTAAAAAAGATTTAAAATAATAAAAACTTAATAATAACAAAAAATAAATAAACGGTTGACAATGACAATCTTATTTTTAGTCTTTCGGTCTTTTTAATCTAAAGAACCAGGTTTTCATCATTATCTCGAATATTAATGAGAGTTTTAAAAAACGACTTCTCTAAAGTATCACCCAGAAATAATTTTTTTTCGTAAAAAGTGCTATACTTGATAATCGGAATATGCTTTCTGGTAAAAAGTATTCACAAAAAAAAAAAAAAATAATAATAAAAAACATTATTTTAAAACCAATACACTTATTGTATTGTTCCACTCAGAATCTAAAATAAAAACGACAATATCATAATAACATAGAATTCCGTAAGTTAGGTAATGCCGTGTATTATATTAAGCTGATACTTAGGCATACTTAATGAATATATACTAGGTAGTAGGTACATGTTTATTTTGGTTTTTTCTTAAATAAATCTTTTAGTGGAGAAAGTGATTCTTTGACGTGTATACAACTGCCATACTTCACGAAGATGATATCCACATTATAATATGGTACTTATACGCGTGTGGTATTTTTATTTTTTTATTGCATATATTTATTACTTGTATATTATTTTGCCTAAAAGCCTCGGGGCCGGATAGTGTTGCAAATCGAACCAGTCCATTTTGCTTCCTAGTCGAAAGCAAAACAAAAAATATTATTAATGTTGTTCCTCAGGCTATAGGACATTTGTCAACTCCCATAAGAAATTATTAATTTTTAAATGACGTGACGTATATTCATATAGATAAGTACTGCTGCAATAATATTATTACACGTCTTGGTGGTATTTTTAAATTCACAAAAACAACATTGCTATGTGACTTAAAATAAAAACATACAGTTATATAGGTAGGTAACAGTACTTTTTTTCTTCTAAACGTATGTACGTTTGGAGACAAGCGTTTTTATTTTCACTTTTTCTCCACGATGATCTATCGTCGCATCGTGTACACGAGAAGACTTAACAATAATAATATTAATAATACAAGTCGTCTGTAATAGTGATTTCGTGATAGTAGAATTTACGCAGCAAACGGTCACGTTATCGTATTACGGTCAATAACGCGTGCAATTTATACACACGTTTGAGTATTATAACTCTTGCCAAACGATTATATTTAACACGCCCGAACGCAAGTTTATCACGTTAGACATTACTATATTGAGAACTAATGGTTGAAAATTAAATTATACTCCGTGTTTTCCGCGTCAACTAGAAACTACAACATCGATACGGTTTTTAAATAAATTAAGCTCGTAAATACGAGTACTATGCAATTTACGGAATAAGTACTCCCGCTGCAATGGTGGACATTTTCTCTTTAACGATTCAATAGTTAATAATCGCAGCTGAAACACTTTAAAGTCTGTAATTTTATTGACAGAACGCCATTCGATCAGATGTTGTGACGACAAAGGCCGTCTATTGAGTAACAACCCAGACGTTCACTGTTTCCCAATCACAATTCCGGAAGACGATCCGGTGTTCTCTAAATTCAACCGGGAATGCATGAACTTTGTACGTTCGACTACCGACCAGGAAACCGGATGTAATCCAGGAAACAAACCCGCCGAACAAGTAATTTCAATATTTCAAATTAAAATATGAATATGATGTAGGTAGGTTTGTAAATTTTAATATATACTTATTGATTTTATGTCAAAGTTGGTAGTGGTGTCGCACTGGATGGACGCTTCTTTCGTATACGGTTCAAGTCAAAAACTGGCGGATACACTTCGTGAAGGAATCGGTGGTCGATTGAGAGTAGAATTCAGAGATGGAAGACCATGGCCGCCAGCAGCAGCCAACAAGAGCGCGGTATGTGACCAGCAAACAGACGAAGAACCGTGCTATCAATTTGGTTAGTAACAGTCATCTATTTATAATTAAGGTTCAATCATTTCATGAAACTTAAATTTTTGAAATATTCTATTTCGATAAAAAAATAAAAATTTGCTTATCATTAATTTTTAAATTTGAAACTCTAATAGTAACTACGGCAGACATCTACTTAAGGCACTGAATGGTCCTGCTCTTAACTTTTTAAAAATTGTTAAGCAACAAAAAATTGAAAACATCTACAAGTAGTTCAATCAGTTTTAATTTTTGACGTTATAGATATTTGTTTTATACGACATAAGGTTAATTCGAATAAACAATATATCAACCTAATAAAGTTTAAAGTGAATCTAACTACAATATTAGTCAATATTATGACATAATGCAAAAACCAAACAAATAAAATCAACAAATATTAAAAACAAAAATGTATTTTTCATTATTTTATTCTCATAACTCTACTTATAATCTGGGATGAGGAATATTAGAATATTAGATAGGTATCCTCGTCTAGCTCCTTAATTTATTTTTGCTTCCTTTATATTATAATAATTTATAAAATATATATGAGTATATAGAGTAAGAAACCACAAGCAATGTATTCATTTTTTAGGCGACCGAAGAGCTAACCAGAACCCACAATTGACCGTTCTGCAAATCATATTCCTCAGGGAGCACAATCGTATAGCAACAGTATTGTCGCATATCAACCCACACTGGGACGACGAAACTTTATATCAAGAATCTAGGAGAATATTGATCGCTGAATTCCAACATATCAACTATCACGAATGGCTCCCCATCTTGTTGGGAACTGACAATATGTTAAAATACGGTTTATTGTACAAGAGCAAAGGATACACGAACGATTACAAAGAGAATGTTGATCCAAGTGTCATAAACGCTCACGCTCATGCTGCTTTCAGATACTTCCATTCGTCTATTCAAGGACAATTCCAGTAAGTCTTTAGCACGGTGTGTACAAAAACTGAAATTAATGAAAATTGTATTTATATAGCTTGATAGGTGAAGATCGTAATCTGTTGAGCGCAGTTAGATTGTCTGATTACTTTAACCGACCGACCATTATCGAAAAAGGATACAATTTCGATCATTTATCTAGAGGTTTGACAACACAAAGCCAAGAAGAAGTCGATCCGTTCTTCACCAGTGAAGTAAATAACACTTAAATATTTATAAATACTTAAATTGTACATTTTCACATTCCTTGGGGTACTAAAATAATTCTGTTTATTTATAGATCACAGACTTCTTATTCAGAAATGGTCGTCCGTTCGGCCGTGACTTGAGAGCTATTGATGTACAAAGAGGCCGAGACCATGGTCTTGCATCATACAATGACTTCAGAGAATTTTGCGGTCTACCAAGAGCACATAAATTTGAAGACTTTTCTGACTACATCGATGTTGAAGTAAGATTTGTACTTAAGTTTAATAAGTTTTGTTTCTTTAATGAACATTTTTTTTTTAGCGCATTGAAAAACTCGCTCTTCTCTACAACCACCCAGATGATGTTGATCTATCTGTCGGTGGTTCTTTAGAAGCCCACGTACCAAACACGTTAGCCGGACCAACATTTTTGTGTCTATTGACAGAACAATTTTACAGAACTAAAGTTTCCGATAGATACTTCTACGAATTGGGTGGACAAGCTGGATCTTTTGCACCAGGTAAGAAAAGTTATACAAATAATTAGCTACCCACTGAAATTACCTATTTAATAATGCATTATTTTCAATAATTTAGAACAATTAAACGAAATCCGCAAATCTAGTTTATCAAGAATTTTCTGTGACAACAGTGACGATTTACACACAATCCAACCTCAAGGTTTCTTGAAAATCTCTGAAAAGTGAGTACCCACTTAATTAATATTAAAAAAATATATATAATGGGTACCTATCACAATTATCCCTGCTGTCACGATTATGACGTGATAACCACATATAGGTAATTGCAATTAAGTACTTGATTCAGAATATCTACTGTTTTATCATCCCATAAAACATAAAACGTAATGCACATACAAAATACAATTAGAATAGAGCTCTCAACAAACAACTTTCTTACACACATATTCCCTTTTATTTGGAAATATTTTACAAGACATACACATTTCCAAAATAAAGTTTCAATTTTTTTTAAATATTAATGTTTCATGTTAATTATCATACTCTTGGAAAGCCTATTTTTTGTTGGGCGGTAAATACCAAATTTATAAAAAATTGATTTAAAAATAAAATGTTTTGATTAAAATAATAATATATAATTTGGATTTTATCATAATATATACCTACCATAGAACATTAGAACAATAAGTAATACACTATGTGATACACAAACAATCATGATAGCCAATAAGGCTAATAGAAAGTCGACAGGTATCACAATAACCAGCAAATACCATATAATGAAATATGTTATTCATATTTGTATTGTTTATAGGAATCCTTTGGTGAGTTGCAATGATTACGATAGAATTCCATCCATTGATCTTAACTACTGGAAAGAAGAGTCATACGGCCATGCAGCTCCGCAATATGGTTATCAAGAAGAATATAAAAAATAATTTAAATTTTAAACCAAACAACAAAATATATCTGTAAATAATATCCATTTTCTTCTATAAGGTTTCTTTAATTTTCTTTCTTCTTAGATCTTAAATTCTTAACATTCTTTAAAATTTCTTTGAAGATTCATCATATATATATATATATATTTTTTTTTTTTTTAACGCTCAAACCATATTTTTACGTGTATTAATTATTATTTAATTATTGTTTGATTTTACTTAATATGAGTGTTATGTATATAAGTATTTTTATACTTATGTCATTTAGTTTGTATTACATATTATTATTTGTATGAAAAATCAACAAACTTGGCATTGCTACCACAAATTATATATATATATATAAATATACATATACATATATTATATATATGTATAAACTCAGAAACAATATTTATAAAAAAAAAATAAATAAATAGTAAATGTTTATAGAAATAAACTTTAACCGAGTACTGTCAAGTTACAATGGACAGCAAATTCTTGTAAAGAGCATTTTTCAAAATTAGTTGTTGAATGTAGATAGCTACAATTATTATGTATTTATATAATTAAAATTAAGAACTTTTGAATTAAATTTTACACAATCAAATTTCAAAACACAACATTTGTATTATACATTAGACAAATAAAAACGTGATAAAGTATAAACTATATATTATTATTATCTTATGGCTTAGTTTGTACATTTTTGATTTTTATTATTGTCCGTTAAAATTTGGTCAGCAAATGATTCATAAGTAGAATCTGTTGCAACATATTTACCACTGTTTAATTCCTCAAAAATAGGTTTCAAAAGAGCATATGACTCTCTCACCATAGTTTCCGCAGTATTCATCTGGAAATGGTAATAATAATAATAATAAACAATAGAGTAAAACAAAAATATGATACAAGAACATTACTTCATAGTCACTAAACCGAATTCCAGTACAATATGATCTTGATGCCCTACCGAGAACAGCCGTCATAGCATAAATATATATGATTAATGTTGACAATCTTTCCATAAGCGCTTCATTATCAGTATTGAGTTGGCCAGCTGCATGACATTGATTAATGATATATTGAAATTTCAGTAAACATTGTTCACAAAATTCGGCAGGATACTGAAAATTTATAATTTATTCATAAGGTTACAGGCAAAATATATAAACATAAGATATCAATACCATAAGGGCTGGATGCAGGAATTGATTAATTTCGTACTTTAAACTTGGATTATTTCTTTTCATCATAATATTTCTATAAGCTATAGTAATGAATGAAATGTTTTCTTCATATTTAGATTTATTGAAATACTCCACACCCCGACTACTAATAAAATTGGCCAGTTCAATTGTATTATCCAAACTCTCAATTAAATCTTCTACATCATTGTACAAAGATGAAAAAGGTTCTTTAACTGAACTTCTACCATTTACAAATTGTAGTTCATGTAAAGTAGTACTGAACGTTTGGCGAGCAAACAATTGTATTGCAGCTGTTTCTAACTCAATATCAGGATCATCAAACCCATCGGTCATCCATGTAGTTAGGTATATCATGCTTTCGAGTGTGTAAATGTTCAATAATGATTTTCCCAATATTTTATGAACAGAATCATATTCTCTCAACTTTAGGTTTGCTCTAGTTTTTGGTAACACGCTCAGGATGGTTGATTGGATTACTTTCTTTAATGACGCGACCAAAGTAGAACAGGTATATAATTTACCTCTTTGCATGATTTTTGATAAATTAACATTTTCAATAGTATCGTCTGGCAAAACAACTACTTGTTTCAATTCTAAATCTCCATCACTATCTAATGTTTTAAGATTTTCAATTATGAAAGCTTTATTTTCAACAACAAATATTGAGAAAACATTTTTTGCAGAATTTTTCAAACAACCTGAGAGTTCCCAATTTTGGTTTGAAAGTAGTTTAGCTTTAACAAAAGTATTATTATTATACAGAGAACAGATAGTACCTGATGCTAGTACTGGCAAATATTTTGATTTTTGACTAGGCGTACCAAAGGTTTTAATAATATCGACACATAAAGTATGATCAAATACTACTTTAAATGTACTGTAATCAAAATGTTCAAAAATACGAGCGATTTCAGTATCGGAAAGATTGAGTCCTGAGCTAGGGTATGGGGCACTCATACCAAATAAACCTAGTTGTCGTATCGTATTGATATTTGTGCAATTGTGTTGTACTTGTTGCAATCTGGATTCCAAGTCTTTGTGTCTTTCTAAATTAAGAGTTTCTGGATATGTGAGTATTTCTATATCAAATTGATTGGCGTATATTGATTTTAAAAACGGTAGACGTGGAGGTTTTCTCACAATATCCGGAACAGGTACTGCTTTTATATTTTCCAATCCAGATGATTCATATTTTATGGATGTATGACGAAAAAAATGACCATCAAGTTTTTTGAAAAATGTACGACGATTTAGAAGACCCCACATTGTAATGATTGAACTAAAAAAATGATAAAGATTCCATAAAAGCGAACGTTGTTTTTTTTTTAAAAATAACACACACAAATTATGTAAAATTCACAATAGTCAGTAGCCACTATATAGGTGTAATACTTATAACTTTAGCCTTTAATGCACTTAATTTGAAAAATATCATTTGTATTATCACATTATTTATCTGTTAACGGTGATAACATTAAACCGTGATACGAGTCACGGTTATTGATAATCGTTATCTATAACCATGGTTTTTTAAACAGGTTTGGGAAAGAAAATCGGCAGAGTGAATTGATAATGACGTCGTTTCAAACCAAAAATATTTTACTGGAAAATTTTTTCGTCCGAAAATATTGTATACGAAAATAAATTTGTCGAAAAATAACTTTATCAGAACCGTATTTATATTATTTTATTTTTACATATACGGGATATCCACCTTTTGTCATTGATATAATTTATAATAGCAAATGCAGTAAAGTAAGTGATAAAGTAAACTTTACAAGATAAACACGAATCAAGGAAATAAACTCGTAAACATGAAACAGTAGTAGCGAGTAAACGATATTAATAATTAACAGACAACTATGATTTCCGAAAATAAAACTGTGAGCAAAGTTAGTTGGAAACGTTTGTTTAGCTAAAAAACTAGTTATATTGAATACAAATGGAGCGCGCTGTTGAAAAGGCAAGCCCCAGCATGGCTATATATATATATGTATTTTATATCTTCGGCCGCAGTAAACTCGCAGACAGATATCGTAAAAACAAATGGTTACTGAAATACTTATTTATTGTATAACTTACTGTATCTTACTATAGGGCACTGGTGTACCCTTTACAACTTGTTAGCTGTTGAATAATATACGACTGATTACATAATATACGCGGGCCACTAGCATGACAGCTGAACAGTTTTGTGCGTTTTACACGGCATAGATTGACGACACCGAGTAATTTACAAAATTAGTTAACATTGAGCACTGAGTAATGAGGGCTGTGGACCTGATGTATCGAAGATCCAAGTATATATTATGTAACCGAACTCCGTAGTAGAGAAATCAGTGTTCAGCGGTTAACAGATGCTATGTGATAACAGTGTTATCACCTTTACGGGTATTGTCCACCGAAATACGATTCTAACCAAATGTTTTTTCTGTACAAACGCTGTTCGGATAAAATATTTTTCTTCCGAAATACGGTTCGACGTAAATATTCGCCGACAGTTTTATTTCGCTGATAAAATATCATTGTAACAGAATATGTGTTCGTACGTTTAAAAACAATTATAATTTGGCGCGGCCCACTGACTGGTTTTTCTCGGTAGCTCGCCGGTTCAATCCGTACTTGATAATGACTGTATAGGAGGTGCCTATTTTTTTTTCTTTTTGTAATGGATTCGTGACATTTATAATAATCGTAACTATTAATAGTTATATTCTATCCTTGACTTTTTCTCGCAACCGATTTTTCTCACCTTTATAATAATTGACAAAAATATTGGTTCCGTATTTGTCCCTATCTTGAATGTTTCTCTCGGTGTAGATAGGTAACTGAGTTGATAGTAAGGTGGCTGACCGTCATTTTCAGATATTGTGCGTTAGGAACTTTCTGTTACATTAGTTGTAGTCCTTAAAAAAAAAAAAAAAAAAACTACATTCTATTAAAAACCAAAATTTAGAAATTACAGCATACATTTTACAACTTCATCTATCGCAACAAAATATTTTTTAGAAGAAGAGTAGAAATTCTGCTTCAGGATAAAACGCGTATGTTGTTATTTTAAAAAAAAATTTGAAATTATTTTTCTGCAGCTTTTATTATTTTATTTCAACAGTACACATTTTAAATGTGTAGCGTAGCGAAGGACCTATTGGTTTTACTATGATGTAATAATTTTTGTTTTCAAATTTTCCACGAAAAATCTTGCTTCATTGTATAAAGTGTAGTGCCTTTTCTTTAAGCAAATTTAGTTGGTGCATTGTAGAGGTCATTTCAGGATTTTCCGAGAGGTTTTCAAAATAATTAGGAGAAACAGGAAACAATTGTAGGTAAAACGGTAGATATTTACAGCGTGCCACGGCGTTACCGTGATTTCATTTTTTTCATTAATTTTTGCTAACTGTGTTTTCCACCAGAAATATTGCTTTAATCAAAAAAATGCCAAATGACCTTTTTTGTTAATTTTTGAATAGAGACGCACTTACGCATATATTTTTCCCGCTTTTTGTAACCACAAGAAAAACAAATTGTTGGCTTTATACATTCTTCCCATATCTATTAGGTAAACAGTTGGTTGGAGAAGATTTTTCTTTCATTTTGATGATAATATAATGATACAGGCAATGAATATTATTATGATAAATTGTTAAAAAGTTGTCATTTACTGTAGGTACTAAACATTTTTTGATAAACTTGAATTCGGACCTTCCTCCACATTCTCGAGAAAAACTTTTACTCGGCACATTTTCAGTTTTCAGTTACAATTTGTTGACAAGTCATGTGAAACGTTGCACTCCTTTACACCAAACAAGATTCTATCAAAAAATGAAATGAAAAATCCTCCCTCTACCTACAAAAAGGTTTTTTTTTTGGATTTAATACAAAATCGCCCAAACACGAAAAAAATATTTTACAAAAACATCGATGATATCGAAACAAAGAAGTTTATGGAGAATCTACAAAAATATATGTGCTCAGGAAAAGTCACAGAAGCCAGTGATATCAATCCTGTAGCTCTTAGATGCTCCGTTGGCGCGCAATCCAAATAGTTCCGGAACTTTTTGAACAGACCTCGTATACTAAATATCATTAAAAAAACTACTCTGTAAGCTAAAATAATTAATTGTAAAATTCTGTGTAATTGTACGAATAAATAAATAAAATAATCATTTAGCACCCACACAAACAATTTAATTGAAAAATGCTTAAATTAATATTTTTGTTTATTTATTTTTAGGGTGTATATTTTAAATTCTAAGTAGAGAGAGGAATGGATTGATTTTATTACCATTTTCTTTTTCTGTAAATAATTTTTGTATCAACAATTTTGCTCAAATTCAAAAATGCCAAGACTTTTTGTTGGATTTTGGTTCTAGTTGGTGAGCATGAAAGGTTTTTCGATTCTATATGTATTAAACTTAACTGTTGACAAATTTAGAAAGAACAGAAAATGTATAGAAATAATAGTTTTATTATTTTCAATTTTTTGGTACCGTAAAGTAGTTTAACTGAAAAACATATTATATAGATTATCACTCAAGAGATAAAGAAAATCTACTTTTCTAAAATGTTGAAAATGTTTAGAAATTAATAAATTATATTTATTTGTTTTACTATGTATTTTTTAAGATATGCACAGTTTACAGAAATGGAAAGTCACAATAGTAGATGAAAGTATTGGACTGCTAACTCTAATATGAAACATCTATGGAGAAAAAAGTATAAACCAAAATAATATAATCTAAGTATATAAATAAACTAATGAGTCAACTGGAATATTATGTGACCGGTTTCGAATTATTATTTAAATCAGTCAAAATCACAGTAAAAAAGTGGAGACAATACACATATAATACTCAAGGCGACTCGTTAATTTATATATTTTATTTATTATAATCTGCAGGTATATTTGTGATTGGAAGTGAAAATCTATATTTTATATAAATTATCAAAACTATTTCAATGAGGATATTGTTTATCATTATTTATCTAATTTGATTGTTTAAATAGATATTTGAAGAATTTGTTCTGGCAATTGAAGATAAATTTTAACTAATAGAATCTTTTTAATAAATAGGTGAGAAATTTGTTTTATAAAATTATGGCGTATAAATAAATTAAAATACTTCCAGGTAGGAAGGGGACTAAGGGACTTTGAAAACGTGATTGGTTCATTTTGGGTTTTGTTTATTAAATGTCAACCAATTTGGTATGAAAAATTGTCAGTGTAACCAATAAATCGAATCAACCACTAGTGACATTAAATATCAGTGTCTATTGTAATTGTGATGACATTAACTTTTATTTTCAAATTTTGAACCATTATAATGTATTATTGAAAATAGGTTGGATAATATAATACTAGTATACTATGTAGGTAAACAATATGATTTTTAATGAATCAATATTTTTTTATTTAGGGGGAGGATACAAGGGCAAGGATTAACAGCCAGCTTTCTTTATGGCATACACCCTGGGAAAATATCCTGCGCACGCCCATGTTTGAGTATTAAATAAGTTTCCAGTTATTTATTCTACTCCTGAAAGAATGTTTTGTACACTAAACCTATTATTATTACCTTATTACTAGAGACCAGATTTATGTAAAAAAATGTAATTTAAATCAATAGTATTAATTCTATTAACACAAAATAGTGAAAAGTGAACTTAAATAAAATACTAATGTACATATAAATCTGATAAGGGAAAGACAAATAAAACATACAAAAATAATAATAAATAACAACATATAATTTAATTTGTATAGTCATATATAAAATAAAACAAACAAAGTTAATGTTGTTATCTGCACATGAGAAGAGAAACAGTCTGTTGAATGAAGTGGATTTTATTCGAATAAACCTGGAAATAATAAAATATAATTATAGTAATCAAATTAAATAAATAATATAAGAAATTTAACAGTACAACAAATTTCCTCATTAGAAATTATTATCAGCAAAATAAATTATGATAATACATGCCAATTTATAATCATTGGAAATTAAAAAACACCAAAATCAGTTTAGTCATGAAATATCCATAGAGTAGGTAAATATTGTTTTGTTCATTAAGTACTATGTTAAAGATGAAACATATGATCAAATTGTTATATTACCTATTCATTAATATTGTATATATGGTTGACAAATAATAAGTCTTTAAATTACTAAATATTTGAGGTGCAACTTTTAAAATAAAAACAACACGCTGTTATAATATTTAAAAATGTTGGATCAATGCCAATCAGTTGTTTGCATACATATCAAGAATTTACAAAACAGTTTTCTTTATTTTTAGAAAAATTACAACACTGATCAACAATTTTAAATTTCCATATTGATGGTTAAAAGGTAAAGTGTGTATGCAATTAATCTTTTTGTATATTATTATAAACAGCAAGATACCTATATCAAATTAATCCAACCTAAACATCATGTATTAACATGTGGTCGTAAACATAAACGGAATTCATACATAAAGTATAAAAACCCTTTAAGTGTCTTATTAAATCTTAAAACGATTCGTTTCTAACATTCTAAGGTCGCAATACAATTTATTTGAAGTATCATGTTTTTCGGCTCTCCTAAACAATTTGGTTTTTGGTGCTGCCTTTTTAGCTTCTAACCACCAAATTATTATGACCATCTATTCATTTTGAAATTTAAATATATTATATATGTATATAAAAATTATAAGCATACAAGTTCTACCAACAATTATTGTCTTACAATGTATTAACAGCATTTGCTCATAATCTAGACTAGTAAAATATTATTTAAGTTAGTACTTTGAATAACTTGATAAAATACTGTTGGTAAACTAAAATTGTATTTACACAAATGTAATTTATTATTGAAGTGTATAATTCTTTAAATAGGAAGGTATTTAATTGGCAGCAGTTGTTTAGTAATTAAAGTCTTTAATCTTATTGTTTTGAATTTAACAAACAAGTGTTTTTTAATATGCCATTGTCTAAGAAGATTTTTCGGATATAAAGACCTAATTTTTACAATGTTGAGTAATTTGATTTTAATTCATTTTGGTTAAAGCTTTAAAATATAACCTTGCCTTCCAAAATTCAACTATGATAATAAATCTGTTTAGGTGGTTGTTGGATACCGAAATATTTTGATTGCGTTAAATTAAGGAACATGATTGCAACACCATTTTAATATTGAGAAAATAAACTTCTGCTGTTTTTCATTTTATAAACCAATAATAAAATAAATAAATAATTTAAATGAGTTTTAGTGACTCAATTATTTGTGCAAGCAATGTGATACAAGTTTAAGAGTAAATATTGGAGAGTTACTAAAAGTTGTCAGAAGTAGATTAACTACTTATTCCAAAATGTCTTTCGGTTTCATAAGACCAGAGCACTCAGTGATTTAATATGAATTAAACAAGACAAATAAAAAGAATCTAAATCAGGATAGACTGAGAGAAAAAAATTTCTGTTATAATATTGACTACTGATAATAAATATCACTCAGAAAAATCGGTAATATAAACGTTGGATCTGGTTGAAATCTAGTTAGTAACGCTGAGTTTTGAAAGAGCCTCTAATATAAAATATTTTTTATAAACTAGTTATTTGCAATGTTGAGATAAGACAATTGTGTATCCAAGATAGTTAAAACAATGCACAAGTACCACCTTATTGTACAATTAAAAAATTTACAAATAAACCAGGATAAAATACTAACCAAAGCCCATGTCATCATCATCTTCTTCTTCACTCTCTTCTTTCTTTTCTTCCTTCTTTTCCTCTTTGGCTTCAGATGCTGGGGCAGCAGCTAAATTAACAAACAAATAAATTATAATATTCATAAAAATGGTAAGTAATTTATTAGGTACAATCTAAGAACAATGATTTATACCTGCGGCACCAGCTGCGGGTGCAGCACCGACAGATGAACCGATGCTAGTGATTAAATCTTTTATACTGGTGGTTTCTAAAGCTTTGGCAAATAAACCAGGCCAGTATGGCTCAACTTCAACATTTGCGGCCTTCAAAATTGTCTGGATTTTTTCTCCCTGTATAAATTATTAGAATTAAAATATTTTCATGAAAAAACATCATCTAGACTTAAAATACAATTAGAGCCATATAAATAATTGAATAATAAAATTATTACATAAGGTTCAAAAAAAAAAAAAAAAAATAATAAGAAATAAATCTGATACCACCAACAGTTGTACTACGCAATCAAGAAACCCAAGAATATATTATAACGATAATATGATAATGCACTTTTTTCTACACAATATTAAAACAAATTACTTCAAAAAAATAGGTAAAAAGTTAAATCATTTAGTGAAATGTAGGAAATCCTTTATTAAGTAAATAAGACACCTATAGTAGTGCTTATAATATGGAAACAATTTATAAAATTCAACACACAAATAGTATATTATAAATTATAGTACAACATTCTGATTATGGAATAGTCAATAAAAATTATCATCAATTCACGTTTATTGATGTGGGCAGTGTAGATCAATTATAAATAATTTTAAGATTGAATATTTTTAGCAAATTTTTGGATTAGAGCACGTGGCTATTATCGTACATCTAGTTTAAAAATCAACGGGAAAAATTAATATTCTAACAAGTGGACATAGCAATTCTGTTAAAATCACAATGACAAGAGTTGTTACTATTATGCTGAAAGAATTATCCATTATCAACGACCATTATAATGGCTGCACAAGAAATTAAAGTACCTACAGTAATAGTTACTAAATATATTTATATAATTACCGTGACATCGACATCATCGTCGGCCAAGATGAGTGCAGCGTAGACGCAAGCGGATTGGGCTTTACAAATGGCCATTGTAAGTGGATTAAAACGGATGAAAATCGGAGTATCTGAGAAATTGCAAGTTGCCGTCGGCCTTAGCTCTGTAGAGAACAAGCAATTGACGCGAGAGAAATAACAACGCCACCATCGGGACGGTGAGAGTGGTAGGTGGTGATTCCGTGCCGGAACTACCAGTGTAACCAACGTGACCGATTGTAAACATTATAATCGGCGTTTTCAATATTATCATTCATTCAGCAGTAAGTTCGGGTACCGCGGTATAATATCAAGATTATTAAAATATATTTTCATATAATTATTTATAAATACTAATTGTTTGTACAAAATAAAGTTATTAATTAAACTTGTTTTTTATAATTTCCAGTTTTTGGATGTTTGTCACATGGTTTTGTTATTGTTATAAGATAATCATGGTTATAAGTGGTTACCGTATCTGTGTTGATTCTACTGATATGCCAATGTTATTTATTTGTTTTTGTGATAATAGAAAACATTTTGTAAATTGTCAATTCATCAATAACTTTTGTAATTGACGTTATAATTGAGTTTCTTTTTTAACTGTAATAACGTTTATTTGAGTAAATATTTCAATAAAGTTTTAAAATGGGTGACATAAAAGAAGAAGATTGGAATTTACCTCCGTGCAAATATGAATGTGAGACACGTCAAAAATGTTATTGTATTATCTATTATTATTATTCATTCACAAATGTAAGTTAGTTTAAAAATAAATTGTATTCCAATAATAATAAACTACTTAATTGAGTCACCAGCACCAACATTTTTATAGAAAAAAAATTAATTGACATTCGATAAACTCACTGTGTGAAAATAAATTTTATTTTACCAACATTTCATTGTATTGCAGTGTCTAATTAAATTACAACATATACTAAATTTATCAAATCGAAAACATTATAATTAAAACCATTGTTATGTATTTTAGATGAAGTCTGGTTTTTGGGTAAAAAAAAAAGTCAAAATATCCAAAAACTACTCTTATGTTTTCTCCCCTCTTTTACCTTATCAATGTTTTGTATTTAAAATTTCCATTTTCCCTCAAAAATATTCGAGATTATAAAATGTTAAAAATTTAAAAATCTTAATTCTGACTATCAAACTGACTGGTGTTGTTTTAAGTTGCTAAATACAAATAGAAAACCTCAGTAGAGTTTTTCGATATTTTGAAATTAAGTTTTAACTTCAGCGCGCCGCCAAATGAAAACTAGTAGTGAAAGCAGTATGTTCTCTTTTGAAACAGGGTATAGAGGTAAACTGTATCTATGAACAGTTAAAATTGGTCCAAGTATGCAAACTCGAATTTCTAAACCAGGCGGCATATTATTCTGGGGAACGTTTGGCAATCAGCCGTTTCATTAAGGGCAATCAAACATTTCACAGCAGGATATTAATCAGATGAGTTGTAAGACAAATAAATATGTATTTGATGTTTTTTGATATTTTGATTTTTAATTTTTTGACCTCAAGAGCCAGACATTTAACCATGTCATTTTTAACATTAAATTATATAACTAGCTACACAATATGTTGTATAAATTTATAGTTTACAGTTAAAACATAATAGTTGTTGAAAATTTAAATCTGAACCATTAAGTAGGTACCTATTTGTATTTCTAAAAGATTTTTAAAAATAATAACGGGTTTTATTTATAATATTCAATTTGGAAATTAGTGAGAAACATGAATATAAATATATTTAAAGAACTGATCAGTTTACTATATTTTGTAAGTTACTACGGAAAGTAATATAATTATTATTTATTTCTAGATATATTCTAACTAGGTAGGTGGGTGTGTACACTGTACATGTTTCGTAAAATATATTAATTTATACCTATATTTACAATTTAAAATTAATAACATTTGTGATTGAAATGATAATGTAATATTATTTGTAATTTAAGGATAATTATTATCTCATATAAAGGTTTTTAAAAATAGGTTGTTATATTGTGTTTACAATTAATATTAATTAATTGCTAAAAAATTAAATACCCACTTGATTATTAAATCAATTATTTATATTTTATTGGAATCTATCATGTTTATGATTATATACATTTTACATTTTTATTTTCGTTAGATTATTTTTTATGAATTTATTTTGTTTTAGATTTGGATCACACAGCTGATATTCAGTAAGTATTTTACCAGTATTATTATAATAGATTTAGACATGCCATAAAGAGAGAGGAATTAGAATTTTTTTTTTTATTTCTACCAAACATAAATCTACATACCCTAAATAGTGACACAAGTTGTACTAATTAAGTTGTACCAATGCAGTTGATGTTTGATATTGTTATCATTTTTTAGTATTTTTGTACTGTCTCACAATATATTTTGTTAAATAATGTGTAGTTTAGGGGTCTTAAACTCAAATTACCAACGGACCATACATTTATACATCAAATGTTCGCAGACAAAACATTTTTTTTTCTCATCTAATACAAAATCTAAAATAAAGACAAATCTAAAATTCAAATCTAAATTAAGACAAAATGTATTTTTTTATTGATTATAATTATTACAAAGATGTACAGTGTATTGATTTCTGTTTAATATTAATATTTAATTATGTTTACTTTCAAGATGTATTTGATGCTTAACATCTCTTATTTTGTACCAGACTGTAATTTTACATTAGAATTTTGACTGCCGATTAATTGGTAATTAAATTCTTATTATGAATGTGAATGTCAATTATAAAATATTTTATAAAACAAAAAATTTAAAACTTTTGAAGAAATAAATATTTACTGAGGGCTGCATATGACCCGCGCTCCGCTTGTTTGAGACCACTAATGTAGGTAATCCAAGAAGTCTAATATTAGATATGTAGTATATCTATGATAATTAGACATATAAATCAATCATTTTAGGTATTCATTAAACAAATACCATTTCAAATTCATATGATTCTCAAAAATCTAAATATTTAATTATATGCATTATGTTCAAATATAAAAAAAAAAATTGTTTTTTTTATTTATGAATAAGTCAAATCGAAGACATATTATCTAACTACCAATTAATTTGGATTAAAGAAAAAAAAAAACATGCAAATGCATAGAAATCCTAGCCCTGGTTATTATTATTAAAGCCTACTGCTTAATGAACAATAAATGTCTTGATAATGATACATCAAGCACAAGCAACATTCAACAAAATCTATCAACTTAATAAGAGTTAATACATATGATAATATATGAAATATTGTCTTATTACCATAATTAAAATGTATTTATTTGTTCAAGTATAAAATTAATCATTTTTTTGTTATTTTTGTAGATTACATGCGTGGGGTGATACTTTGTCTGAAGCATTTGAACAATGTGCTAATGCCATGTTTCATTACATGACAGAAGTTGACTATATAGAAATGAAAGAGTCTTATGACGTTGAAGTCGAGGGTCATGATATGATGTCACTTTTGTATAATTTTCTTGATGAATTGTTGTTCATATTTAGTGCTGAACCTAATTATATTGCGAGAGTAAGCTATTAAATACAGTATTTATGTTTAAATTATTGTTGTATACTTATATCTGTATTATTTCAATTTAGAAAGTACAAATAACAGAATTTGACAAAACAGCATTTAAGATTAAAGCTAAAGGATTTGGTGAAGAATTTCAACTTGGGAAACATCCTCAAGGAACAGAAGTTAAAGCTATTACGTTTTCAAATATGCAAATACATGAAAATGAAAATAAATGTGAAGTATTTGTAATTTTAGATATTTGATAAATAATAAGATTTGTTGGAAATTGTGATATATACTGCAAATTTAATTTAAATAATTTTCATTGGTCTTGTAAAGACAATTAATTAAGATGTATGTATCAAATATGTAATTTAAAACAACAGTGAACTCATTAGCTATTTTCATGTGATTTTTTTTTTATTTATTGAGAATAAAGGCTTCAACAACTAGGTCATTAGCCTACGGTTGTGATTACAATATTATTAATAGATAATTTAGGTATACACTGAGGTTACATGATTATGGAATAAATAGTTATACAGCATTTTATATTTACATCATATTTATCTTAATATTACATTTTTGTGTCAATTTTAATGGATTTGAAGAAGCTATGGTTCGAGTGTGAGTTGTGTTCTCCTAGTGCTTCCTTCATCTATGAAGGTTGGATATTTATACAATAATTCCACAAACCGTTGCAGATTCGTCTTGCACAAAAATGTCGTGTTTGTAAATAACGTGTTCTTCTCACTTGAAGTTAAAGACTACATCGATATATCTTCCAATAATTTTCCTGACCTTTGAACTTCTCTTAAAATCTTCGAGAACTCCGTCTCAGGATTCAATTCTTGTTCCTCCGACAGATCCAAATCCGCTATTAAGTTCTGAAGCTCTAGTATCATAGATCTGGATCTACCCTTCTAGAATTCTAGCTCTCATTTCATAGTCACTAACTAGTAACTACTATGTTCTGTAACCATAATTATAGGGCAAATAAGACCATATATTTTAAAAATATTTTCGACATCCTCTTTAGAATAAAAGAATTATTTCCATACATTTTCCATTTTTCTTATGTTTTACCATGGTTTTTCCCAGATATTATGAAAACCGCTTGGAAAATCAAAAATTAACCTTCCAAAAATCTGGACAACATTTCTCTTTCAAAAATGGTACCGTGCGTATATGTCTGAGCAAGATTTATGGTTGAATTTTTGTACACAATATAAAAAAAAATAAACATCATAGTAAAACCAATACATTTCTCACTACACTCAGAATCTAAAAGGTAGGTAATACAATTTTGGCTGATCTCTGGCTTTTTTTAATACTCTACTAGTTTAAAAATTGTATTTTACTGTCCAAAATTTGTATAGCTACCTAAATATAAATATTAAAGTTTTTGTTTTCATTTTTTTGTGTGTATATTTAATTTTATTATCAGTTAGAATTAAGAATGCACCTACTGACCTATTCTATTTTTCAAACTTGAGACAAAACAACTGATTCATTATCAATATTTCTAAGCCCCTCCCCATTGAAAAATCCTGCACCACTGGTCTACACTCTCTAAACTATAATCTATTTTATCATTATTTACTTACTTTACATTACCTACTTCACTTTTTTTAATTCATTGAAAAGTATATCGTATAGACTTCCTGTAGATTGTATAGATATTATAGGCTAAAGTAATATGATTTTTATTTTCCATATAAATAGAATAAAATATCCTTAAAAAAAAGTAGAAAATATTGAAAACATCACTATCGCACAAATAGTATAATTTCTTTGATCAATCTACTTAGGTATAAAATGTTATAACCGGAAAAAATGAATTGTTAAGAATTTGGTTTTTTTCTTTTAACATTTGAAAAAATGGTTTCGGTTTAGGTTTCGATTCATAATCAATACAAGGTTTCCGGTTATTTTCGGCCTGGTTATAAATTGTTGTATAAACATTTTTCTGTTAAATTTGGGTTTTTAAATTAATTTTTTTGTCAACTCATTTGGGAATAGTTTATAAGCACATTTTTAAAATGTGTCTATAATATATGGACTTTAGACAAAATGACTAAACGAGTTCCAAAATTGTTTTTTCATAAAAAAAAAAAATGATATAGGTAGCTGTAACTATACAATTTATAGGTACCTATATTGATTTGTTGAAAGTCAAAAGTGTTTTCAAAAGTGTGCTGCATATTGTAAGAAAAATCGATAAAAATCAACTGTTCATATGGGGTTAGTTTTAATTTATGTGTATAGAACAAAAAAAATAAACACATGAAATATGTATAATGCATATCTATACACGGTACATTTGCTACTGCATTATTTAGATATTTGGCAGTTGACCAGAATAAAATCGATTTTATTCAATATAACTTGAATTTTAATATAATTTCTTTACACTCGTTTTCGATATAAATTGACTAAAGACTAAACGAATAAATACAATATTATACAAAATTTAAATATTTTAAGTTAGGTTACTTAATTTCGTCATCATCAACGATGTCAAAGGTGGAAAAAAAAATAAAACAAAAAATATAATTTTTTAGCTTTCCATTATTACAGAACTATTATTATTATAAACTATGGAAGCTTGGGGGTTTGGAAAATTATCTTAATCCCAGCAAAAATGTATTTTAGTATTAAGTCAGTGATTTTGTAAAATAATGTAAAATTATGAAATAAAAAATTGCATAAAGGTAAAATGTTCTCTATCGGCCCTCAGGCAAACTAATAACAAACTTTAAATAATTATGATGGCTAGATAAACTATTAATCCAATATAAGTTATCAAAATGTTAAGTGAAATATGTTGAGATTGTAGGTCATCGGGTCACTTGAAAACAAAAAGTTTATTTTGTAGTTTTCAAATATACCTGCAGACATATTTTATATAGGGGATCAGAAGGGATGATTATACTATAAACAATAATATTTTAACTACTTTAAATAGACATTTGAACGCCAGAAAAAAAGAATATAAATTATATGAAATCTATACCAATAAGTATTTCAAAAAAGTTATAACAATGTGTTCTAAAATATTTATACTTTAATAATTTATAAAAATCGTTGTAAAACAAAATGTTGATACTTTATTTTGGAAATCCTTAATTTTATCTTCTTATAGGTAGGCAATACGAATTATTAATCTGTTATGTTGTAGGGACCAGAAAGGCAGCATAAAACATTCAGAAATACCTGAAAATGTTTTTGAAAAAAGATTCTAAAAATAACTATAATACAATATAATATAATAATAATAATTTGTTGCGATTTTTTTATATAATACAAATTTAAGGTATTGTAGGTAGGTACTTATAATATTTATATGTGAATTACGTACAAACTAACCTAATAAATGAATAGGTATAGGATTAGGGTTGTAAGATTTACAACCATGCATACAATTTTCATAACATGTTGGGGTAGGTACCAAGTAATAATATGTAAACGTTTCATATTTTCCTTTAATATTAAAATATTTAATGCTGGATATATATATTTTAGGTTAGGTAGTTATAATTGTATAAGATATCATTGGACACCAAAGAGTATCCAAAACCGATAATCATATAGGTTTTGGGGTTTATCACCAAACTAATCTATAGAAATTAGGTACACATCCATTAAATGTGATCCATTAAAGTGGGTAGAATCATTATCTCGGATAGTATTAACATTTTTCAGAATTTGTTTTATAGAAATTTTAATAAACAAGCAGCCTTACAATTTTAAATTCATGTTATTTTTTGTCATCCTTATTTTTGGAAGTAAAATAATTACCTACTTTTGACTTTAAAGCGGCGACTTATGTTAAAAATTCTATCAATAGGTGGAGTATTAGTTAAAATAAATTTTGGTGTTAACATTTTTGATTTCCGTTAACCCGTTGAACATTGACGTGATATTCCACTTATAAGTTTGGATCGGGAGTGAGTAGTAAAGCATTATTTATGTGGCGGCACGCTGCATGGTATTTTAACTATTAAGATTTTTAAAATTTTAAGATTTATAGCAATATGTAATTTTTCTAGTTACTAAATTACATTTTTAGAAAAAAAAAAAATGTTAAGTTAATACCTATTTGAAAACGATATAATATGTAAATCATATTGTTAATATGTTCGATAAATGTTATTATGAGTAATAGTATTTTTCTAATTTAATTTTTAAATTTAATTTATTCCTAACGGTATTGGTTTTTATAATTTAAACAAAGGTTGTATTATTTTCCAAATCCTAAAACTTTCAAATTAATTTCAAAAAATTCCTTTCGAGTGGAAAACGATTTGTTATTTTAGTTGTATACCTTTACACGTTTACCTTTATAGAGACAATACATTTTATTTACATAAGTTTTGACATTTGATTTATTGAATGTATGGTGTAAAACGTATGGTATAGGTACCTACCAACGTTAAACCAAAATCGGTCATGTGTATTTAAACTTGTTAGAAATATCACCGAAAAGATTATTCACCTAAAATAAAACCCCATGGCTTTATATGACTTTTGCTTATTAATAATAATTTGTCATATTATAATTTATAATATTGTAGAAGATCTATTTTTTTCAAATTCTAATTTCACTCTTTACCAAATGTTTTAAACAATATGTAAATAAATTTTATATGTATATAGAAGATAATTTTAAAAGTATATTATACAGCACGAGTAGGTAATTAAATCAAAAATGTGACTGGGTTAAGTTAATTAAAATAATTTTAGTAATGCGATTATAGCGAAAAGTTAATAATAATATATGTAATGGTAAAGTTAAATTTACCCAGTTACAAAGTTATGCTAATACATTGCTGATACACATATACATATAGTTGGTTATTTTTAATATATACATATGTTATATATATTAGGGTGGTCCTTATTTTGTCAATTTCAAAATTTCTTCCGGGACATACGACTATCTTGTGCCGTATAGTAAAAAAAAAAAAGACATCCTCAAAGTTTGAGGCCATTTGGATAATATTTAGTGGAGGCGCATTGCATTTGAACATTGAATAATACAAAAAATGCATTAAACTAAAGAAAAAAGTGTACAAAAGACCATAGTTCGTTTAGATTTGATTTTTTTAAAAAAACCAAGAACTTAATTTAATCTTACCATCTTAATGACTTTTTTGTTGTCATATACATGAGGATTTTTTAATTGAAGATGCTAAGAAATTAATAAACGCTTAATTACTTCAGTTTTTCTTATTTTCTTTTCTTGATACATTTTATAGAATTATTTTAACGTTTATAAAAAAAAAAAAATCTAAATAAAAAAATACTTGTAAAATACAACCCATAATTTATTTTTAATATGGCTTTGTTGCTATTAGTATACACTATACATATTATTAGTCTTGTCAGCCATAATTATTACATACAATTGTAATAAATAGCTTAGTCAAAGTACATTATACTTGGGTATTTCTGTGATGTTTTAGATATTTTGATAGGTATTAATAGTATTATAAAAATACGTAGTCAAGATTTAATATTTTTCTGTATGATATTATTAACTACAATAACTAAAAATACTAAGTATAGTAATAAAGTATTTTTAATTTGTTATACTGAAAATCAAATTATTGGTGTTAATTGGACAAGTATTGAATGTTTTATTTTATAACTTACATAAAGTCCGTGAAAAGCTAAACGATATAATAGATGCAACTTTAAAATTCATCAAAAATTGTTTTAAACAAATTTCAAATAATAGAAGACTATTGGGAATTTTTGGAGCTTATGGTTATATTCTTATGTGGTGTTCTTCCTCGTGGAATATCTTTCAGAGTTTCATGAGCTTTGCTAGATGGATGGCTAAAGCCATTTATAGTTATATAATTTTTATTTTTCAAAACCAATTTGAAATTAAAAATAAAGATTTAGATGAAATTCGCGTTATTTGTATCTTTCTTTCAAAGATATATGTAAAAGCTTGGATAAATTTCCCAAATGCAGTTGAAGCTCCATTTTCAGACTTTCAATCTCTTAAAAGTCTTTACTTATACAAGGATATCGATGAAAGTATAAGTCCTGTGACTATTGAACAATGTAGTAAACACTTATGGTATTTATGCATTATTGGCATTTTTTGATAAACGCGTATCCGTTAACATAAAGAAAAAAAATGTTTTTTGTATTAAAATGTAATATATCTGAAGATTCATTGGAAAAATTTGTTTACGCCTACAAAACTTTGAAACATTTATTAAATCTGGATTAGAACAATTCATAACTACTGAATCAGTTAATTTTTTTAATCGTTTCAAGATAAACATGGAATCTTTGGAAAAATATCTATTTTTATAAGGACATGATGAAAACTTCAACTATGGATTTAACTTATTAAACAAGTTAAAAGTTGTTAATGATTCAGTTGAAAGGGGAGTTAAGTTGATAGAGGAATATAACAACTGAATATCAAAAGATGAAAAAGAAAAAAAAAATACTGCAAGTAGTTTAAGAAGACTAAAAAACAAATACCAATAGCAACAAAGCCATAGTGTCAAAAATATACAATTTTGATAAATGTTAAAATAATTTCATAAATATGTATCAAAAAGTAAGAAAAACTGAAATAATTAATCGTTTATTAATTTCTTAGCATTGTCAATTAAAAAGTCTTCATGTATATGGTAACAAAAAGTCATTAAGATCTAAAGATTAAAATAAGTTTTTGGTGTTTTATTCAAAAAAATCAAATGTATTCAAACGCAATGTGTCTCCATTAAATATTATTCAAATGGCCTCAAACTTTGATGATATAATTTTTTCACTATACAGCACAAGATGTGGGGTGTTCCGGAATAAATTTTGAAATTGATAAAATAAAGACCACCCTAATATATATATATATATATATATATATATATAGAGAACAAATAAAAATAAAGTTATTACAAATAAACGTCTATTATCATGAACAGTTATCATGAATGTATATATTAACTGTACTGTTTAACACTATATAAGTATATTAATAGGACGTTATATCTGCATCTACTGTCTCAGTACAACTACCGGGTAACATGCAAAAATAATGATTGCTTAAAATAAGTAAACCTAGCTTAATTTTGAATTTAGATTAAAAGCACCAATTATTAAATTTATAGAGAATAATATTTTGTAGGGAATATCATAGGTGTTTTTTGAATTATGGAAAGTTACATTTATTTAAAAAAGGAAAAAAAGAAGGGTTTTGTATCTTTTATATCAAACTGTATATTATGAATAACACAAAAACCCTATGACATTCCCTCCAAAATATTATTCGCTATAAATTTAATAATTGGTGCTTTTACTCTAAAATCAAAATTAAGCTAGTTTTACTTATTTTGCGCAATCATTATTTTTGCATGTTACCCGGGGTAGTTGAACTGAGAAAGTAGATGCAGGTATAACGTCTTCTTAAGAAAGAACGTGATAATCACGTGTGTTGTCTCCGATTTACAAACGCATGAAATAACTATCAAAATTGTGTTTAGCACGCACAATTTTACTGTGGTAAGTTTTAATATTATAGAGTGACCTGTTATGAAACTTAGGTAAGAAAGGTAAGAATATTATCTGTGGAACTATATCAGTTTTATTTTAATATATTTATTTTTAAACGAGGTGTCAGTACTTTTAAATTGTGATATTTTACATATTCATATCTCGTTTAAAAATTAAAATATCCAACATAGTTGCACAGATAATGTTCTTATCTTTGAGTTTGATTATAAGTAAATTTACTCTAATATTAAAAACAACAGCATAAAGTTGTCCTGCCATATTTAAATTTGCTATGTCTACGTTTGTAGAGAGATAGTATATGTGGATATCACGTCTTAAAACAAAAAATAAAACAACAAAAAATGAATAGGTTTTTTTTATGGTAAGTACCTGCTTATTCAACTAAATATTTGGCACCTACACAATATTCACCACGAAATTTGCAAAACGTATTTATGTTTAATATATTTATTAAATAAAACATGTATAAATAATAAAAAAAAATACGAAGAATCCAATTTCGTATTTAAACATTTTTTCTTATTTTCCTAGAGTGTCCCATTAAAACTTTTGTAAAAGTTGTCAAACGTCACTATTCGGTGTTATTGCACTACGGGCTTCTTTATTGCTGTAATATTTTTTGAAAAAGTGTACTTCTCGTTATTTTTTGTCTGACATACATATTATATCTTCCATTGGATGATTAGATTGTTATAATATGAGTACGCGCAAACGTAAAATCGTTTAATAATAACGATCGAATCGGTAAAAACAATAATATTTTTGACGAAAATGTCAAATAATAGAGAACAGGACTGGGAGAGATGAAGTACATTTTTTTCACATTGAGAGGAGATTTTAGTTTTTTCTCGTCAAAATGTATTCAGTATTTAAATCGTATTACATCGAAAACAAAACTTGTATCGATTTCACACTATACTAACATATATATATATATATATAAATATTTTTTTTCGAACAACTTCGAAAGAGGGAGATAAAGACTAGTGGAGATCTATGGAGATTGATTGATCAACTCCATTTTCTCTTCGGGGTTGTCGACTTGTAAATTTATATTAGTACTATTGATCAAAATTTGTTATAATAAGTATACATTGGTATACTTTGTCAAATATTTTATATAGTTATGAAATATGTATATACATAAACTGTGAAATAGATAAGGATTCGAACAGAAGTGTGCTCAGACATTTTCAGTGAGAGGGGTCAATGTGTCAATGAGTTATGGAACATTTTTTAAATTTAAACCATTAAAATGTGCACATTTTTTTAAAATTATTAATGTTATAGATTTTTAACAAGGATAATGAGTGTGGTTTAACTCCGTGGATTTTACATTTATCTCCATCCCCTCAAAACTGAGATATGATCGCCAGTGAGGGCAATTCGTATAAGTAAATTTTTGTCTGTCAATTAAGTTGAACCCTCGGAGGTTTTTGACTTCTCGGCGGCTACAATAACGTTGTTAACTGTTGTGTATAATTAGTAGTATACGTATAATATATAGTGTTATAAGATTAATTAGATTCACTAAAACCTTTTAGTCGTATATATATGATTATAATTGAGTATTCTGACTAAAAACCAATTAGCCCGATTAATTTTCGAACTATTTTAACAATTCGACCAGTTGAAGTGTTAGGTAAGTAAAATACCTATCTAATAGTTATTACGGAAACGAAGAACGGGCATAAAATTGTAATCAGATAATAAATAATAATAACAAATATTGGGGATAAAAAATTCAAAATAAATATCATGCAAATACTATACAATTTAATCATATCATTTATCTAAAAAATTTGATACAATTAAAATAAATTTCAGAAAAGCAAACAAAATCATAAAATACGGGAATGTAGATGTACATTAAATTTCACCTCTACTACCTTCCCAACTTCTAACCTATAACAGTGGCTAGCTTACATCCACGTGCGAAGTTGTTCGGCTTTTTTAACGGTGATTTTATTTATTTATTAATTATTTTATTAGAAATAATATTCAGTTTTTCGTAGTTCAGACAACGTTGCATACGAATTCTTAGACAATCGTATTGATTTTTTAAAAGTATTCTTTAATCCACCGTCAAACATTCAAAATCGTGTTCTTACCATCAAGTATCTTCTTTATAAGTTGGTAAGGTTAGGTTTGTGCATTGAGGAGGTAGTTTTTTGATTTGTATTGTAATTTTCTTAATAATTGGGAAAAATATGAAAAAAAAGGTAGAAAAAACGGGAAAATGTGTTATAAAGTACAATAGGTATCTATAGCCTTTGACATATCTCAGATAATTAATTTAAAAATTCTACGTAAAATTCAAAATGGTCAAATTTTCAGAAATTTAAATAACGTGTGTTAAAAAAAAAAAAAAAAAATCAAAAATAAAAACCATAAATCCATAAAATATTTAAATTGTTTTCTAGTTTGAAGATGACGTGCGCGATATAATCAAATAACCGATTTAATTAAAAAAGGGCAGGTACATTGTAAATTTAATTTTTTTTCGGTTTAGTTTTAAAATTTTTAGGATATAGTTAAACGAACATTCGAAAAATGTCCTCTTTAAAGTAGGTATATACACCATCTATAAATTCTATATTCTGTATATATAGTATATATGTATATTGAATTTTCCATCTGGAGAGAAGTCGATCTCATTTAAACTGAGTTACTCAGCCTGAGTACCTATATATATATATATATATAGTATACACTCTTATTCGCACACACCACCGTTTAGCGAACCTTTTTATTTATTGCCGATAAATTCAAAAACAGTTTCAAAATCCGTATAGAGTCTCATATAGTATATATACTCGTAGTTAGGTTATGTGTGTTTCACTCGGAAACTGAAATCGTACAATGAAAAATCGAATTCATGACCTCTCTAACTATTATTATTACCATACCGAAGGTAAGGACGATTCACCACTACTATCTTGGTCAGGGTAAATTGGTAAAAAAAAAATTGGGTTACTCTTACTATGTCAACTTGCATTTAGACGGCCAGAAACGGAATTACGTACAGGGGGGTAGAGAATGATTGAATGCCAAGGAGCTGTCGCAGTCCGCTCGTTTATATAATTGATCGAGAATTAAAGAATACATCGCAAATTAATCAGAATTTTGATAGTAACATCACATAACGCTTGTAATTCGGAATCAAAGTTATAATAGTAGTATATATTAGTAGAAATACCCTGCAATACAACAGGGTGATTTTTTTTTATCGTGAACTAACGGTTATCGATTGATTTTAGTATTTTTCAGTCGTTATAAAATCATTTATTTAATAATTTTATAGATTTTAGCCATATAAAAAACACACAATATCAATTATTGATTTTCAAACGGCAATACATGTTTTTAAATAATACCTATATTGGACAAAAGGTTTAAGTATTATTTCTTCTGAAAGTTATAATATTTAATATTATCGGATATAATACAGTGGCGTCATTTAGATAGGGGCAGGGAAGGCATATACCCCTTCCCTTGTCATCAGCGGGCTTCTATTGGGCCAGGTATGGTTTAGTTTTGGGCCACAAGCCTACAAACATAATTCACGATTTATGTTGCATATGGCCACTCTGAGCTAAAATATTTTTTAAGATTTATTTATGATAAGTGTGATGATTGTAAACAATATTTTTTTTTATTGTATTTTTTGTGAATATTGATTGCACTTTAGCTGAAATTGCTGGGTTCTCATAAGAGTCCATGTAAATATTTGGAGAGGGTCTAATATTATTTGTCTATTCTTATTTAATTTATTATATGATTATACTGATGTCCATGGTGACATTGTTATATTTTTTGTAAATACAAGTATACTCCATAAATATTGGCGCAAATAGAACATAAATATAAAGGGGTAAACATAAAGAGAAAATTCACCTCAAATTAAATTTTCATTTAGTAGCTAATAGGTAATATATTTAGGTATCCTTCTACATATACATACATTTATTATTTAGTAATTCTTGTCCCTTGAAAAAATGGGTTATTCATGCTTATGATAGTAAGTATAAAATTATGTTGTAAGGATATTTGTATTGAGATAAAAATGTAATTGTGACGGATGAATTTTCGAGCGGTTTTTTTCAGTTTCATAATGGGCCGGTCAAATCTTTCGCTTCCTTCTCTCAAAAACTGAAATGACGCTACTGATATAATAAACGGGTTTAACTTTCTAAACATCATGATAATAAATATATTTTTCTTACCATCCTAAAACAAATGAAATGTCATACGAACGTCTCATTGCATATATCACTTTTATCACTTCAAAACTGTTTTCAAACTATACGTTTTTATACGTAAGTTTCAAGCGAAAAAAAATAATCTAAAAACGGAAATCGTTTGCACGTGAGATAAGCCGCAGGTGATGTGATGTTTAAAAAATAAACGATCCTGCTTTTTGTTTCGACAATATTAAAGGAAACCAAAAAATATCATACTCGTTTTTTATAGATTTTTTGCTTCCGTTCAAATCATAATCATAAGCAAATAATATATGTTTCATATTTCTTTTATCGTTTAAATTGTCTATATTTTCGTACTATTTTGTGAACAAATTTATTAAATGTCTTGAATATTTAAAATATTTATTATATTACTAAAATTACCTAGCTAACGAAAATATACTTTCTCGTATAGTTAGAGCGACGCTCTCTATTACTAAACAAAAATTTGATAGTTTACCTATATATAGTTTTCAGCGAGAACCAGAGCCAAATTAAGCCATTTAGTGCTAGAGCAAACATTTAGAAGCATTTCCCTTGCATATATCCATCCCTTTATAAAAGTGGGATTACATAAATACATAAATTAGAAAAATTAACTATACAGGATATCCTATACAGTGTTATATGAATGTTAAATAAACTATCATTATTAATTTTTTATTTTCAATCGGGTTTGATGATAGAAATGTTAAAATGATAGAGTTATATAACGTTCATAAAACACTGTAGGACTGACGGATCTTATCTTTCCATTATTGCGTCTATGAAAACATTTAGTTTGTAGTTAGATTCCATTACATACGAACGTATTCGTAAACGTATTGCAGTACGGAATAGCTAGTAAACGAATAAGATTAAGTTTAAAAGAAAAAAATTGACATTCTTGAATTTTCAGTGAAGGGTGTGCGCAAATACATTTCTTCTATCAATGTTCAGAACACTTCATTGTTCTCTAACGCAGTCGAATTAGAAAATGCCTTGATACACGAAATAACTATGCATCAAGCTAAAGTAACTGATTTTTTCAATAAATGTTAATTTTTATTTACATTTTCATTAGTTTTTACATACATAATAATAACATAATTTTAAATAATACAAAAATTAAAAAAATTTCAAGAATTTGTTTACCTTCTGAATAACGGACAAAATTCCTGCGATCAAGAGTGTTCGGTAATTAGAGGTTTCACTGTTTCACTTTACGTAGGATTCGTGCGGCCGACTGCAGTACAGTGGGGATAGGGGATCTGCTCATAATAATATTATATTTACCTACAATGGGTACAGTCGCGGAATTTTTAATCGCTGTCACATTATCCCCGGGCGTCTGTCTCGGACGTTGGGCGTGAAAGGTTTTACAAGACCGCGCGGCCGCCGATTGTACCGATTGTACGTCCCAGCGGCGTATTATTTCGAGTGTGATAAGCTTTCACCAATATTGTATTATTATATTGTATTCTCAATCAAAACATCGCACCTCTGTATAAAGAGTCTGGTTTGGACATTGGGCGTGAACGGATCGCGTTAGGACCACCGTGGACGAGCGCCCCCACCGCGCGCCGAGGGCCTTGTAACTGCGGTGTTTTTACACCGCGGACCCGGAATCCGGCAGCTGTGCGTATCCTACACTCGTGGATAACTGTATATACGTGAAACGCGCGCCTAATCTTCAAATTCGATTTAGGTTTAGATTTAGTTGTGAACTGAACGTGGGATCCAGACGAATAATGCAATAAAAAAAACAGGACGATCATTTATGTGGATACACGCACTGTCTCGGAAGTAATTAAATTTTTTTCAACAATTTTTATTTTATTTTGAAAATTAAAGAAACAAATGGCTTTTAAATGTTACATTGTCATTATTTTCGGAGGCGAAACGATTATCTACTCATGATTTGAAATGGCAAATTATATTAGAAGTTCTATAAATATATAGTAGATAAGTAGTAATAAAGCATTATTAAAACACCCCGTGCCAATCCGCTACATAAATGATGCTTCCCTATACTTCCCGCTTTACCCATAATTAAAAATTAAATATCTCGCAATAGGTTGACGGAAATTAAAAAATTCAAACACCAACATTTATTTTAACTAAATTCAACGGTTTATGGAATTTTTAATACAGGTAATCATTTTAGCACCAAAAAAAAGAGCGTAAAGAAAAAAATTGTCATTTTAGAGCTTCTTGTTTCTTAAATTTCCAAAAAAAATTTTAAAAAGTTAATACTTTAATTCGTGTGCCCACTTAAATCACCAGGTACTACCTTATTACTTACCACTAAACGATTGTGACTCTGAGAGTGCCGTATAGCCTCTGATTTCGTAATACCACACAGTGTCGTCATAGGTGGATATCGAGGAAGGGAGTAGACTCTCCAGACATTTTAATAATCTCTAACTTTATCCTAAAATCGAAACTTTATTAGAAATGTTAATATTATCATTACTGTTTTTTGTTTCAATCTATTATATACTATTATTTAAATACAAAACAGTCTACTGCAGAAGATTATTTCAGGACAAATGTTTTTTTATACAATTTTGGATGCAATTAAAACAAATTAAAAAAAAAAAAACTGGTGTTCACCAGAAGGTCTATTAATAGCTTCGTCCATAGAACAGTTTTTTCATCCTTAATTTGAATGATAGTCTTCGTTTTATTGAACCATTATCATTATGTAACTGCTCAAAATTATATTATAGTTGATTCATTAATGTTAATATAACTATTAATATGTTATTTAGTCTTTGATGGACGTGTTTAAAGAATATTTTAATTCTGAAATGCTAGTGGTTAGAACGTTGTTGTATAAAATATTGTGCATGATTTAAATGTCCATAATAATAATTAATATTAATTATAAATGTTTAGTATTTACTTAACAAGAACTTAATTTAGGTGCATTGGTTGAGTTTTTTGTGGGGGATTTGTACTCTCTCCTATTTACGTCAATGAAATATATGGTCTTTCTCATTTTGATTAAATCCTTTTGCATATATCATATTGTGACTTAATTTTTTTCTTTTTCTCTCTCTAAAAGAAAGAAAGAATCAATTCTTAGGTGACATAAAATCCTAATCATGAAAAAAATAACTTAAATTAATATGAATTATCTCAAGACGTATTTTATCATATTTTAAATAAGAAACCTATATTTGTACATTAGAGTCATACTTTTCATATGGCTTGACATTTTACATTTAATCTATGGATGAACCGAAAATGGCTAAAAATAATTTAAATTCTTTCTCTTAACTCGTGCACCAAAATGAGCGTCGACCATTGTTAAATAATACTGTAATTAAACATTTACCTATTATATTATTATACGATAGTGTATAGTTCGATATGGTTCGGTGTAACGGATTATATAAATATTAAATATTCAGCTGTAGTTACCGTGTTTGAATATTTTTCGAGAATATATAGGGAGGGATATTTTAGGGTTTTTATCGCAGTAGTTCAGAGGATCAGTTTGATCATAGTTAAATTATGTGGTTTAGGAAACGCCTATTGAATCTATATATTATTATATTATCTGTCTATATTCTTTATATATATATATATATATCGTATATTTAACTGCACGAAAGCGAGTTTATTACTTACAATACGTGAACGAACAAAATCATCATAATATAAAATTAATTTGATATTAGAGTGTACAATGATGTGCATATCATACGTATAGTGGTCTCTCTGATGCTGCAGGGAAACAGTTGGTATTTATTTTCAAATATAACTAATCTTGGCAAAATTATATGTGGTTACGTAGGCACAATATTGTTTACTGTGCACGGATAATGACGGTTTAAGTGCAGCGAGTATAATACGCAGTCGGTATTATCAAAGCTGATTAAAATACTCCGCAAAAGCCATTAAATCCTTCCGAGAGTAAATTAGAAATTGACAGTGTTTAGTGTATAAGGCGTAGTGCATACGTTTTTTGGGCATACACTAACACGATCCCATAAAATTCAATTTGAACCGTATAATATCCAGTATACAATAATATGCTGATGGTCTCGACTTGCCGAGGTATTCGCTATATCAAACTCACATATCCTTAAAATGAGCCTTATACGTATTATTGTTTGATCACAGTAATAGAAACTATAGCCGCCAAGTACATAAAGGCTGTGGGGCTGAAGCTCCGCATAAAATAGTAAAGCCGGAATTCGACTCCCATAAAAAGAGTTAGTCGGGTGTTTTCTTTTTGTTATTATGAAATTAATGAAAAATAACTTAAATAAAAAATAATTAAGTTTGATATAATTTTTTTTTTTTATGAAATGCTGTGATTGAAATTTTTGAAAGAATGGAAATTCTTAACACACGACATAAACTGTGTTATTGAGTTTTTAAGAAGCACAATTTAAGATCCAAAATATTATAGATTCTATTCAAGAACAACGAAATTCAGGATTTGATGATACGTATTTGGATTGAATTAGATTTAATATCTATTGAATTTGATTTATAAAGACCAAAAATATCAGATATAAAAAGCCCACCAAAAAGCATTTTGATGTGGGAAGTAGATATTTATATAATTTACTACATCTTTAGGATTAATCTTAATGTCCCTATGAATGGCCAACATCATTAACTCATTAAATCTATCATGTAAAGATTTGGTTTTAATAATTTTGTTTTTGCTTAATTATTTTATTGTTTGATTTTATTAATTTAAAATATTCATATAAATGTAAAGTGCGATTTTATGCACCGACGGCCACGTAGACCCATCATAATAATACAATTATCTACCACATGCATATTATGCTTAATAAATTGATAGGTGTATTAAAACTATATTTATTTATTTAGTAATAAAAATAATTACTATTTTTTTGGTTTTGAGAATATTTTATGTGCGAATAATAATATTATACTTATACCAAAATATCAACAGAAAAAAAAAAAGGTTTTGGTTATGTATCCCCTTATCCCTCTTTAATTACGCCCCTGGCCCCTATATTACTATACTTATAATATGTTACTTTATTATAACACTAATCCGTCATATTTTTCACTCTGTAGATACAAACACATATGTATAATTAGGTACCTACTCAAAATGTGTTATGACAAGTGCACGGTTGCGTTTATTTTTCCTACCCATTCGTAGGTTTTTCACGCTTGTCTCATGACTGGTAAATATGATCGATTGGGTAATAAATACCCACTATATAATAGTAGAATAATGTAAAAATATAAAATGAACTAAACGCCTTCACGATGACGCATAATCATAATAAAAATATATTCTTTACGCGGACTAAATGATAGACAGTAAAATTATTATATTTATTATATTTATATTTACAACTTACTGGAGTGTGTAGTCGCTAATACATAGTAAATAACCTTAGTGTATGCGGGCTTTTTTACATCTCAAATATGATGATTAAAGTTTTATAAAATAATATGTATAAATTATATATGTATACATTTGTAGTAGGTACATAATTTATTATATTATATAATTTGATATTCAATCTTTCAAAAATATTAATTCAATGGCAAATTAAATAAACTTTTTAAAATGCATTAAGTTTATGTGCATTGAAATTGCATTTATTTGAAATTTTAATGTTTATTGAAAAAAGTTTTATTATAAACTCGAAACAAAATATTGTCTCAAGTTTAAAACTGAGTACCTACATGTTTTTTTTTAGACTGAGCGTAGCAAGGGGTCTATTGTTTTACTATGTGTGTTTCTTTTCTATCCGTAAAAAACTTTTCGAACAAAAAACTTGCTCCAATTGAAAAAAAACAAGACTTTTTTTTGAATTTTAGATCTAGTTGGTGCATAAGAAAGATCATTTTTTTGATTTTCCAAGGAGTTTTCAAAATAATGTAGATAAACCTATTCAATAAAAGACGCACACATCTCAAGTAAGGTAAGTACGGTCTACGATCACTTACAATTTTAATACAAAAATATTTATTTATAATAGTTTAAAACCAGTATTAACCACAACCTCAATTTCATATTTTAAATTCTGAGTTTAGCGAAGAATTTATTGTTGTAAGAATGTATATGTTTTACAAAGATGTTTAGTTTTTTATGTGAATATTTTATATACCAGAAAACTTACTCCGATTATTAAGTATAGCACTTTTTCACTTTTTGAAATTATAAAACATAAAATAGGTATTTTATAATTTTATTATAATATTTTCCACAAACTCCTAGTCCAAACGTCCAAATGTTTCGATTAACGATTGATCATTGATCAAGTAGAATCAACCCTCATAATTGGTAGAATCATAATTCTGTACTCGGACTAAGGATATGATGCACATTCATATATTATATAATTGTCAAAGATAATAAAGGTTAAAGATATATTTAATATTTATAATAATTGTATGTATTAAGTTTGTAATCTAAAACAATTTTTTAAAATAAAATATTTTTTTGGTGAAAGGCACAGCAATGATGAAAATATATTATTATGAATATTTTAGTTATCATTTATCATTATACGTTCGTATATCTGTGTATGGTCTATTTTTCAAAAAAGGTATACGCGATGATTGGCAAATACTATTTGGGTACACGCCGTGTATTCCAGTATACTCTCCAATACACCACTGCTTATACCTAATACGCGGTGAAACAAATTTCAAGTAAAACATCACATAGGTAATATAAATTATTGTATTGAAAAAAAGGACCACAAAGTTCCACGCTACGCCACATTCATTCTAATAAGTTTTCAGTGAACTTTTCTTGTTTTGCCGAGACATAATGCGCTAAACAACAACAAAAATAACCGAAAAAATGGATTTTTCTTGTTCAATTCCTGGACCCTTAAATTGTATTTTATTATGACGCGTAACAAGTAGCTCATGGATAAAATATTTACAGTTCATTTGATATTAAATTTAATTGGACAGAATTATTATTGTTATTGAATCGTGTAAGTTGTTTCTGTTTTTTTTTCTTTTTACTGATTCTAAGAAAAATATAAATACTATATTGAATTTTGCATCTTATAAACATTTGAATAATAACAATAATAATATATAAAGTTTGATATATTTTTTTTTGTTATAACTATAATATTATTTTTAGTCACATGAAAGTTTATGATTCAAGAGTATAATATAATGTACATAATTTTAAAAGTTTAACTTCCCGACGTTACAAAACCAATCCTTGTATACAAGGAAATTGAAAAACTATTTATATTTTGATAGTGAGAATAAGTATAATATTTCAATTTTATCAGAGGCGTTAAAAACTTTCGATAGCATAAAACGAGTTTATATTTTATTTATTTATTTTTTTTTTTGTCAAATACGAATAATTATTATAACGTTTATTGTATATTGTATACTTTAATCATAATATTACTCATACAATAATCATGCCTTGTAAGCATGATATACTTCAATTATTATTTTGTTATTTCCATTAATCACCATTATATGTACCCAGTTACATGCAAATTGTAATTTCAGAGTATATTTTTATCATTTTTTTTATTTTTCTCTACGTGGTTGTGATAAAAAAATATGCATATAATGTTGTCCCAAGAGGATTTTATAATTGTGCATGAAATATTTTTCTCATACAGTCCTACGTAATTTTACCACCTCACTTGTCTAAACTCATAACAATTATTGCAAAGTACTAAGGTCATTTCAGTGGCACCCCTCACTTTTAAAATTTGAACTTTTGACCACGCCGAACGTTTGAGAATCGTTTGGCAAGAAATGTGAACAAAACCCCATCGTTTGTGCAGATAATATATGGTATTAACCTTACCACAACTCCTTTAATTCACTTAAAAAAAAAAAAAATTAAAAAAACTCTTCTGTCAATATCAATCTGTCTTCTTCAATATAATTTTAAAAGAGGATATTTTGGTTATAAAACATAACACCAAAATTGATTTAAAATGGTGATTAACTTTTAATTTTAAAAATTTGTTTTTAATTATTCTAAAAGTTTATTTAATAATTAAATGTTTTATTTTTCATTTTTATTAAGACTTTATGCTTTTTGATTATATTTTTGTATTGCGTTTAAATACGTGAATGCAAGGACGTTCTGAGGCTTCCCTATTAGGAGGGTATCAGTTTGGAAAATCGTATAAAAGGTAAAGAAATTACTATATCCTGCATTTGTTGCCTTAAAATATCAAACACGTACTCGTATAATAGTAAATAATAATTATTACGAATACTTACATTTTTGCATCACTAGAAAAGTACTAAATTATGTTATTGCGGCAATCGCCAATGTACAAATGTACAATCGTCATATAATTATACCACGATGTACAATTTTAAATTTAAAATGTATGATAAAAGAAGCGCTGAATCATAACGCAAATCTAAAAACACATATTCTTCCACTTTTAGTCGCGTGTCTACAACGTTCGCGAGTTGTGCCATTGTCGCAATAACACGGATATTTCCAAAATATTTTGTCATCTAATCGATCTAAATCGTACGGTGGTAACCAAACATTAAGTTTGCAGTCACTATATAAACAACTCATTTGTAATAAGAATAACTAATAAGTTTATGTATATTATTATCAATGAGCTCTATTCTATGCGTCTACGGTCTACATAGTTTATAATCATAATACTATAAACACTACCTACAACTCCATCAGTATCGACGATTTTATAAATAAAATAACGTTGACATTTTGCCGAATATTTCAAGTTTTTTACCAAATGTACGATTTGCCGACTGACAAAAACATTTGAGGGGGAGGTAGGCCCCACCCCTATCCCCCTTCGGAACGTCCCTGCGTGAATATAATGTTATATGTAACAAATTATTATTTATTTACCCTAAGTTCAAAATTCAAAAATATAGTATTGTTTCCAAAATATTTAAAAAAAAAACATAACCTAACCCTAATGAAAATATTTAAAAATTAATGATTGCGAGATGATATAATATACTCGTATAATAATATTATATTAAAGAATTTTAATTTTAATTTACGAAAAATAAGAGCAAAAGGTCAAAAAACTTAATTGTTTAACAGAGAGAGTAAATATCCATATTGTCGAAAAACTTTATGAATTTTATTAAAGAAAAGTTTAAAACTACCCAGTCGTGCGTAACACTGTTAGACTTATTCTTCTTGAAAATAAGGCTTAGCATCAAAATGATATACGTCAGTAAACAAATCATATTATTAGATCCATCCTTTTATTTTTATCATTTACTTAACAGTTTAATTAAAACATTTTAAGAGTTTACAAAGTAATGTTAGATATATATATATATATATATATATTTATATTTATGTAATAATTTTTTAATAATTGTATGTAGAACTTATTTCAAAAAATGGGAGGGATGCAGATGTTTGATATCAAAGAAATTTAAATTTAAAAAAAATACGCATAGGTATTTGATAGCTATTCAATTATTATAAAAAAAAGATATTGCTCATAGGTAGGCCACTTTTGTGTATGGCTGAGTATTAATAATTATTAAATATTGAGTTACTCTTATGTGTACCAAATGATGACAGTTAAGATGTACTTTTTTCTATTAATAACTAATTGCAAAATCTATTGAACATAATTTTACAAAAAATGAAATTGAAGGAAATGTTAAATAGAGAATTTATTTCAGTGTAATTTAGTCTTTCCCCCTCTTTCATAAACTCCCTGGCTACGCAACTGGAAGGTAAGAAGATGAAAAGGTTGAGTATAAAATCCTAATCCTAACTAATATTATAAATGTAAAAGTAATTGTCTGTTACGTTTTCACGCCTAAACCACTGAACCAATTTTGATGAATTTTAGTATAATGATAGATGGGATCTTGGAGAAAAATAAAGTGTACTTTTTGTCGTGAATAAAACTGAAGGAAATGAAAGGTTTCTTAGATATTTTTCTTGAATTATACCTTAATAACACGGATGAAGTGAAAAAAAAGAGCTGATACTGAGGATGGGTTCGGCCACTGTTATAGGTGGGAAATTGGGAAGGTAAGATGATTTAAAGGGGAATTTAATTTATATCTGTACGCAACAATTAATCATTGCTAATGAAAAATGTTTTTGAGCAGAACTCGGTCAATTTTTTAATAATTTGTGTTTTCAAGACAACAACGATTATTTAAAACGATTAAAAGATAAAAATAATAAAAACTTAATAATAACAATGAATAAATAAAAACGGTTATCAATGACAACCTTTTTAATCTTGTAATTTTTTTTAACCTAGAAAACCAGTTTTTCATTTTTATCTGAAATATAAATTAGAATTTCAAAAAATTTACTTTTTTAAAGTACGAACTAGAGCTAAAATGCAACAAAAAGATTTTGTCGTTATGTTTTGATTGGAGTAAAATTTCTTTTCGAAAAGTTATTTACAGAGGTTATTTACGCACATCATAGTAAAACCAATAGATTTCTCGCTACACTTTGAATCTAAAAAAACTATGTGGTGTACTGGGTGGGAAAGTGAAAAGTGGAAACACATAAAACATCGTCTTTAAATCTTTGTTTTTTTTACTGTAACAACACTACAGTATTATTATGTCCTCATAATTTTAGCGTTATTTTAGTGGATATACAGTTTAATCCTTGTGCTGTGCGGGTATCTATGGTAACACGGATAAAAAATTATATGACATACTAGAACAGTTTTAATCCGTCGACTACCGACTTTCCGCCTATTTTTTTCGTTCAATATACTGATACGGGCAAAGCAAAACGAGAATTAAAGTAAAAATAATAAAAAATTGTCACGGGCAACGACGCGCCGGGCGCGGGACAGGTAGTATAGAATAATTTACCTTAAATCATTTACATGCATCGATAAATTTCGAGTAATATTTTCTTAGATACCTACCTAATATGATACCTAGGTAAACCCACATATGTAAAATTCGGCCAAATAGGTGTAAATCGGTATAAATAATAATATCTTATAGGTGTCTATATTGCGGTATATTTATTGGTGTTGACGTAGATAACTATCTACGTCAAGTTTGTTAAATGCAAATTTTGTTTTCGGAACACTTGGAAAATCTAAATAATAATAATAATAAAAAAAAAAAAGAAACGAAAGATCCACACCATTATGATGAAATATATTTAAATTGGACAGGTAGTGTGTATACAAAAACATGTCATCGTTTTTCGTTGACACATTATTCGTTGAGTGTTTACAAACCGTTACCTTATATTATTGTATTTGATTAGACATAAAATACAGACACAGTTCTACTTGAAGACGTTCGCCAATTTACAAATTTGAACTCTATGTATTACGTGGATATATGTATAATACATTGTTGGTGAAAAATTATTTTTTTTTTACAATATTGGTCTCTTAGCCCGTCTGTTTTGAGACCAATGTACGGACGTGAAATATTATTTTACAACGACTATACAGTATACATATTAAATAATAATAATAATAATATCTAGTATTCGGAGTCCAATTCTCGAGGACAGTATACCATACCTATTATAATTTTATATTGTCAAGTCGTTTGTTTATTACAAAATGTCTACGGAAGTCGCGTGTGACGCATCGTCGTTACTCATAAAGTATCCCACGAATAATACAAAAATACTAAAAATGAGTTGTATGCATCAAATTTTACAAGGAAAAAAAGGCGCTTAATTTAATACGGGGATGCATGAAATTCATTTCGTAGGAATGTAATAATCGGGAAAATAATAATAAAGCTGCAGGTTTCGCATACTATGCGATTCGAACGCGCGGACAAAACTAACGGAGACACGCATGCGATTTGATCGCATCTGCGACTTGCACACTACGCGTTAAAATAACTAGGAATAAAAAGTAGTAACACAAATCATAAATAATAAATCCCAAGAACAGACGCGTGTTTACGTGTTCAGTGACGTAATTAGGATTTTTTCTAGGGAGTGGATGACATGACGCAAATTTTCCTTATAGGACCGTGGGGGAGGGAGTTACAAGTGTGAATCCGGCTTAAAAGTCTGACATGAATTCGCAGTCGATTTGGAAATCATAGTGAGCTGCACGTTAGTCTGAGAACCGTTGGTTTTATCATTCATATCATAAGTATGCAATTAACATTCCCGAATATTATTAACTAGATTTATACAGTGCCTACCGTATAAATACCGCGTAAAATGCACGAAGTTTACGGAGAATATTAACGTTGAAATATTATCACTTATATCCAATTTTAATAGTTTTATTGTCAATATAATTGTCTTGCATCGTATAAATATTTGTTTAAAACATTTAAGGTGTATCTTATATCTTATATCCTTAGCAAAAATCATCGTATTTCGTTTAAAAATGAAAAACTCAGATACAAACACAGACAATGTTCTTCCCTTTAAGTTTAATAATAATAATAGGACAATTCACTCGAGTGTCAAAACTAATAGTATACAATTCACTGAAAGAAAAGTTGACATTATTCAATTTTAAACATAAGACGTACCTAACCACGATGTAATTAACTACATCATAACTACCTAACCTAACCTATCCTATGCATATTGTTCACGTACGTGAAGTTGGCCCTCCGACTTAGTCGTAAAGACTCCAAAATTGCGCCAGTATTTAGCAACCTTTTTGCAACCTTTAGCAACCAACATTAAAAAAATTGTAACCTAATCCTTCGCCACCTAAATAAATATTTTAAAACCTGGGAACCACCCGACTTTGTCTTATCGACTTTAGATTTGTGTCAATATTTAGCAACTTATTAGCAAATAATAGTAACCAACTTAAAAAAATTTGTTTCATTTTTGTTTATGAGATTTAACAACTTATTAGGTAAGTCGTATCTATAGATACAAAGCAGGATATAAATATAGGCAACGTTTGCCATTAGACACAACTACATGGCACAAAAAGTGTGACATCACGATAGGTGTACAAGAAGCAAAACAATCCCCAATATGTAATTACAAGAATTAAATTAAATGTCATATAATGTGTTTCCAAAATTTCTTGATTGCGATGTACATTTTGATTAGTCACCTATTAGTAAATAATTAGGTATTGTATCAGATTTGATAATTAAATACATGTTTTTTTTTTTTAAAGTTGCATGTGAATAGAAAGCTTGAATAAAATTAAAAATTATTTTTGCAATTGTATTTTATTTATGATTAATACATATTATTATATCATGTTATATTTTATAATTACATATTATAATTAAATAAAAAAATTATAAAAAAATATTTCTGCTTCACTATTATTGATTTTAAAGTTTTTGAGGTGTTTTTTACGCATCATAATACATTTCCGTAAAATAAAAATGAATATAAAAAAAAAAATAAATAAAATGTTCTGTGAAATATCTTTGTTTATCAAAATAATAAATAAATAAAAAAAGAGCTTATAATGGGGATTGGAGCGGTAACTGTTGTAGGTGAGAATTTGGGAAGGCAGGATACTTAAGGTTATTTAATTTATATCTGTAAGCAACGATAAACAATTCCTTGACGAAAGACGATTCCGAGCGCAGTTCGGTAATACATAATTGGAAGTGTTGTAATTTTTTTTGCGATTTTTGTTTAAATTTGATTTCAAAATGCAAAAAAAAAGTCGTTCGGTGGTTTTGGAAACTTTACCACGTCTAGGTAAGTCCAATATAAGTATTATTACTAAGTTTCAAGTTTCTACGTGTATTTATAACCGAATTATAGCAAAAAAAAACTCTCTAAAATTCCTTAAAAGCTCAAAAAGGGCTCAAAAGTTTTGGCGATGATACCGTAAAAAAGTAAATCAAAAAGCAACAAAAAAGGTATCTTGTAGTTTTTCGATTAAAATCATTTTTTCTGGCGGAAAACGTCGTCCGTGTTTTTATAAAATAATGAAATCGTGAAATTGTACGTTTTCCTACTTTTTTTTCACTTAAGTACTTTTATTTAAAAAATGGTGTCGAAAATTGAAAAATGATCTTTTTAAAGTACCATCTAGACCACTTGAGCTTTCAGAATAGGTGCTAATTAGAGCAAGTTTACTAGAAAAAAACGTGTGCACAGACTAGAACAAAGAAAGAAAAAAATAAACATCTTAGTAACACCAATATCTATGAATTTGATTGTAAAGTGCCTATTCGATTATTCATCGGTATCCTCGTATTGATAAAAAATTACTACGATTTTTAAAAATTCAAAAATAATTATTCTTTTTATTTTTATCAATGATTTGATAAAATATACAATACAATATTCTGGTTCTAAACAACGAATTATATACTAAATAAATTTGTCAATATAAACTCATTTTATAGAGTTGTGTTTATAAAAGTTATACTTGTTATATTTGATTTATATTTTCAAACTTTCATACATTTTTTATGTCGTTTAATTTTCTCATTTAAAGTGATATTATATTTCTTTTTCAGTTATTATATTTGTTTTGGTTAGCTAAAATTGTTTTTCATATTACTGCGTAACTTCGAAACTTGAGTTGTACGTAGGCACTTTCAAAGGTTAGGTTAAACAAATTCTGAAAAAAAGTAAATACTTTCCGAAATAATTTATACACCAATTTAAATGGATCATCTTATACATAGACATGTTATATTATGGTAAAATAATTACATATTATGTATTATATATTTCTTTAATAATATCTGTTTAACTTGTACCTATTTTTCCGTTTTTTCGAAGTTTTCCCCATTTATTCAGAAAACTCTTGGGAAATTACAAAAATGACTTTTCTAAAGTACTTTTCCAGTCAGATTTCCTTTATAAAAAAGTGTTATCGTTGTAAATCGAATCAAAATTGCTGGTTGAAATGTTGTCTACAGAAAAAATATAATTATATTAATAATATTTTACTAATATATTTAGTACATTTTCGCGTTTTTCTTGGTTTTTCACATTTGTTAAGAAAACTGAAGTCGAAAAATTACCTCCTTAAAGTACGTCCCCACACCGATTTCCTTTCAGAAAATGCTCACACTTAAAAAATGGAGCAAAATCTCTAATAGAAAAGTTGTCCACAGATAAAAAAAAAAAAAATAAAAATAAAAAAATAAAAATCTTTGTAAAAACATAAGCATCGCTTCACTTAGAATCTAAAATTGGTATCATTTTAATTACTATATTTTTTAGATTCTGAATGGATCAAAGAAGCTTACGGTTTTACAAAGATGTTTATTTTTTTCTGCGCATAACTTTTCTACTAGCAATTTCGCTTCAACTTTTAATGATAACAATGTTTTTAAAAGGAAATTTCACTGGGGAGGTAATTTTTTGATTTTCTCAGGGGTTTTCCCAGCAAATGTGAAAAACCTGAATAAAACATGGGAAAACCGGGAAAAACGTAGGAATATTGAGAAAATCGATACAATCACATACCTATCGATATCATCGATTAATATTTACTAAATTTTTGAATGTGTAGGGACTGTAAATTAAAATCTGTATATGTATACATGAAAATAAGGCTTATCGTTTTTAAAACATAGAGGAAACTTTTTTCATTTATAGGAAGAGTCAAAACACTAGCACACCTAATCAAGTTTAAAACACAAATGAATTTTAAATTATTATTGTGCATGAAAAAATCAATTAAAATAAAGCAAGCATAGAAAGCGGACTAATAAATAAATTTGTATAAATTTCATGCAAAAATCAATGTGATAGGTATCTATAATTACACTCAAAATGGGGTACTTAAACTACAAAGGAATCATTAACACACGAACAAGTGATAAGACTTTTTATTTTTATTAAAAAGAACATTGACAGTATTATAAAAAAACAACAGTCTTACACGGAATCAATTTTTTTGTCTACAAAATCTATTATATATTTTCTTTTGAAATTTATATAATTATTAGAATCCAAGTAAAAGAGCTATACTAGTTTATATATATATTTCATAATTATTTTAATTTTAAAAGTAAGAAAACTCTTTTTAGATTCCTAGCGGAGCGAAGAATGTATTGGTTTTACAATGGTGTTTATTTTAGATTCAGAACGTTTAAGCGTTTTACTGCGTTTTCTTTTTTGTATGTTTTTTCGACAACTTTTCTACAATAAATACTTATGCATGATGTCTAGAGTGTAGAAATTTTTATGAAAGGTATTTTTTTCTAATTTGGTGCAACGAAAATGTTATTTTTTGATTTTTTAAGGGGTTTATAGAATAATTGGGAAAAACTTGAAAGAAAATTGTAGGTAAATTATAGGTTTTCCCTTTTTTTAAATTTATGTTCACGATGTTTTCTACCAAAAATATAAATTGTTATTAGTTTGTTGCTAAAATTGAATACTTTTATGTAAAATTATGTATACCTAATTATATTAATATGTTATTTGAAATTAATTATCTATGAAGATATCGATTTTCTAAAAAAAAAAAAATACACTTCTAGTTTTTTATGATTATTTATAGTATTATTGTTTTGGAATATATTATTATGTAACCGCATAAGATGATTAATTGTTTTAGTTTATGCAGTATATATAATATATAGTATATAAGTATAACGCGTAAGCCTTATATTAAGTATTACGTACCTAAGTGTATCAGAGCTTACTTTTTGAGAGATTATAGACTGTGCAGAGTTACTTTCAATACTTAGCTGAATATTATATTGCAAGAAGTATAAACATGATATAATTATATTTTGATTACTTACAAAGAAAATCAAGTTTTTGGTGGAAGTTATTCGTTAAAGTTTTGTACAGTACATACATTTCAGTACTTCGTAGTCTGCACAGATGTAATTCGTTTAAATTTTTAACTGTGAATAATATTGTGATTTGTATTATACAATTCACAGCGCCGGCTAAAGGGTATGGTAAACTAGACATTTGGCTAAGTCCTTGCACCAGAAAACATTTAGTCACAGGTCCATAGGCAATCTCAAAATCAAAATTCAGATCTGTTCCGATTGTGAGTACATTTTTTGGTATCATGCCACTTCAGTGAATCCCATTTTGCTGATCAAAAATTGGTTTTTATATGGATCAAAATAATAATCCCATTTTTTCGATATCTCTTTCTTCCGATTTTGGTGGCATTTCTACCGTAATTTGTAAAAACAGTGGCACACCTATAATAATTTTTTAATAATAGGTATACAATACACATAAAGATTCTACAACTTCTGTTGATGTTAAATATCTATAATTATTAAAATTTAATGTACAAAGTGTTATGTTAAATGAAGATTCTTGATATTTGAACAACATTTAATAAACATTTAAATACAAGTTAAGTATAAATTACGTCTACAGTAAACTCATCTCACTAACAAAGTTATGTATGAATGATACAAAATACCAGTTATGAATCGATAATCCATTGTTTGAAGAATTCCAAGTTATGACAGGCCTAAAACAAGGTAACGTCCTACCATCACTATTGTTTTATATCGTAATAGAAAAAGCTGTACCGAGTGCACAAAAGTTCACGTCGTATTCTAATGACAGAATAGAAATAGAATTTAACATGTCCGGGCTGCATATAGATGCTGTCGTATGATGCACGTAGTGCTGTCTATAATATAATGTTACATAAAACAATTGTAAATTAATTTTAACAATGTTTATCGGCTAAATTATACCTCGTTTATTTGATAGCACTAAATAGTGATTAAGGTACCTACTGATAAAAATTCTTATCATGATTTGCAAACAAATATTGCTTATTTCATTATTTCATATTTATAAATCATAGTTCATACTTATTTGAACTTTGAATAATTGATGCATCCATATTAATATTAAACTGTTATGCTTTTGAGGTATACAATGTCTTGATAAAGATTCCCTCATTCATTTTTATTATTCAGTTATTCACAAAATAAATCTAGTTAATTCTTGATAATAAATCGTATTTCCATATTTTTAATAACTGATCAGTAAAATTTACAGGTAAAAAATAATTGGACCTTTAAATTACAGGTCCTATAAGTGGTAAGTTACAGAGCAGTTAGCACTATATGGAATGTTCTAGCAACACCCAATATTAATTACAGATCTGCCAATGTGTTAGGTCTGTAAATTATTAAAGAACATTTCTGGAACCCGGCCTAGGAATATAAAAGTAAACACTATACATAGAAATGATGGACGGATAGTAAATAGTTATGTCGGTTAGATCCAGGCCAATAATGTTAAAAAAATATTGCATTCCACGTACCTATTTAAGTCCGTATACAACTCTTACTATAGTGTGTGTGCAAGTGACAGAGAAATTTAACAATAAAGATAACAATATAATTAGAAAAAAGATAGCATACTGTTTAAGTCCTATCATACGCGCTGGTACATTTTGCTATCTTTTTCTAACCACATTCATACTATAGGGTATGCCGTGTTTTAATTCCAAATAGATAATATATTTATTAAACAATTAGTCTAATTCATAATTCTATCAATATTCATTTTTTTTTCCAATCGGAGTTTTTGTTTGGATCACATAAATGTAGAGAAAAATAATTTTTTTTGTTTTTACCCTTTAATCGCTAAACAAAAAACTATTTTTCACTTTTCAACATTTTTGAAACAGCCAATTTGTAAAATAAATTATTCTAATATGTAATTGTAATGTACAATTCATGTACATACATTCATATCCAATCTTAGTAATAGCCGTTTTAATTTCTTAAAACGGCTACCTATAACTAAAATCTATTGTCGGATATAAATGTATGATGCATACAAAATTTTAGAACAATATATTTTTTAAAATGAATATTTTGAAAAATAAAAAGTATTTTTTTTTAGTTATTAAAGGATGAAAATAATAATTAAATTTGTCTCTACGTTTGTGATCCCCTGATACAAATCCCGGTTCTTCATGGTTTCAGTTGATAAAAATGTCGATATTAATTTTTAAGATCAGGTATTAATTTTTTGTTTATTAATATACGTATATCTAATGGATTTCTTTACCAAATATAAAATTATTATTACGGATAATTATACAATTTAAAAATAATTTTTAATATAATATAAATAATAAAAATGTATCTCGATGGATCATTTTGAGCAGGTTTGCCGCCTGTATGATATCTATTAAAACGAAGTATTAACAATTATTACTTTTTGTGGCAACTTTTGCGCGTTTTATTGTTAGTATTATCAACATTATTATCTATAAAATTCATTATAAAATCATCCGCAATATTATATTTTTCCTTTGAAAATAATACCTATAGGTAACAAAGGTTGGCACTTCATTGTTTTTAAGAAAATGAAAACAGGGGAGAAAAATATTAATTAAAGTGAACTATTCATAACGACGTTGCCGGTATACCTACTTTGACGGATCCCTTTATTATTATATTCGTACAATCAAGCAGGAAAAAAATCGCCATAATAACAACAATATTTAATTTACTTTCTTTACTAGTAAGTTTCATAAAATAATATAATAAAGTATTAAATTATATAGATTTGAACTTTTATGTTGATAATAGTTTATATCTACGTATTGTTTCTAAATCATTTTGCCTTATTTTAAATATGTTTAATCCGTTATTTTAATCCACTGAACGAAAGAAGCCTCTCAAATACCTTTTCTTTGAAATCTTCAATCTTCGCAAAGTTCGGTTGAATATGTTTTCAAATATCGTCATTTTTACTTTTTCACCATAAAATTAAAACTTACAAATTTAAAATTAAACATACTTACTACTGGGTGGGATATTGTTATAGGTGAGAATTTAGCAATCCTAGTCAAAATAGGCATACCGGTAACGTTATGAATAATTCACTTTAAATAGTATTGTTTTCCCGGTACCTAATCTTAAAATTGAATATCGAAATTTTATTAACTAAAGCCATTTTATTTAAAGTGTTAGCAGGCTAATGTTATTTAAACAATTCCCGCCAATCCTCGTGAGACACATTATAATATAATATGCTCACAAACTGCAAGATTAGACTAAGTAATTGTTTATTAATAATGTTATCTATTTGGAATAAAAACATGACAAACCTTATAATACTAACGTGGTTAGCAAAAAATACCAAATATACTTAGGTGTATGACAGGACATAATAACATAAAGCAATATTGCAACACTGTTGGCCCGGACCGGCCGGACATCAATATCTGTTTTCAGTCCATCATTTCTGTGTTTAGTGTTCACTTGTAAATTCTATTCCTCTTCTCTCGTTAGAATACAACGCTCATACCATAATAAATATTTAAATAATATTATTTAATATTTACATTAAATATTTGTTTATAATTTGAAATTTACATTATTTTATAGTGGTAAAAAAAAGAGGCGAAATTATTATCTCATCAAAATGAATGATGTCCTGTTCGTTACAGATCAAAAGTTTTTGATTTATAAAAAAACTAATGANTGATTTAATTATTTTAATTAGACGAGGTAACGTTAATTAACACGTAATTAACGAGGTATTACGAAGTATTTTTGGTTTTTTCATGTTACCTATTGATGTAATTAATTTAAAATATTACACAAAGTGTAAAATAAGAGTTTCCATTTCATGAAATGGATAAAATATATATCCGTTTTATGAACTAAAATTTGACTTACACGTTATGATGAACATTTATTTCATGAAAAATACGGTTACACTAAGTGGATACGACATATGACATATAGATGACTAGTCGTAGTATTTTTCTAAATGTGGGCTCTGTTTCGTATGCTGTATCGCCACGCCGTTCTTGAAGGGTGCGGTACACCAGACGAGGAATAACGTTTTGAACAGCAGGTAGAATGGCACGAATCTGAGTATGAATCCTAAGTGCTGTTCCACGATCATGATGGCGACGAACGCGGGCCAATAGACCAGCCATTTGTTGATGGCTACGGCCGAGGACTTCGCGTACGATTCCGGCTTCCGGGGCAACATCATCAGCGCAATCGTCATGTAGGCCGGGAACGCAAAACCTATCACGTTACTGATCACCATGGCAGTCTTTACCCAAACAAATAACAGCAAAAACGACACGCCGATCACCATGATCAGCAGCTGTTTATATCGGCTCACGCCGGCCCTGGTTTCTACCCACCTGAACGGTTTGTTCCACGGTTTCAACAGATCCCGCAGAGTGTCGTTAATCACCTCCGTCACCATGTCGACTTTTTCCGCGTTCATGGTTTACTGATATAATCAATAAATGTTGTAGATCTTAAATTTTTTTTCATGTAAGTTTATACAAATAATAATAGGTATACATGTCATAATGGAATATATTGCCCTGATAATACTATTTACCGTTTCTATGGTTATCCCACCTGCACGTTTTAGATGTCCAGTAAAAGTTTAAAATGCGGATTTTAGAATCGTTAATTGGTTTATTTGGCGATAATTTTGAAAAGTTGTTTGTTCAAATTCTGTTTTATTCGAAACATTCTTATGATATGATATTCGACGTGAAATAGAAAATAATTATTTAAACAAATTAAAACTTTTGTATATAATATAAGAGTTTGATTGGATGTGAATTATGGAAAATGTGAATCAAAGGGGGAGGCATATTCATCTTCTTTTTTATGTTAATTTTTGGCAGGAACTTAAGTCTCTCTCCCCAAAAATTTGGACTATTTGCACCTATACGTATTACAAATTTTAAAATTTACGTCTCTGTATGTTTATGTACTAGCTGCTATGCTCGATAATTATTGGGGTAGGGTATATAAAGGCCACGAGAATGTTGTTTTTTAGATTCTGAGTAAAACGAAAGATCTATTTGTTTTACTATGATGTGTATTTTTTTTCTGTCTGTAAATAAATTTTCTTCTAGAAATCTTGCTCCAATCAAAACATGACAAGAGATCTATTTTGTTACATTTTGGTTTTAGTTAGTACTTTTATTTTTTGAAATTCACATTAATATTCGAGATAATGAGGAAAAACTGGTTCTTTGGATTAAAAAAGATTGAAAATAAGGTTGCTAGCGGCAAACGTTTTTATTTGTTTTTTGTTATTATTAAGTATTTATTATTTTAGTTTTTAATCTTTTTTAAACAATCATTGTCATGAAAATGCACATTATTGAAAAATGAATAATTTTGACTAAACTCTTCTCAGAATTGTTTTTTGTGAACAATGATCAATCGTTGCGTACAGATATAAATTAAATTCCCGTCTATATCCTACCTTCCTAGGCATATTCGTAGTGTGAAATATGTTCGTCCGCTTTTTTTTGCTATAATTATTCCAGTACAAATTAAATAGATTTCATATAATGAAACAATGCGGTTCGTGAGGAAATTCACTTTTCGATATTCCTGGCTTCCCAGATAATCTGCTTCTGTTATAATGCCTTCCTATTGATATCGATTATTTCATTTAATTTTTCATATAACCGTTTATAAGTGTTTCGACTAAGGATTATGGTATAAACATTAATCTTCATATGCTATACAAAGATATGGTTGGTACAGAGTTTAGTGAATTATCTAGTATATTATCTTTAAAGAGCTCTTCGATTTTTTTCTGTTGTGTATCTAATTAGAGTCTATTGTAATAATTTCTATACAGTACCCGAAAGTCGTGTTCTAGTGTACAATATTATTACCGGCTCATATAGAGAATTTTTTATGTGCAATCTTCTACGAGTGGCAACGTGAAGGTTTGATTTCATTTCTATCGAATTTTTTTTTTTAATTTGTAAATATGAAATACATAATTCAATGATAAAATTAATTAAGATTGTCGGGACTGGTATTACAGGTGATTCGTACCACACATGTATTATTACCTCGGTGAATATAAATCACCTGTAAAAAATATAGCTGATAGTAATAGGTGATTTGTATCTATTATTTCTTCGTTGGGTATGAATCACCAAAAGTAGGCAATAATATAAAATATGACCAATGATAGGTAAAATAAAATAAAATATGCGGCACGGTTATAATGGAACCTACAGAATATTATCTTATAAGAACTATCGGAGCACAATAAGGTAAAAGTTATTAAATAAATGACCAAGGTATCAAAAACAATTTTTAATTTAAAAATCAAACAATTTTTTGTATATTTATGTAGAAAAATGTATACCTCATCAGATAAAACAAAACTATTAAGAGATTTTCTAAAACAAAGTTCTAATTTTTAGTGGGGCCTGAATAAGGAAAATATTTGAAATAAATTAAAAGAAGATTTATGTAAGGTCCCGGTTTTACAATATTATAATCCGAATAAAGAAATAATGTTAATACTCGTAATAATCCACAGTTTAATCAATAACAGTTGAAAAAGATTTTGCCGTATTTACTCTCGTGACAATTGTATTCAATAAAATTTGTTTACGAGCATCAATCATATAATTTTGATTTCTTTGACTAGTATATTTTATCTTTCCTGAGGATTCCAGATAGGATTCCATTTCAACGTTGCCTTGAGCTCGGTATCGAGTACTGATATTTTAATAGGATAATTGTAGTTAATATCAGGAACCCAAATTTTGCTCAAAACCTCTTCTTTTTCATTATGTGTCAACAATTTATTTATTTATAATAAACCTATCTCATTGATAAATAGAGCAATTCAAACAGTTTGCTAAAGACTTTGACGTGGAACTGTTCAGCTTTATCCCACTCTATACTTAATATAATAAAATGTTGGAAAGGGCTGTACAAACAGTTAAAAAAATGTTGAATAAAGCTTTAGAAAATAGTCTTAATTGGAACAAATAGCTGATGAAGTATAGAAACATTCTAATTAGTAAACTCATTCCAGCTCCAGCTGATATATTGTTTAAGAGAAACGTGAGATTAGTAAATTCAAGTATAGAAAATTCTAAAGTTAAAGATAGTAGTCAAAGAACTTACCAAGAGGCCAAAGAAATAATTGTATGATAAAATAACAACAAATAGTGAACATTTTGAAACAGGTGATCCAGTTTAGATTCAAATTAGGAAAACAAGAAAATATTTTTTGGAGTTAATTAGTTATGTTACATTCAAGTGGTATTAACCTCTTGAATATAATTGTTTTGTTTAATTAGTTTGTTTTATAAAAAAAGTATTCTTATTTTGTTTGACTGAAACAAAAGAGAGATGTGATAATAGTTGGCAATAATGAGTGTTATCAATTTCTAGGTTAAAACACGTTTTTATATTACGCACATATTCATTGTGAAATCTGTCTTTCGTTCACGTCTTATGTGTTAAGTAAGTACTTTAAACATTCATAATAATAAACTTATTTTGAAAACTAAAATGTTTTATGTTTTAATTTAAATCAGGTATAAAACACTACAGAGTACAATAGTTACGAGTATAAACATCATTTGTAATATAATATTTAATTTTGTGTTCACACACAATGTGTGTGTGTGTGTGTGTGAGCATAAAAATCGTACACAAAATTTAAGTCGTCATAAAAAAAGAACGATAAAATTTACAGATAGTAAAAATTCCACACATCGAAAATAGAATTCTATATTATTCGGACAAAAACGTACGGTAGCCCATAATAATATATAGTAAATAAAAATGTGCAATAAAAGCGGACATTTATTACGTTTTGTTTTATTATTATTATTATGATTTTTTTTTATACATTTAGAAATATCGTAAGCATGATCTGATGCGTTGGACGTTATAAAATAATAAAATATGTATAAAAATATACTATATATTGTGTGTAACGCATAAAAAACATATTTTATTTTTTAACACCATTTTCGCAAATAATTTCTCGATCATATAACTGTTCATATAAAACAGGTTGTATACATTAATCTTAAGATTGCCTCTATTATTATTATTATTTGTTTACGGACAAGCTTTTTTCAATAGAAATAATTAGTATGATGATATATTTAAATTTTCAGTAAAAAGATGATGTCCTGATGATTAGTTGATTGCATTAATCTACGAACTGGCTCATTTAAAATATAGTGGGTAAAGGATACTGGGATAAAAAATGGAAAAGATGATCGAGTCCGTCGAGGAGGAACTATACAGTTCAATGAAGTTAAGATTAATAAAGAATCGCTAATACCAGAGGTGTACATCATTTATACATTTTATGTAGGTTTCATGCCTACGGTCAAACAGCGAAATAAGATTTAGCCATTAAACCATAAAAATGTAACCAATAATGAGGTATTTTTAAAATGACCTTGACAATTCTGAATGATTAGGATTAAGAGCTTCAATAGAAGTTTTAATTGAACATCAAAATTATAAATAAGAGATCGCTGAGAACCAGATATATTGTAAGACCAAAAATAGGAGTGACATTCTGTGTATGTCATAAACATAATATTGTACTTTGAAATATTTAGCTGAAGCCCAACTAGTTTAAAAAATTCAAAAAAGATATCAAATTTTTTCTGAAGTTTCTTATAATCATCAAGTAAATTAATTTTTATCGTCGTAATACATAAAGCTATTTTTAGTGCTCTAAAACTCGATACATATTATGTACAAATAAAGAAAATGGTAGTGCGATTAGTTGTTAAATAACCACCTATGAGATATGTCTGATAGAACAGAGAACTCCAAAGACCTAACCTCAAACACTCCCACAAACTGATATATGTCTATTGAAATAAAATATTTGGAAAAAAAAACACAAAATAATAAATTCACTGCATAAGAAATTATTATTTTTAGTTTTTCCCCCTGGCAGAGCTTAAAGCGGTTTTACAATAATATTTATTTTTTCTCGAGGGGAAAGAACCTTTCTCGCTGACAGTGTATACAAAACGTGAATAAATTTAAGTAGACAAGCTGCAAGCATCAGTGTCAAAATTCGAATTCCGATTTCCACTCAAAATCCTTTTCGGACGCGTTTATTTCATCATCCCTATATTATATTAAAATTCTAAAATATACCTTTAGTATGTTGGTTTTTCCCAGGGCCGTAGTAAGGGGGAAGGGTCGAGCGGTGCCTACGTCACGGGCGCAATTTCTGGTAGGGCGTAAAAATGAAAATTTAATATTTTATGTTAATAATTTCAATACATTTAAGCTCATTTATAGATATTAATAATTGGTGGAAAATAATTTCCAATAGTAATATATTTATATAAAATCGATAGTGCAATCCGTGATTCCTATTTTATACGAATAAACAATGTATCGGATGAAACGGAATTTCTGACAATAATAACAATGCATTCCTTGTGCAATATTAACAATCTACGTATTTGTCAAACAAATTTATTCATTCATAATTTTGATTAATAAATTAAAATAAATTAAATTATGAGATTAATTATACCCGCACACACACGTTATACGCATGATGCAAATGTTCAGGATAATTACTATATTCTAGCTGTGATTTAGCTATTTTGTACATTGAACATATTACATTGATCAATACATTATTAGATGTGGATGAACTCATTGAAGACTTCGTTGGGAAAAAAGTTAAATAAATTGGAATCTAAATGTTATTAACATGATGCACCTATTAACAAAATACATATTATGTCACTTATAGTTAATAACTTACATACATATTTATATTTTAAAAAGTATTGATTTAAATAAAACCAAAAAACGGTTACAAAATTATTATGATAAAAAAAAAATCACTAATTTTATAATAGTTTCTGAACATTTTTAACTTTGAGTTATCATTAGAATTTATAGATCATACTGGCGCATTTTGAAGTTTCGCACCGGGCGTAATGTATGATTGCTACGGCCATGGTTTTTCTTAATAATATTCTAAGTATGATAGGTATATTTTACCGAACAACATATACCGAATTACTATGCAAATGTGTGTATTTGATCGTGCAAACTTTGGGCCATTTTGAAATAATTAAATTTACATTTTTATGAAAATATATAATGGACAAATTGATCGTGAATATAATTATAGTTTTCAACAAACAAATTCACTTTAAATTTAATATTTAGGTAGATAGGTAAAAATACAATTAGGTATACGTATTTAATGCGCATTATTGTACTAAAACACTTATTATAATTGCATATAAAATGTTATATTACATTCAGAAATACACAGATACCACAGTAATAAAAGCTATTATATCCTAACTTTTCTATTTACTTTTTCGTATACTTCGGGAAAGTTCGATTCGCATTTAAGACGATTTCGTATTTGCTCATATAATTTATGATCAAACATCTTCTTGAATTCGTCGGGATTCAAACACGTACCGCCGTACAACATTTTAAAACTATACATTTAAAAAAATATAATAATTGTTAGATTGTCAATTATATTTAACTTTGAATACAACGTCGTAGTATATAACATTATATTTGAATGTTTTTACCCTTTTGATTCGAGTACGAACAATTCTAAATTCCTGGCTATTGTCGAATTATAATCGGAAACCTTTGGCTCTCCGTACAAACCGATATCGACGTACATTTCGGCTATCGTATCGCGTGAACACATTAGACCGTTGCCCGGACGTAAAACAGTTGGACATACCCAAATTGGGTAGATCTAAACAGTTGTTATGTTATTTTAACCATATATTAATTAACTCTCGTAAATAGATAAAGTGTTTTTCGTCGGTTTAGTTACGTTAACGTTGTTGTGAAAATGTTCAACCGATTTTTTTAAAGCGGAAATCGGTAGGATAAAGTCATCTATGAAATGGTGTTTGGCGTACAACTGTTTTATGGCATCGGTTTGCGTCAATTTCAGTAAAGCCACTTTTGCCGGCATTAACCATCCCAACAGATAACGGAAAATCGGATGATTTCCAAAAGGTATTATGTCCTTGATTTACATAGGTATAGGTACAAAATATTGAATTAAGATAGTTATTACTATTACTGGATTAATAAATTGTGCTGTTATTACAACAGTATATTGTTGAGTAGGTACCTACTTGAATTTCCCAAAACAAAGATTTATTGTGTCTAAAGTAGTAATCTTCTAAAGGAATGTGTTCTACTGAACATTTCCACTTTATCAACAACGATTCGACATGTTTGAAAAACCACGGTTTAAAATATCGACCGATCTGATTCACGTGATTCTAAATACAATATAAGTAAAATCCGGTTAACATTACGATTACGAATAATTATTGAACGTATAGTATTATAATATGTATGTTGTTGTATATTATTGTTACCGTTGAGTTATCGTCGTTGGTCATTTTCCCAGTCATCAAAACGCCTTCGTCTTTGTTGAATATCAATAGCTCAACGAAATCGTTATTTTCCAAATCGTGAGTCGCCGTTATGAGTTTGGATTCGATTTTGTCCAACGTACGAATCGGTGTGTACTTGAGTTTTACAAATCTAAAAAGATAATTTAAACATAAAATATAATATCGTTGGATCGACAAGTTAATACAGTTGTTCGATTAGAGATTGAGTAAATACAAGTACTTTTTTGCTGGTATCATTCGAATGTCCACGGCTGTTAAAAACCCAAGTGTACCGTACGATAACGGTACGGATTCGAAAACGCCAGGGTTTACCGTCTGCACAATATAACAATAAATAAATATTTTACAACTTTAATATCTTATAAAGTAAATCATTAAAAACCTTTGAACATTTAATCAAATCGCCGTTGGCCGTAATCAGTTCATAACGCGTGCACGTCTCGTGAAATAATCCGAATTTATGCGACGACGATTCAAGTCCGGTGCCCATAATAAGACCGCCTATTTATATTTCAAAAAAAATAATATCACACATTATAATATAAAACAGTTGGTACCTAGTAATAATTTCTATGTTCTTTAACCGAAATCTCTGTACGTTTTCTATCTATTTGGCATTAATTTTATAGTCTCCTATCTGTAACCAATTTAGTCTTTTTTCTAAAGTTTAAATTTAAAAAAAGAAAGGTAAGACAATGGGGATGGGTACAGCCACTGGTGTAGGTAGGAAGTTGGGAAGGTAGGATACAGACGAGAATTTAATGTATATCTGTAAGCAACGATGAAACATTGCTTACAAAAAAACGATTCTGAGCGGAAATCAGTATATAGTGATGTATACAGTCAACAATATATATATGAAATATTATAGTAAAATAATTAAATGAACCTTATATATATATATTGGAGTCAGAGAGGTAGACAAATGTGCAGAGATTTTTATTACAGGACATTCAAATCATTAGGTGTGGTTTGGTTTTTGGTTAAAAATTTGCTTTTATTTTTTACTTGGTTGAAATATCGCCAAAACGTTTTGTTTACTGTAAAGTATTTTTCCGGCAATGGATAATTAGTAACCGAAGAGAGTAAACGAAGTTCTTAACTATATGCTGATTCCGACAAACCGGTTGTCAAAATGTGCATTCAGTTGTAAAAAAATATCGTCAAAACAATTTATTCGCTAAATTAGTAACCGAGTTGTTCAAAACTACATCGCCGAAACACGTTTATTACTACTGCAGTCTGGTAATTGTTATCAATATGCTAAATGCGATTACCGACTGTCAAGTCTTTCATATCCAACGCTACGGGTATTGTCCACCCTTCTTGGATTAAGATCGGAATCAATCGGCCCATCGTAATACCCGGTTCCACTCTGACCGTCTGCGAACAAATAAACGTGATATATTTCTCAAGCAAAATTATTAAACTTATACAAAAATAATATACAGGTTGTTCATAAAATACAAAATGATATAGTAAAATTAGCGAATCCGTCGCTTCATACCCGAGTTTGAGCATCGATCGAAATTATTCCATCTAGATGAACGTTCACGTTGAACATATATGTCTTGTAAGCCATGTTGGCTATAGTCATACTTCTCCAGCTGGGTCTGGCCGTGCACATTAGTCGATCGTTCGCATGTTTATTTCTCCGTCGAATCTGCAAAAAAATAACAAAAAATGAGCTGATACAGGGGATGGGTGCAGCCACTGTTGTAGGTGGGAAGTTGAGAAGTGAGGATATATAAGATTATTTAATTTATATTTGTATACGCAAAGATAAACCATTGTTAACAAAAAACGATTCGGTGCGAATTTCGGTAAGACATATTTTGAAATGCCGTAATTTTTTCGATTTCGTCAAAATTTGATCTTATGACAGTTTTTTTCAGTCTCTTTAAACAGTTAGAATGCTCATATATATAAAACTCTAAGCATTAACCAAATTTATCTTTAGATTACTAAGTAAGGAACCTTGTGTTAAAATTTTAATACTTTTGGACAAGTCATATAATTTCTACAATAGACATCTATCAAATAAAAATACATATATAAACACGAACATATTAAATACTTATAAATAGTCTAAATATAGCTAAAATGTTTTGAAAATTTTATCACGTCTACAAGTCTACAAAAGATCAATAAAAGTATTTTGTAAAAATAATGTTTAACCGAATAACAACAAAAAACCTAAGTGTTACACTTGATACTTGGGAGCAAAGATTTTTTGTAGATAATTTGTTCACAAATAGAAAAAAAAATACCTCATAGTAAAATAAATATATTCCTCACTATGCTCAGAATTTAAAAACAAAAAATATTTTTTTTTTTTTTAATAGTTCAAAAAACAATTAATTATTTGCTTATTTATTGGTCGAATATGAAAAAATCGTCTCACCGCGTATTGGATGCGTCTGACGTTCTTCGCGTGGTCAAGTCCGGAACGACGCGACCACGTGCTCTGTTCGAAGATGGTCCATATTTTTCCCAGCACGGTACAGGGCAATAGAAAAAAAACCACGAAAACCCATCGGAAATTCACCAGTACGTATTCCAATAACGACTCGGTATGCATACCGACAATAACAGTAGGTAGTACTCAGCTCTCGCGACGTCAAGGATGTGTGTATTTTTTGTTTCTATACACTAATATATTGCCATTTGATATAGAATTAATTATTTATGCCACATTATGCGATTTTATTTTTCATCGCAATATTAAATTCAAAATATAATTGAAAGGTGTGTGTGTATTTTTATATACGTATTGCCATCAAATCGCGTATATTTGTTTTGAGATAGCCGCAATAGTATTTTATCGATAATATTTAGAATTACTTAGGTAACTCTTTAATGGCCACTCCACACCGATTTATGATTAGGCGAAAATAAATATTTTCATCATATCGAGATTTTTTTTTTTTTTTCAAGTAGTAGTCATTATTTGTGGATCTGAATTATTTTGTTTACAGTATTATATAGAAAGCAATAATATAGTGTCAAATTGAGTATAACTATACAGGATTTTCAATCTAAGTGTCTAAACTCGATATTTTGAAAAGTATTGATTGTTAAAATTTTTTTTAAAAAATAGATAGAATATTAGTTTAAATACATTTTAATGTTGACATTTTTGATCTCCGGCTACTCGTTGACGAAATATTTTACTTTAATATTTGGTTAGAGGGGAGTTGTAGAGTGCACTGTGTCGTCACATACCCTATCCAAACATAAAAGTAGAATATCTTGTCTAGTTAATGGTAATTAAAAATGTTAACATTAAAATTTATTCAAACTAATATTTCATCTATTTATGCAAATTTTAATACATGAAGTCATTTTAAATTCAAAAGTAGGAAGTCGTTTCAACTAGGGTGACCAAAATGAAAAGAAATAACTGAAAAAGTCAATATTTTTCAAAATATCGAGTGTAGACACTTAAATGGAGTACTCTATTCTTCGCCATATTATATCATTTTGGTAAACGATCACTTTGTAGGTACTGTATATTGTTTGAAACACTTCGTACGGTCGGCTAGAAAAAGTAGAACGCGGACACTTTGTACTATAGTGAATACAAAAAAACTTTGTAACGTCCAAAAACGACCATTTCCCGTTATCAAAGGACAAGCATACCAACCATCGACCGGTTAATAGATTACGCCCGCGTCGGCGGATATGTTATGTCATCATGTACAATAATTCTCTTCCCCCCCCCGCGCAAAGAAGGCCGACCGAACCGGGACATCTCAATATTATAGCATAGGTATATACATAAATTATATTTGTTGTGACTATTTAAAAACCAATATCAAATTAAAGTATTGAAAGCGGAATATTATTATTTATTACATACGTATATAAACATACATACTTAGTAGAAAATATATAGTGTAGCGACAGTATAGTAATCGGTAAATTATTAAATTTATTGTTAAAACACCAACAAAAAATAATTACCAATTATGAATTTTTAAATGCAATTTATTATACCTGTATTATACCTGATTTTTATAACCATGGCAAATAAAATTGATGAACCTATATTTAACCTATTGTAAATTTTTTATCAACAATTTATTTAGTTAAGCTTTGATGCAAACTGTAGGTAATAGACAATAGTTTATAAAATATACAAGAATGGAAATTTATTGTAAAGAAATTCTAATAACAGCCTGCAGATCATAATATGAAAATCACACGTTTATTAATTATTATGTACTCTATTCCGATATCAGAAGCCTTATTGTGATTAATTTACAAAGTCTCATCGTAATCATTTATTTTTATACATTGTGATAAACATAACGTAAGGCACTGATTATCTCGGAAAGTATACAATTTTTTTCTAATTTGTTTTCTAGAGCATTTAAGAAATAAGCAGCTTTAAAATGTTACATTACTCTTTATACCATCAGGCTTATCTTAGGGGGTGAAGTCACTACATACTTTTGATTTTAAAATTTCAAACTACATTGAAAATGCCGTACAATTATTAAGTATTAGTTAAAATCTATTTTGATGTTAAAATGTTTAATTCTCATTGACGAGACATTCCACTTTTAAGTTTCAATGGGGTGAGAGTAGTGGTGTATCATTTGTGTGGTAGCACGGCTCCCGGCGTTTTAAATGTTTCAACACTTTCCCATTACCTAAACGTAAAAGTGAAACAATTTGAAGAAAAATACTACTTTCCAGAAGATAAGTGTCTTAAGTTATGTTGATCATCTGTGTATCCTGTACATATATTTTTTAATTGGAGCAATATTTTTAGTAGAAAAGTTGTTATCATATCATAGTGAAATTAATACATTCTTCGCTGCTCTCAGAATCTTGTATTTATTTTTGAATCTCTCTGTAATTTTAATAATAAAGATACAAGAGTACGAAGAAACGAATTTGACAAGATGATAATTTAAGTTAATGCACACCAGTGGCGTATCGATAGAGTGGCATTACGGGCAAAAAGCCTCGGGCTCATGACCCTAGAAGGCCCATCAAGGAATGTGTAAGGTCCAAAAAATAGACCAATAATATTAAAAAAATTTAAAAAAACGATAATCTTTAGAAAAACAATGTTTTTGTAAAATTAAATTGATATTAAAAAAATTGAATTTACAATTTAGAAAAATCTATTACAGTCACTTATGGATTATTTTATGTACAGTGTTTGCTCTTTGACGACAATAATAAAATTGTGGAACGGATTAAACGTACCCTATATTTAGAACGGTAATACCCTCTTATCTAGGAAACCGTATTGACGATTGTCGAATATTCGGTTCGTTATAATACAAGCCCGGCTGAAACATCCATCGTTTTTCGATATTATCTTGTGAATTGTGATTAGTCATTGTGTCGTCACCGTCACTAGTTGATCGATTATGTCTTCGGGGTTCGTACTTTGCCGTGAATTTTATTCATAATAAATAAACTGTATGTATAAAATAAATAAAAAAAACTGACCTTGAAGACTTCACCTTTGACATTTTACCATGTTTTTCTTTTAAAGGTACGAATGAAAATAAATTGATATTGTTTTTAAAAATATTATTGAAACTTCTTCCGATCCAACGGATCTTGGTCATTTTAAAGAAATCGTGTAAGATGTTAAAACTAAACGTTTTATAATTGAAAATGGACATAGTAAACCTAAAGCTAAAGGGCTTTTTCCTAAAAATTCAGACGGTAGATATTTAATGTTAATCTTCCTGTAACATCTGCAAGCGCGGAACGATCGTTTTCCAAGCTAAAAATGATTAAAGGCTATTTAAGAAATTTAATGACCTAAGATTGTTTAAGTGGCCTAGCATTACTTTCTATCAAACGAGAAACAGCTCGAGAGGTTAACTTCGAGGATTTAATTGATAAGTTTGCTGAAGTAAAAGCAAGAAAGAAGTAATTTTTATAAAACTTACTGCATATTACTTTAAATATAAATTAAATATTTTAAAAATTGTTTTATGCCGCATTTATATTAATTAAAAAAAAATGAGATACATATTATAATGTGTAATAAAAAGTGAACTTAATTCATAATTTTATAATAAAAATGATTTAATTATTTATTACTTATTAGCAGAGATGGATCTTTTTATTATTATTATTATTAGAGATACAGTGCATTATAGGTACTTCTTAACTATGTAATAAAATAGAAAATATTTTATTTGTCTTATTTATTTTAATAAATTGTGTTATTTACCTGGGCCCCTTAAAACGCCGGCACCCGGGATCATAGGACTCACTCTCAACCCCTTATCTTAAATTGGCGTCGTATATGAAAAAAAATTAAGTGATAAACCTATCTGTAGAAAATTAATGTAAACATTTAGTTTTAAATGAATGGAAATAACACTAGAAAAAAATCAACGAAAATCTTACCAGGTTTTGGAGGAAGTAAAGAGTTTAAAAACATTCGTTATCGGTCGTTCGCCCCGCTGAGTACCTGGCACAATTCATATATTTGTGACGGTTCTCGTTTTAAGGAACATCAGATACACAAAAATAAAACTTGTTGTTGAACATAATTGATATGGCAATATATTTAATTTTCACTATTATTATAGATTAAAAACTCACTAGCGATAACAATCTGACGGACGACCGTAGACCATCGACTATGGATCCCCGTAAGCTCCGGTTGGTATTTAATTATTGTTCTTATTGCAGGTTTAGTCAGATTGTTTGATCGACTGCCCTATAGATAAAATGTAATGATTATTATCAATTACTGTTCTCACAACAGCGAAGTTTCATTTTACTTTTTATGTTATACAATGTCTGTAGTAGGTGAAACTAATAATATTATTACAAATGATATGTATGTATTATAGATATAGGTGATGATATAGTTATATTATGATATAGGTGTATTAAGCTGTTGTTGATAGAAACTACTAACAGCTACCGGACGCTTAGACGTGGACGTGGCACGTTTTCGTCTATAATAAACCTATAACTACGTATATAATTTATACAAAAATATTCTTCATAATAATATTAAAATAAGAATATTATCTCAAACGACTCGATTTAAAAGTATAAACGTGCATATGACTGGTGCCCTTGAATTAATTCGGTAAAGAGAAAATTGAATAATACGCTATAATCATAACAATCACGAAATTAATGTAAGAACCCCTGAATCTGCGCCTATTCAGGATATCTAATTGGGAGGGGAAGGCATCAAATAATATCAATAGAGATTAGAGTTTATCAGAGTTTATTATATTAAAATTTGTTTACATCAGGATAATAATTGAGTTGAAAAATGAGTTGAAGTTAACTTCGAAATTATTTATTTAAGTTGACCAAAATTGAAAATATTACGTGCTAGCTATTAGTGTCCTAAATAGTCGTTATTCTAGATCGTGAATCTCTACTTAGAATTCTTTTCTCCCAAAGTAGCTTATGGTTTTACAAAGGTGTTTTTTTTTTTTTTTTTTGTGCACAACTTTTCTATCAGAGACCTTGCTCCGTTTTTTACGTGTATCACCTTTTTTGATAGGGAAATTAGTGTAGGGAGGTAATTTATGGAGGTGATTTTTTAATTTTCTTAGAATTTTTCTCAAAAAATGTGAAAAACTAAGAAAAACTGTAACTCAGAGTAGTCATATGCGACATAAATTATAAAACATAATGCCATAAATCATGTTTACAGACTTGTGATCCAAAACTAGCCCGAGACTAGCCCATACCCACCACGTAAGCGGTCAGCTGATGACAAGGGAGAGGGAAAATACCTGTCCTTCATCTCTTCAAATGACGCCACTGATTTGTATTATTAAATTACTAAAACATTGTAATATTATGTTATACGATAAAAATGATTAATTATTATACATGGACTACAACGCAATGAAACGAAATTTGGTCAATAATTGTTATTTTACAGAATTTATATGTTATCAAATCAACAATTTACTTTGTTTAATGTCTCGCCGCGCCGGTATGAATGTAACACAAAAACTGATATTAGTTATAAAATTATATGATTTTCCCCTTTTTTTACGGGATACATTTTTTACGGCTATTTCAAAATGCGGATTTTTCGTCCGATGGTCATTTATTTGAAAAATATTTAGAAATTCCCAACATTATTTCCAAAAAAATTACTTTTTATTTTTATTATATTTTTGTTGAGTGAAATTCTTTGATTTATTTGATGCGGTACAATAAAATATGCGGAATTTGTTTATATATTTTTTTAAGCAATATACAAATGAACCATGAAAACCGTGCAGATTATTATATATGTAATACTTGTATAGGTATTGAGTTTTCATGGTTTGGTTACTATGTCGGAGAGAGGGGAAAAAACAAGCGATATACGAGTAAACAACGCGCTGCCGTTGGTGGCGTGGGGGTTGAGAGGGATTGAGGGTTCGGACTTACGAAAACGTTTGTTTACCGTTTTGGACGCGGTGGGCGGTTGGCGCCTCAGGCCAAGAGGGTCGGTTGAAAAATTCGTTTCCCGCTGCGGTTAATATTAAACAGGCGTCGGAAACTCCCGCTCGCCCGCGGCAGTTTTCACACCACCAATGTCGGGCGGCTGTGTAAACGATGTGCGGCAATATTTTATACAACGATATATTAGAGTTGGCGTCTGGTGTCGCACACCCGTAGATGTAAATAGAGTCTGAAAACACATAGGCCCAATATGTTTCAGAGTATATATATATAATGCGAATAGCTGAATTCAAATATTATACGTCGAATATTATTAGACGACTCAGGGAGGGCTAAGTTCTTCCAGTCTCTCCATTCTCTCCTACTTTCGTCCTTGGATATTTATGTGCAGTTATAGGGGCCGATCAAGTGATTTTATATACATATAAAATATATAATATATATTTTGTGTGTATTTGTAGAATTTGACAATTTTCTATGTAATTGGGTACATATAGGAAACTTGCAAATCCTGTAGTTACCAGGGGTATATTTCCACATTTTAATATTAAATTATAAATTAAACATAAAATTCAATGTTAAACTTTAATATGACAAATTGTTTTCAATATAACTTTCTTAAATTCTTAATGGCTAGACTAATAGTCGTAAAAAAAATACCAAGAAAAGTTACGAGAGATCCGAAACTCCCATTGTATAAAGACATTATGACAAACACTTAAAAAATACTGAAATCAAGGTACCTTAGATTATGGGATCTAAAATTCCTGATAAAATCGAGATTTGAGGTGTCGGCAACACACTTGAAAGAGTCAGGAAAGTGAAATATGATATTGATCGACGATCCCGTGTCAAATATCCCCGAATTTAACTTTTCACTGTCTGTTTAGTTGACTTTAAATAAAGCCAGAATGGAAATGGCAGAAGCAAAATCATTGTGTATACAAATGAAAAATGACAGTTTGTTCAATTATTTCAATTTTGTTCATTGTGGAATCAAGATATAAATATTCATGTTATTGAAACACTTTAAGTTGGGAGGTGAAAGAACTGAAGATGTGGCTATGAATATTACCGAATTTTACTCTAAGTTATCTAGCACCTTACTATCAATTTATTACTCTATCATTTATTTATTTGCCATTTTTTGTTAATTATCTATTCATTTTGTTAGTTAAGAAAACCTGGTTAATTGCTTTACGCAATATAAAATAAAGGCTTCATAATTTCACGAATTTTATATTAATATAATAAATTATATAATTGTGTTTTTGGTTTTGACCGAAAACAAATAAATCAAAAATGAAAATGTATAATTTTTCTGAACAAAAATATTTAAGTTGGGGGGAAGTTCACTAGAGAATGGCGAGAATAGCAGATTCTGAAGGACTTATCTTTAATATTTTTAATTTTGTCGAAAATCCTATATCGCCACTGATACTTAATACACTCTGGACGTGGATGGAAAATTCCGGGGTGTTACAAATATTGTCCACAGAAAAAAAAATATGAAATAAACATTGTAAAACCAATATATTCTTAACTCAAATTAGAATCTAAAAATTTTAATAATCTATGTGTTTTTAACGATATTGTCTCATAAATTATGGCGGAATTTATCAATGAAGTTTTCGATTGAAACAGATATTTTTCCGGTCGGTAACTTGTTTAAAGACGGGGGAAAAAAAGCACGTATCATTCACATATAGTAAAACTAATACCTTTACATTATTTGCACTAGCCGTGTCGTTTCGGTTTTTTCCCCCCGTCCTTTTGTTTGGGAGTTGTCAACATACACTTACATAATGTAATGGTAAAATGCCGTTACCGGCGCGTTCAGAACCGCTGCAGGCACAGATGCCTTTCAAACACGAATATTATTATTTAACTATTGTGTACGTGCGATTTTTTTCTTCTATCTATCCCCGATCGACCATTATTTTATTTTCCATGCACGCGATAATATAACTCGTTTGGACGACTGACGAAGTGTTATTTAGTTACAGCCTTTGTCGAATGTCGGTGCGTGGTATATGAATAACATTAAATATTTTAATGCAAAATATATATCTCACTGGATCCGATATGAATGTGAAAATAAAAAATAAATATGTATGTTGAATACCATGTTTAATATTGTACTTGTGTAATTTAGTTATTGATTAATAATTATAAATGTGTGATTTATAATTTAAAAAATGTGTAAACTAAGATAATTCCTGGCTTCCACACGAGATTTTTTCAGTGAGGCCCAGTAATCTATTGATTTCGAATCAAAAAATAAAAAAAATGTAACGCAGTAACGGTTTTTCACAAAGAAAAAAAAAAAGACTTAAATATAAATATTTAAAAAATTGTCCGGTAATCTACAACTTTGAATTTCGAGTATAAATTTTAATAAAATTCACTAACTATTAATTATCAAAATGTATCTAAACTCGCGAAAAATGCGGCCTGTTGATATTTCCTCGAGTATTTCGCATATTGATTCGGGGTAAAAGAACGACTCTGTACAATATATTGATATAAATATACATACTATTATACAATTGAATATAATTCTGTAAAATTTGTGCCGTTGAGAAAATATCATCACGTTATTATTATAATACACAATTATGCTCGTGTTGCATGAGCAAGATGCCTTAACGAGTGTGCGATTTTTCGAAATACTCTATAAAAAGTTTCGGTTTTTCTGTGAGTTATTGTCGCAATTTAAGTATAATACGGAACGATTTTCGATCATCTGATGAATTCTCGAATTCGTAAAGTTTTAGATTAGGTTTATACTATACATTATGTTTTATGTTTTCAATTTTGGGTACCGATTTTTCTTCTTTTTTTCAATAAGGTTTCAATAAGAAAAACGTATTATTATTATTTCTTATTTTATTGTATTATTATTATTTATTTTTAAACAACTCTCATGTTTTTATTTAGTATATATTATAAGAATATTGTATAAATATAGTAATTCATTAATACTATCGAACAAAGAATAGGACGCTACTTTTATGATAGTTGATCAAAAAAAAAAAAATTATTAAATATTATCTTATATATATATGATAAAAAAAAAATGTCGATACTGCTCATTAAGATAGAATTATAACAGGATGATTAAGTTTATATACTGCATGAATAAAACGATAAATCAATGCAAACGAAAAACTAACCTGAATAGAGTAGTATTAGTCGTGGCTTTTCATTGTTGCCAAGGGAATTCAGACATAAAAAATACTTTTAGGCGTGAATTGTAAAATATTTGCTTAATCAACAAATTGTTAAAAAAAAAAAATTACATAGCAAAAGTATTTTTTTTTTTCGAGGAAAACTATTAGGAATTTTGAAAAAATGTGTAAATAAAATGTCGTCAAGTGAAAATCCGCATCTTTTTTGTAAAAAAATCAAGATATTTGTACTGGCCGAAAAACTGTTTTCTAAGAAAAAAAAAACGTACATCTTTGTTTCTTACTATTACACTCAGAATCTAAAATAGGATTCAATATTGTGATGTTATTTTAGACATGCGAAAATAACCCCTAGAAATTGTCCCTGCTGTATATTATATTAGGACATTTGAAAATGTTAACATACATTATGGAAATTCATGTTTTCTCATATAAACAATAATACTTTTATTAGTTTACGGTTTACCCACTTTTTTTGAAACCAGTTGTTATCAACTATAAATATACGCGCGCCGAGCGTAACAGTTGCATAAAACACTTTCGTGTTAAATGTGCTGTCGTTATTTACGACGGCACAATTATTATGAGCCGGTAAAATTTTTAAGTCTCTTTACTGGTATATTTTATTATCTCTGAATATAGGTAGCAAAAAAAAAAAAAAACTCCGTATTTTGAAAACGACGAGTGTCGTAAATGTCATCAGAGTGTTGTTTTTTTTTATTCATCGTTTTTCATCGTAGATACGTTGCGTCTGTATATAATAATGATATAGTTTTCACGGTCGTTTTCTCTTTAAAAACCGTTGAAAATATCTCTGTAAAAATGACCTATTTAATATCGCGTGTCCAAGATTTCTATATAATAATAAATAAAGTGTCTCCATGCAGTATCTGTTGTAGAAAAATAATGGAAAAACCTTTTACCCGTCCAAAGTATATTATTATTATTTTTATTATTGTGTAAATGTATCATACAAAAATACAAAATGTATCGTTTTTAAACCAATACGGTATCCCCTCTCGTTCCGCACTCAGAGTGTCCAAAATATAATAATGTATATAAAATATAGGGCATGCGATAAATCCTTATGGAGGGAAAGAGCGCATATAATTACGTCATCATATATTTTACTTCGGAACATACGTATCTAACATTTTAAAATCGTGTTATTTAATTCGGTATTGGTTCGAATTTGGAATTGTCGAGATAATCGCCATTAATATTCGCCCGGAGGGGAGCGACGGGAGCATTGCTTTCCACGGGCTCTAGAAAAAAAAAAAAGAAAGTCAATTTGACCAAATAAATGAAATAATTAATAATTAGTTAATTTACCTCGGAATATAATGGATCTACGAAATATGATGTAAGAACATTTATTTTTTATAGATATGTGTATGTTTGATAATTAGGGTTCAATACATTCTTTGTGATAAATGCTATAGATTTCTAATTAAATTGAAAGAAACTCAAGAAAACTAACCCTTTGGTAATTTTTCGATCTTATCGTGAAAAGTAATTAAGGTACTGTGACAAAATTTAACACACGTGTTTTTTTTGTACTAAGTGAGGAAATTTGAATATGAAAATCAGATTTATTCATAATTTTTCTCTTCGTCAATTATTTAGGACCACTCTATAGTAGACCCATATCAAATCAAATTATTTTATAATAATATTATTATTTGTATGACGTAGATACATTGGAGTATATAAAACTATTTTTTTTTATTATAAAACTAATATAATTTATAAAAAAAAAAAAAATCATCCGAATGTATAGAAAAAGAAACATAGTGGCCAGTCAACTATTATATCGTGGCACATAGGGTTTTCTATTTTATATTTGGCCCTGTGTTCAAACCATATATTGCTTTTTTTTTTTTTAATCAAGGGGGAATTATCCATTAAATATCGAAGGATACAATAACAAAAGTAATATCGTCTGTAACTTTTCCTAATTTAATTTTAAATGAAAATATTTAATAAAAAAAAAAAAAAAAAAACAACGATTTAATAATATTTCATAGTATACTTTGATTTTATCATTTTTGTTTTGTACAAATTTACTTTAAAAAATGTCAAAAAATTTTAATATTCAAAAGGTTATTTTCATTTTATACACATGATTTACTTATTTACTTATAAAACTACAAATATAATTATTATTAAAAAAATAACTATTATGTTATTAAAAACACTCTGTTTTATAGGTACTTATATTACGATATACTAGGTGATTTTTGGACTTTTTAAGTGTAGGTAGTGAAAAAAGATATTTTTGCATAGGTACTTGGATTTATATACTAAAGACTTAAAATAATATAAAATCAGTCTTTCGATAACTGAACGAACCTAACAAGAAATTGCCTATACACGACTCCTATAAAATGGTTGAAATCCAATTCCCTTAAAATATTTTTATTTTTAGTATTAAAAGCAGATATTAAACTCAGTACTGAGTATTAAACTCAGAAACTTTTTGTTTAAATTTCGATAACCATAAGTCAACATTTCCAAAAAATCATCTGATTGATAATATGTATTAAAACTGATAGGTTTTCATTTGAAAAATCAAAGTTGGTATTGCCATAGGATCAGTGTTAGCAGTAGTCCTTTTTAAATAGGTTTACGTTCCTCTTTTCTTATAAAAAAAAGGAACTCGTTTCCCTTTCTTGTTACTTTAAGCGTTTATTTTTTTTTACGAATACTTAATGCAGTTCAAAATAATTGTTATATTTTTAATTTGAAAATATTACTAGTTAATTTGCTTCGGAAATATATATGCATCCTCGACATTAAAAGTTTTCATGATTCATCAGTCACTTCACACTTGTGTATATACCTAATTTTCATAAAAAGATGTATTATGATTTAATTAAGTCAACTGAAATTGAAAACTGTCTTTATTTCTTGGAGTTGACAAAATCCTAATAAACTAAATTAAATTTATTTCGCACCCTAAAATGAAAAACCTAAACCTCAAATCCTAAATGACTTGTAAAGCTAAAAAAAAAAAATACATACAAAAATAACTAATAAACTAACATTTTGTTTTGTTTAAGAAGAATTCATTTTTCACACAAAATATTATTTAACTTGTGTATTTTACCTACATTCTTCAGTATTAGTAACTGACAAAGTGATATCAACATTAAATAATTTCTAGACAATATTATCATTAAAAAAACGTGCGTTTTTGTTTTTTCGTAATATGGATGGAATGGAAAATTGGTCACGTTTCTCTTAAACAGGAACATTTTCCCGTTCCTTGTTCCTATATTTTGTAAGAAACGCGTTCCAAGCTTCGTTCCTATGAAAGGAACTCATTCCATCCCAACACTGCACAGGATATCCTTAAATACTGTGAAAAATTGAAATACTCGAAAATATCTTTTTTCACTGTATACAAATTCCAAAATCAGAATTTGTTTTTATATATAGTTTAACCATAAAATCATAAAAGAATCACTGTGTATATATTTTTATAACATTTTTATTTTTAACTATAGTATTAAAAGTAAAATGACGTTGTATGTTGTAGGTTATATGTTTTGTATAAATATTTTTTTAAATTTAAATAATAATTTTAAAACAAATATTTGAATAACCTCTATTTCACAAACGCCAGCAGTAATACGTATTTTCTCAAACAACTCAATTAATCAATTATATAATAATGATGATAAATCATAAACATTTATTTTATAATAACCTACCAAGTTCAAAGAATAATAATAAAACAAATATCAGTGTTTTATTAATTTTTTGTGTCAAAGAGTCTTCGTAATTATTAATAAATGAACATTTGAAGACTTTTAAATTATTTAGAAAAACCGAACAGCATTTTGTTAAAAATATATATGTTTTCTACGAAAAACAACGCGAATAAACAATTCTGTAACACATACATATTATACACAAGTAATAAATATCATAATATTTTTATTACATTTTATTTAAAACACATAAAATATATAATTTAACTGTTGCGTAAATTTGAGACGTAAATGATATTTGTGTACAATTTTCTTTGCGAATTCCTTCATTAATATGATCAACATGAGAACGAGAAAATATATATTGACATAAGTATCGATAAAAGAAAGTGTGTAATTTCTTACACACACATATATATATATATATATATAAAAAAAAATAGAATATGAAATAAAATTAGGGTTTGTAAAATAAACATATTTATATTAAGAGGTTGTTACACTCGCATTTACTGACTCAGTCCAACTACTGGGTAACATGCAAAAATAATGCTTACGTAGAATAAGTATAATTAGCTTAATTTTGATTTTAGAGTAAAAGTACCAATTCTGATATTTATAAAGAGCAATTTGTCGGAGAGAGTGGCATAAGTTTTTTTTTGAATTATGAACTATTAAAAAGTTACAGTTAGGTATTTAAAAAACAGAACAAAACCTTTTACATTGTACTTTTTACAATGTACCTTATACCAAATACTTTTACAATGTACCTTTTACATCGAGCTGTATATTTGGAATAATACAAAAACCCTATGGCATTCCCTCCAAAATATTGTTCTTGATAAATTTCATAATATGTACTTTTACTCTAAAATCAAAATTAAGCTAGTTTTACTTATTCTGCTTAGGTAAGCATTGTTTTTGCATATTACTCAATAATTGGACTGCGACAGTCGATGCGGATATAACGTCCTCACAACAGAAGTATTGTGCGAATTATTACAATAACGGTTTCTTATTCGATTGTGGCCGAATGACGATAAATCGAAAATTAGGATTTTGATTTTAATCGAATTTCAATTTTCGGTTTTTCAATCAACAATTTAAAATTCAATAACGAAAATCGATAAAAAGTATTTGAAAACCACAAATTTTAATGTTATATGAATGAGTAAACTTATATTGCACATTACGATATTACATTCGACGACATCGTATTATATATTTCTGTACCTATATATATAAATAATGTAATATATATATATATATATATATATACACATTATTTATTATTAAAATATACTGGTATACGAATGTGAATATATGATCTTCGATGGGTTATTTTTTTATTATTATTTGATCAAGGTAAATTAAAAAAAAAACTGCTGTAAAATTGTATTTTATAAAACTCATAGTTATTTACTATACTGTATAGTGTATAAGGTATATTTTTATATTATTCTGGATTTATTCGATTTTCGTATTTAAATTATTCATGTTGCAGGTTGCTGAGGGATTTTTTTTTTCACAAAGGGAATTGAAAATTTAAAAAAGAATAAAAAACGGGGAAGATATAGAATTGACCAAATAAATACCGGTATCTTATAGTAATGAACGACGGCTAAAATAAATTTTTAGGCTTTCCGTACACGGTATGACTATTTTGCTACGAGCATTTCAAATCAGTTACGTAATAGTGACTAATGTGCAACTGATTTTTGCAGGAAAAATAAAACCGGTAACATAACAGCTGTGGTATAGAATAGATATTTATAGGTAAAACACCAACGGGGAAAACCCAGAAAGTTTCATTGTATGAAGTAAAAGAAGACCTGGAGAACGTCGAAATTATTAATCGGGAATAATGTATTAGACTCTAACAATGTAGGGATACGATTGGATGGATATAATAAAGTATATTGAGGTGATAACTATAAGGCTTTTGAAGAATCTTATTGGTAGGGGTTAAAGCTAGAGACGGAAAGATTATAATTTTTTTGTTCATATGCGTTATACATTTATACGTAGGCATTTTTTTTTTTTTATACGGATATGAATATTCTAAATAAATTTAGTTAAAACGATTATATTGAGAAGTATTTCGAACAATAATATTGTCGATGCGTTTATTTGAACGAAAATTCTGAATTATTCAAAATAGAAGTATAATATATACTTACATGTCTGCAGGTTTTATTTTACATATTACGCCAGACCTACGGCATATAATGATAATACAATATGTGTACCTATTGCATTGTGTGTCGCACATATTATTTTGTATGAACTTATTTTTTTTCGCAGCATGTTCTTTCATGTAGCATATGCAATAATATATCAATTTTATCGCACGTTAATTTTCCAAACAAATTTGAGGTTCGTATTCATTGTGCAATGGCCATAAAGTAATTCGACACAAAAATCTTCTTTAGACTGATTATGGAGAGAAGTGTTAAAGCGAAGAACCACGTAGGAAGACCAATTTGTTGGAAAATATAAAAAAGATCCTTCATGGTCAAAGATATGAATAGTATGTTTTACTGACTATAAGATATTAACGGACAGAAGAAACGGATGGAGTGAAATTGCAAACCAGTAATTGGAAGATCTGGGTATACTCTATACTTCTTATCTTTTTCATATTATATTGGTAAATTAAACTTACAATGTACATTGTACACACATTTAATAATTATGGTGCAGGAAGTATACGAGTATATTGCCAAAATGTTTGTGTTGGCATTTTTTGCAGGGTTTTTTTCTCGAGACGTTTTTTTTTATGTTTTTTATTTTTCTCAATTACGGTATAATATAAACGATCGATGTAGCACTCGCGCGCGCGTGCGTGCGTGCGTGCGTGTGTGTGTGTATGTGAGCGTGTACATATTAAAAAACTCAGCAGAACAAAACAAATTATATTCACACTGTAGGTATAGGTTCCTAGCTGCAATGGGAACGATATTGCACATTTTTGTGTAATTTTTACGACAGGGAATATTTAATAATTTTACTACTTATACAAGTACATGAAATTCTATCAATAGTGTTGTTACTGATTTTATACCATATGATTTGACAAACATTTATTTACGAAAATCATCCGTTTTCGATGATTTCACAATTTTAATAACGATTATTCGTATAGGAATGAAAGTGCAGGAATAGTAAATATTATAGAAAAATCAAAATCTTTTGAGATATTATGTAATTTTAATATACACGTAACAGTTTAAAAATACTACTTACTATAATGTTATTTGAAGTCAAAATTAATCGAAATACAAACAATAGAGTGCTGCAAAACAGGTGACCCATACATTAATTGTATTTCTATATAGAGTATCTAAAAGTTTTTAAACAAGTATTCGATATGAGTGTATGAGTATAGGTTCAATTTATTTCCCGTTCGACTGTGTTTTGGATTTATGATAACGGATAAATAAACTCCAAAGAGAACGTTGTTGGACAAAGCTGAAATTTATTTATCAACGGTTGATTCAACACAGTACCCATTTTTCTTACGGTCGACATCACGTTATTTTATACGCGTCAGTTTGCAGGCTAAAAGTTAATAATAACGTTCAGAGTAGATTACTTGCTTAATATTAGATTAAATGAAAATAGATGAGTGTATAAAATTATGTATAGGTTCCTATAATTTATTTAGAGAATAAATATAAAGTAAATTGATAATATTATTTAAAAATAATTCAGTCGAACGTCCATTATTTTTGAAATTAATGAAAATACGAATTTCAAACTTATAGTGATAGAGATATAATAAAAACGTATGGAAAAAGAGTTATTTTTAATTTATCCAAAGTGCATATAAACGGTTTGTATAGAATATAAATCATATATGTATTAAATATTAAAATTTAACGACAAATATCAATATTTATTTTATAGTCCAATTGTATGTAACATAATTTTTGAATTGTTGAGCCAATCAAAGAAATTATATTTTAGTTAAAAATTGTTTTTCTATTCAAATAGAGTGGATATAACTATACACAGCATATACTGTATTGGATAGCATAAACAATGGGCATAGCGAATACTTTAATTTTAATTATTTTCACGGTTACCGGATACGACCAGAAAATATGTAAAATTAATTTCACAATAAATAGTAAAAATCTAGAAAAATAATTACTGTATCACACGTGTATAATATTTTTAATTTGTATATACACATATAATATATACGTTAAAGAAATAATATAAAAAGTTAATATTACTATTACGAATTTGAGTTGAGTAGTAGGTGTGAGTCATGTTTTTCCCTGTGAGTTAAGAAATTGACAAAAAACAAAATAAAGACCTAAGACAAATGTTGAATATTTTGATAAATGTTTCGAAAAAAAAAAAAAATAAAAATATTAAGTATACCTTCTATATTTTTTGTAAATCTTGTGTAAATAAAAATGAAGCATTTGCCTAACCAAAAAACTGCTACAAAAAAAATATACAAAAAGTAATTTTTAATAAAAGTATTGGGAATTTTGAAATATTTTTCAAATAAAATACTGCAAAGTAAGAAATTCTCATCTTTAGAAGTATAATTTCAAAAAAAGACGGATATACTTTGCGTGAGTCACTGTTGTAGGTAAGAAGTTGGGAAGTTAGGATATAGAAGGGAATTTAATTTATATTTGTATGCAACGATAAATTATTACTAACGAAAAACGATTCGGAACGAAGTTTCGTTATATCAGTGATATATCTGACTTAACTTTATGTAGAAGGGGGGCAAAAAAAAGTATAATTGATTGATATAACCGAACTTTGCCCTGGAAAATGATTACGTAAATAATTGTATATAAAATTACCTTTTACATTAGATCATTGAAATAGGTACTGTTCATGGGTAGGCCACTTTTGTTAGTGGAAAGTTAGAAAGGTTTAATTATGTATAGGGTAATATAGTATAATACTGTATGGAAGGATAAATTATTCGAAAACGTTTCTGATTAGAGTTCAGGGGGGTTGAATCATTGAACCTATCTAACCTAACCTCAAGCGGAGTTCATAAATTTAAGTTGAGTAATAAACTAGTAATTTGTAACTAAAAAATAAATTATAAAATTTTATACCTAATAAATTTGAATTTAAAACGCTTATACAAATGTTGTATCACAAATTACAACTTATAATGAACCTTGTATGAAATATTTGACAATTTTGAAAAGTCAACAAATTGTATTTTTACATAACTAAAAATATTAAAATATTTCAAACAGCTATAAATAACTTAAACAGCGCTAGAATATTATTGAATGGTACCTCGTCTAAAGAAAACTAGTATAAGTTTTCAGAAGAAATTCCAGGTCACTAAGAATAATTTTCACTGAATGAAAACAACAACTAAATCGACTTGAACAAAACAGTTGTAGTTGTTTAATAAAATGTATATTAAATAAATGTATATTATATGTATTACTAAGGAAAGTGAAAAGAACATAAAAAAGACTTATCCACCAATTTGACAAAATTGTCATCCAAAAATCACCCAGGATATTTACAATTGAAACAAGATTTTTGATTGAAAAATTGTTAAAAATTAAATTATTACTGATCTTTTTATTATGTATTTATTGTTGTAAAAAAAATTCTTAGGGGAAGGGATGATTTTCTTTATCGACTTTCTCTAATAAACCACTGGTTGAATCTGATAATTATCATTACTATTTAAAGTTATTCAACCTCTAGGACCATTTCGTTTCACAACCAATCGTCCTGCTATTTCTATGTTTTCGTAATCCGATCTATTCCTCGTAAAGTTTTATCGTCATTTTTTACTACGACTTCCCACCTCTTCCTATGTTTTCCCAAAAGTCTTTTTCCAACTGAGTTTTGTTTCAGCACCATATTGTTAGTGGGTTTTGACTTTTCCTCTTCTTCACGGATGTCCAATATATCTTGTTTCGAAGATCTTAACTTTTAAGAACGAAAAATGACAGCTATATAATCGATAATGTTTTTAGAACTAAATCATTATAACGCATTTAAATATAGGCAAATACAAATCAAGTATTGTCAACATTTTCGATACTTTGTCTATTTAGAATAATATATGTTATTTACTTAGAATAGTTTTATATTTTTAAAAATATATCTTGTTTAATAGAAAAATGAATAATAATTTATATTATTAATTATTTTGCAATCGTTTGTTTGATGATAGTTCGTTGTTTTTCTAGGGAAGACGACAAACGTATGTATATATTTATATTAATATTAAATTCTCGTACCGTGTAATAAATTATGAAATAAACGCACAATATTTGAAAACTATACAACTATAGGTAAAGAATAGTCGACAAATTCATTAAAATATCATGTTGCATACAAAACAAAAACGTTTATATGTACATTTTTTTTTTTATCACTAGTTTATAATTATAATTTATAATGAATATTATTACATAGATTATGTTTTTCATAAGTATGTGGTACGAATACATTTTTCGGAGAGGTTCCAAATATAAAATATAATATTATTAAAAAGGTACTATAAAAATGAAAATAAACAATTTTCTTTTTTTCTAGTAAATAAATACGATACATTCTTTGTATTCTTTTTTATTTCTTCTGCACTTAAAAATATAACATTATCATATTATATTATTGTATGATAATTTTAATTAATTAAAATAATACAATACAAAAAAAAAATAAGCAAAAGAAAGTCATTTTATTTTATTTTTTTATTATTTCCAAAGAAAATATTATTATAATTGATAAATAAACAAAAAATATATGTTTAAAACACAAAAACGTCATGATATAATATGATCATTGTACATATAATAGGGAATAGTCGTGAATTATTCAATAGAGCGATATTAGTTGCCTGTAAAAAAAAAAAAGTCATACAAAAAGTCGATTACGGCAAAATTACCTATATAAATTTCCCTAGGAAGTTAGACTTTACAAATAATTTAGACGTGGGCAATTTTTGAGCATACAAAAATCAAAAGCGAATTTCTGTTTAAAGTACTTACTTCTGTATTTTACACGGGTTTTCAATGGCTGAGTGTATATTTTTGGAGTAATATTTATTCAGATGGGTGTAGTCTGTTTCGTTCCAAAATGGCCTTCCCCGTTTCACCCAGATACCCGTTTCATCCAAATTGTGTTATTATTAGACTCCTATTTCGCTGAGACTAGTTTTGATCAATTTAAAATTGTGTTGGCAATGGTTCAGTTCATATTGTACTTAAATAGTGTCTATAACATTTTAACACCATTTAGCGAATGCCAAGAAAAATGATTCCTACGAATTTATCAACACAGTGTAATCTAAACGATTATATTTCTGAGGATAGTACATTTAATTTTAGTGTCTAGTCGTCTAGACATCTAATCCAGTGAGTAAACGAATGCGTGTGAGTAGTTTAATTGGTTTTCCAATAACAATGTTTAGTCTAATTTTAGTCTCTATCTGTATTAGGTGGTTAATTTTGTTCAAAATAATGTACAAATTAATAATCAACTATAACAAAATCAATAGCAATGAAATACCAAAAATATCAAAAGATAATCTTTATCAATAATTTCGCTCTCAAACCAGTGTACTGCTCACTAATTTGTTCTTGTTTGGATTATAATTCCACTATTTGGTCTTCTTATCAATTAGGTTTAATTAAAGAAATAGAGGTGATTCAAAATAGATTTCTACGGTTTCTTTCTATTAACTGTTAAATGTATAGAAAACCATGTTCGCCATATATGCCATTTCTTAACCTTATAAACTTAGTTACTTTAGATGTAAGAAGAAAGATAATGGACTTAATTTTTATACAATAAAAACTACTCAATAATTTGATTAATAGCCTTGAATTATTGTCCATGATCAAATTTAAGGTTTCTTTATGTAATTTAAGATGTATTGAGTTATTTTATTTACCTGTAGCAATAACAAATTTAATGTCTAATTCTCCCAATCATCGCATTGTAAAATAGGCTAATGTGTACAATGTGAATTTAATAGAAATGTTAATTTAGTCATTAAGTGATATGTTAATTATGTAATTTTATGTTTATATTGTTTTTGGACTTACGTTCATATGAATTAAATAAATAAATAAATAATTGAAAAGACAAGAATACAATGAAAAAAATAATATTAATAACAGGGTACCCATTAAATAAAATTACTTGATATGAGTTTCTTGAAAGTATGTGTAATAATTCAAAAAATAATGTTGTATTAATTAATATATTTTGAACGAAATTCAAACCTTATATTGCATGTCTAGCTATTTTAAATAATTTGTTAAATGTACCATTTTTTGATTCTGAGTGGAGCGAAGAAGCTTATGGTTTTACAAACATGTTTTTTTTTTTATCTGTGCGCAACTTTTCTATTAGAAGACTTGCTTGGTTTTTTTTATGTATAGCACCTTTTCTGAAAGGTCATATTTCAATTTTTTTAAGAGTTTTCTCATCAAATGTGAAAATCCGAAAAACGGGAAAATTTACGAAATATAATAAATATAATATTACGATTTTTTTTCTATGGACAACTTTTCTACCAGCAATTTTGCTCCGATTTTCTTTTAATAATAGCAATGTTTCTGAAATCAAATTTTACCGGGGAAGTACTTTAAAAAGGTCGTTTTTCCATTTTTTCCGGAATTTTCTTAACAAATGTAAAAAATCGAAAAAGAAAACGGGAAAATATAAGAAATATAGGTATTAGTTAAAACATATTACGACCTTCTTTTTTTCTTTGTACAACTTTTCTACCAGCGATTTGCTCCAATTTTTAATAATAACAATGTTTTAAAAAGAAATTTCACTAGCGAGGTACTTTAGTTAGGTCATTTTTCGATTTTTCCAAGAGTTTTCTTAGCAAATGTGAAAAACTGGTATAAAACATTGGAAAACCTGGAAAAACGTAGGAAAACTGGGAAAATATTTACAAAATTAAACAAATATTATTAAAGAGATTATATTAAGCCTATTTAATTATTTTACTATAAAATGACTTATATATTGTTGACAAATCATCACTATCAACTGAACCTCACTCAGAATCGTTTTTTTCTTAAGTAATGGTTTATTGTTGCTTACAAGTAAATTACAAGTAATTATCTATCACAGTGGCTGTACCCATCTTCGGGACGTAGGACGTCTTTTTTAATTTTTTTTTTTTTCTAAATTGCCTAAAGGCATATTTTTATTTAAACGATAAAATAATCTTTAGAAATATAAATCAATAGAAGTGTTAATACATACAATGCAATATATAAATATATACAAAACTTGTGTGGGGTTAAAAAAATAAAATATTTTTACAACGTGATCAGAATTTAAAGTTAAAAAAAAATGTTGAGGAACAAATGTTATACAAAATGTTCTACTTAAGTAAATGGGTCCCGTCTATTCAGATTTAATATTAAATTGAATTTTAGACCTAATTTCATTAGCCGAAGATATATTGTATACATTCCTATGGGGGAAAAAACGTTTTTCTATCACTTCGTTAAGATTAATTTTGGCGCCAAAAAGTCTATCTAAAATGTATCCTTATTTTGCCCAAGAAAGAAGAGACATTTTGTTTTAGTCTACTACTAAAACAAAAATGTATAAAACGGAATGTTTAAGATATATACATTCGGTTAGTCATACAATGAGAAAAATGATGAATGTTAACAAATCAAAAAGTCTCACCAAGAATATTATTTTCATACAGCTAAACATTATTTGTGTTAGATTTTAATAAAATCATGTATAAAGTATAGTTACTTTCTCGTTGTTCTCGTGTAATGCAGTTTATGTGAGCCATCAATCTTTGGGTGTTAAACAAACTTTTGGTGATTTTAGCCTCTAGTCTACCAGCTATTTGTACATATATGTGAATTTGTTAAATTTATCATTTTATATTAAATTTTTGTTTGTTTTATTGTGCATTTTTCGTATCTTGTAAAATTAATTTGATTCCATGATATATATATTTGAACAATAATATATGTATATATATATATTATATGGGGTTGATACAAGTATCTTAAATATGTATCTAAGATAACATTTTATCTTGTATTGCAAACACTTCTAGAAAGTATCAGATATCTTGAATTTTGATACTAAAATTGATTATCCAGTATCGAGTATCTAAATACTAAATTTGAAGTATCTTGCTCATAACACCTGAAGCTGGGTATTATCCTTAACTGGATTTTTGAAAAATAATTTTAAAATAGGTTGTACTAAAATGGGAGAAATTGTTGGGAATCCCGACAAATTTTTAAAATAAACCACAACGGCATTTTTTAAAATACAACATGCTTGCAAATTGTAATTAATATTTAAACTTTAATGTATCCAGTAATTAGTGTTTAAATACATGAAATGTAAGTATCGAGTGTATTGTATTTCAATACTTGTTACATAAGTAGATAAATCGTAATTTGTAGTATTTAGAATCTAGATACTTCGATAAAAGTATCTTGCTATATTGCTCTATGTATATTTCTAGAATTTGAGTTAGTTTATTTAAATTTTAAAATCCAAAATCGTTTCTAAAAGGATTTTGTTTTTGGAGTTTAAAAATTAATTTTTTGAAGATTTTAGATTTAAGTCTTTAAAATCCTCTTAAAAATAGCTTTATGTTGAGATCACGATTGAGTATATTTTAGGCTAGTTCAAATTGTTCAAATAGTTCAAAAGCACTTCGTCTAAAGTTATAAATTATTCAAATTACTTTGCGTCAATTCATTATTGTAAATAAAGACGAAATGTGATTAATGCTGTCTAAAACTACTCGCCGTGCTTCAGTGAAAATAACCTCCAATTTGAAGTGACATTTGAAAGTAATTTACTAATACTTACTATTTTTTTTATACAATTTTGTATATTTGGATTTTGCACATCTCTGTATTTAGCTAATACAAATTAATCACAAATATTGACGTTCTTGATTCGTTTACGGCGTTAAAGTTTGTTAGAATACTGTATGATAAATCGTTTATATTTCGGATTCACACATTTTGGTTTGTATATTAATACAAAAATATTATTTCATCGCACGTAGGTATGTGTACAGTTTGAATATAAGTTCTTTTTTTTTTTTTTGAAAATCTGCAGAGTAACTAAATTGGGTTAATCGTCGTTATTACGTCAAACGAGTGTATAATTATATGGTTTTAGGAACTTGGGTGTAGAATAAAAAAAAAAAAATAAACGGTTTAACCGATTCAACGGTAGTCACGATGGACGGACGAACGGAGTGTGGAGCGGTAGTACAGGCCCGTTAGTGAAACTCTGGACAATAATTAATAATAAACACGAGAGGAGGAGATATAGCAGTTCGTTCTGCACTATTAGCCGAGGACTGGGCGAACTGCGATAAAAAATAAAAAATAAAAAACGAAATGAAACACAAAAAATAATGAAAATACGTGACTAATAAATTTATTTAACGCGTCTTTTTTCCATCCCCCTCCTCCGTCACCCCGGTAAAAAGACGTGACGAATTTAAACGTTTCGCCGCGAACGTAATACCATATCGTAGTTATCGAGAGTCTTTTCCTGCTCAGACTGGCACGGGTTTTTTTTTTGGATAAAAATATACGGTATTATTATATTATACACCGGATGGAAAGAAAATCACGGTCTCAATAATATATTATGATATTCGTATCAGGTTTAATAAATATTAAAACTATTTGTTATTTCCTTCCTCGTTTAAACAAATCGGTTATGGGTTGGTTGTTATATTACGGTTTGTTTAAATAACCAAAAAATATTATGCCACCTTTGAGTTTCACGCGGAGGAATCAGGGGCGTCATTTGGGGGGGGGGGCAGGGCGTGCGGTTGCATCTTTTACTTTTCAAATAGTCCCAATTAGCCTGCTGAAATAATGCACTATTTTTTATAAAATTAAAATTAAATTATATTTTTATGTTAACAATATTGGTATTTTACTGCCAATAAACAAATAACGTGCTATAAATAGTAATTGAGTAAACAATGAATCCATCGTGTATTTCATAATCTAATAGACATACCTGATATACTTACAGAATACAGATAGAGATAAAGAACTTATTAAGGGTCAATAATTGGATAACTTTGTGGTTAAACGGTTAAGGGTTATCAAGGTAACATTAAATTTTACTAATTACAATGGGATCAAATGAACAATTTTTGCATTGCTTAAAAATTTAAAATTATAGTAACGCATTTTTATGGGCGACGCTAAATGATTTTATGGTGCTAAATGTCGAAAAAGAAGAAGTAAATAATATTGATTTAGAAAAAACTGTAGATGTATTTGCTGTACTTAAAAATCGACAGCACCTATATCCTCTTATATAAATATAATTAATTTGTTTATTTTTGGAGCGTTTACTTGTGCAAAAGTTCCACATATTGTGTGTTTTTCTTCATTTCTTTGTATAGGATTTCTCTTCTTCAATATTTTATATTTGTATATATTAATCATTGGTTTTCAGAAAGTATCAATTATTTATTATTTTTTGAACCTTAAACAGCTTTTTAATATTACGTTTATAGATAAACACGATTAACGATTTTATCTATAAACTGTTATGTTTTTCATGATTGATAACCGATTATTCGTTATAAAACCGTCGAAGCTGATCAATAATTACAATTGTTTAATTACCCCAGAGCTTTTTTCGCCGTAAATTATTAATATTGTATTTATATTAAGTTCCAGTGGACTGTAAAAGTGCAATGTTTTAAAATTAAAATTAATTTGAAGTTTATTTGTGAACTGTGTTTAAAACTCACTTTTTTTTATTATTTTAACCGAATAGTTTTTAACGATTTTCAGAAAATTCGGACTTTTAAATAATAGATAAAATAAAAAAAAAGGGTAACTTAAAATTCCAACATAAAAGACTATCTAAGTTTAAATGTACAAGGAATGCTACAGTGTCGTCCTTATGCTAATAATTATATCAATATTTTTTTTCCCATCAGTTTTATGTGAGGAAGACACACATGAAGAAATAAAAAGTTATTTTTTCAATGATTAAAGTATGAAAATAAAATTGAATTTTGTCTCCCTCGCACAAAATCCGATATAATACTTATAAATTATTAGCACAAGGATAACATTATAGAACACATTGTAATTAAAATATTATTATTACTCTAAGCTAAAAAAAAATTGTGATTTTTATAAATGTTGCAGTATTTTTTTCGAAGTCTGGCGAAAAATTAAATGACTAGAAGTTGGTGTGGAAGTGTAGCTCCTATCGGCAATATAATTATATAATATCATACCCTTGTCCCCCCACTCCACCTGACCAAATTTGTAATTACACCACTGAAACTGCTGAAAAAGTCGTTTAGATACCTACTGGCTACACATATAGTAACAAACATAATAGTTTACGTTTCGACGGTAAAATTGCTGCCGAATCGTTTTTGTAGTGTCATACCTAGGGGATTAAGAGAATTTCAGCTTCCTCCCTACTCATTGACCGTGGTTAAATTCGAAAAAAATAATATTGTTATAAACTATTCAGCGCTGATAATTTATTAAGTTATAACTAATAAAATTATAATCATTACACATTTGCACTATATCTACCCATTGGGCAGTTGTAAAAGTATAAAAATTCGACTTCATTGTGAAAAATTTAAAGGGTTCCCTTCTATTTGGTTTAAATGTAAAATAATAAAACTAGGTATAATATGACTTTAATAGTGTATTTTATTAGTCTTTTTTTATTGTAAATAAACAAAGATATATTATAATTTATTGACAGTCACATATTTATTACAATCAAAGTTTTACTTTATGGGTTTTTAAACTCGCTAAGTCAATAAGTTGCGAAACGTGCACGAGTTCTACTCATCGCAGATATCTGATGATAGTCATTCTTGCCCCGTGGAATATTCTTTATAATTTTTAATTTTGAAAACGACCGTTCAGCCGTAGCTACCATTACATCTAGGTATCGCTAAAAAAGTAATAAGTAATGAATACGCGCATAGAAAACCACTGTTCATATTATCGTATTATATTTAATTAGTAACAATTATTTGACGAATCCCCTTATATGTAGTTTAAATTTTTTCTGAAACGTTTCTGAATGTTTTTACATAAAGTAATAATTTATTGATGATCCAGAATAATTATTTGGATAATGTTGTTGTAATATAATATTGTTTTGTATATAAAGTTCAAAAGAAAAGGCAGAAATATCTCGTATCGATTTAGGGCTTTAAATACACTTGCATTCTTTACATTTCCTTATTTACGCCATTGTAACTACCTAAGTATGCTCAAATAATTTCGAATTATTTATCACAATAATATATAGACATGCCTGTGTATTTGAAAAATAAAACCTAAATAAAAAATGACACTTATATATTATTTTATTATCCAAGTATTATCTTAATAAATAATTGGGAAACCCTGGAAAACAGTAAAGAAAATATGTTTACCCATATTTGCTCCATTTCGTGTAAATAACATTACTGCGGTGTCATATAACAATTTCATACTAACAAAAAATAAAAATACAAATTGTAATAAAACTGCTTAGAATATTTTAAAAATGTTACCACGTCTAGAAAGGTCTAATACAAAGATTCAGTAAAAATTTTAGGTTTCTATGACTATTTTAAACTGGATTACAATATAAAAATCATATAAATTATTAACTAATTATTAAAGAAATTACAAGGAACATAAAAAATAACTTCTGTCCATTAACTGGAACAAATTGTATACCAAAGACCACCACTCTATTTGATGACTGGATCAAAAAGTTGCTTATGGACAGAAGAATAAGAGAATAATACAAAATGTCTATACAAATAATTGTTGGTGATTTTCGGTGTCATCTGCTGTATAGTGCGCCACGGCGTGGTGCTAACGAATACATTATTTTAAATCTTTTCGATTTTTGTTTTCCAGGTATCTCGGTCCAAATTTCAAGAGTGGCAACTTTTCTGAAAGAAAATTTTATACGTGGTTAGTGAGTATCAAAATTATTTTTTTTATTTTCCGTGTAGTTTTATAAATAATCGGATTATAACCGGGAAAAAACCGTGAGAAAAAACGGCAAAGTATACTGTGATAATTAATGGTTTCGTTATTTTCGATTTTGTTTTTCGTTTACCGTGTTTACCCCCCCTTCCCTTTCACAAGCCACATTGAAAAATCCTGGGCAGGCCACTGGTTTTCCGTATGCCTCCGCGAATATACGCTTGCATATATTACGTGGTGTCGCGCGCCACCGCCGCGCGTGCAGGGAGCGTTTACGCAGGTGCGGTGGCCAGACGTGTTTTTTTTCGGACGCGCCTCCGCGGCTGATACAACCGCGGTTACGGTTATTCAGTGGTAAGACGCGCGCCACGCCGACCACGACAGAACACCACGGCGGTGCAGTACGTCGGGTGTCCGTAACCGCGCGCGCGATCGCGTGTGTAATATTCGTGTTTCTGTGTGCGTTCGCTACCCCGTCGATCGTGTTTTACGGAAGATATTGGTATAAATATATATACATAAAAAAAAAAAAAAAATCGATCGATCTTTTTTATTCGCGTACTAACAGATTTCTACAGATTAGAAATAATATTTTCGTGCGTGTTTGTTGACTCTCGTGCGGCAGAGGCCTACATAGTGGACGGCGATTTGCCCGCGAAAAACTCAGATCCGACTGCGATTCTTCCGCCAAGACGCAGTTTAACAACAAAATTACTATTATTGTTTGTGCGTTCGGCATTTAAGGGTTTTTTTTCTCTTCTCGTAATGTTTTCTAGCACACTCCACAGGCCATAGTTTCGTATACCTATTGTATTATTATCATCGGTATTATGTTAACCGACGGACTTTACGAACCGAGCACGCGGATAATAATTTGTAAGTATATAATACTATTATTAAGATGTCGACAGTATTCATATTGATAAACTGCAACAATCAAATTATTTTTATCATCTACTATTAAATTCAGATTATTCAATGCAATTTACGTCATACATGATTTTGATATTTCGAAAAATCCACACTTTATAATTAAAATTTGTTTGAGTTACAATTACCTAGGGTTGAAGAAGATATAGATCTGATTTTTTTAACCAAGAAACAGATAATTAGTGGAATTTTATCAAATATTTTTAACGATAGATATGTTAAAAATATTGCGCATAACTAAAAAGTTGACTTTTTTTTATGAACCAAGTTGAGGTTTTCGTTTGTATTTCACATTATTTTCTTTAACTTGCACAAATTATTTTAATAGCTCGTATTAATATAATATAATTATTATTCCGTTCGTTATCAATTTGAGCATTTTTCGTTTGACAATTATAGAATGTGGTAATTTTGATTTTTTTTTTTAAATACATAAATACAGAGGTAGTACATTTAATAAGCATGCAGGATAATTGAAAATTACACGGTTTTTTGTTTGATTTTATTAGTCAATAATATGGTTCTTTCCGTGTAAAAAAATTCCCGTTAGAATTTTCAAACTCAAATACCATTGATAAAATGATTCTTATAAAATTACTAATATCAATAAATAAATACGATTTGAGATAATAATAATATAATAACGACATTAAAACGGTAAGCAACACACTTTTTTAATTCGCGCTGCACTAAAATACAAACTGACATTATTATCGTATCGCATTATATAGTACACCGTTTTAGGGTCTAATATAATATTGTTATTACAATTATTTATTTATATATATAAATCTATAAATTAAAATTCCTTAAAAGCTCAAAAGTGGCTCTAAAGTTTTAACGATGATAACGTAAGAAATTAAATCAAAAAGGCAACAAAAAAGGTATCTTGTGATTTATTAAATCATTTTTTTTGGTAGAAAACGTCGTCCGTGTATATAAAATAATGAAATCGTGAAATTGTATGTTTTCCTACGTTTTTTCTCACTCGAGTGCTTTTATTTAAAAAACGGCATCGAATTTCAAAATATGACCTGTGTAGAGTACAATTTAGACAACTTGAGCTAGAAAACGTCGTAAAGTTATAGTACTTTCTAGACAACTTGAGCTTTCAGAAAAGTTGCTACACGTAAAAATCGGAGCAAGTTTACTAGGAAAAACCGTGTTCACACACTAGACGAAAAAAATAAATATCTTAGTAAAACCATAAGCTCCTTCGCTACGCTCGGAATCTAAAATACTACATTAAACTCAACTCTTTCTTGTTGACCACTAAGTAAAACTTTTAATGAACCTCCTGTTAAATTTTCAAGCATTTCTGTTTAGTCAAACAATTTTACTCACAGAGTACCTACCAAAAAATTTCATAAAAAACTCTCAAAATTAAAAGTGTCTATAAATATTGTTCAAAAATGGCTTAAATGTTTTAAAAATTTTACTACGTCTAGAAAAATCTAATGTAAGATTATTGTGAACATTTCAAGTTCCTGTGAATATTACTAAGTACAACAAAATAACAAAATTTAAAACAATAAATTTTCTCGTTCGTTTTTGCCTTTACTTAATTATTGCATAAAAAAAACCACAAGAAAAAAATGACTCATACTCACCAATAACATAATAATTTCATCAAAAAAAATGTCTTGTTTTTATTTCAATTCGAGCAATATTTCTGGTAGAAACTGAAAACCGTAAACATTTTTTTAAATGAAATCGTGTACCGAAATGTTGGTTTTTCATTATTCGTCTTTTTCTGGTTTTCCAATTATCATGAAAACTACTTGGAAAATTAAAAAACAACTTTCTTCGTGAGCAACTAGACCTAAAATTCAACAAAAAAAGTCCCTAGGTATTTTTTGACTAATGTAACATTTCTAGTAGGAAATATATTTCGGAAAAATTAAATACAATAAAATCGGTAATGCCGCGGCGCGGCGTGCCGTAATTATTTGTCGTTTTACCTATATTTTTTTTTAAGCCAATTATTTTGAAAACCTTCAGAAAATTTAAAAATAAACTCCTCAATGCACTAACTAGAAAAAATGTCCTTTTAGAATAGGTAATACATTTGATACATTGGAGCAAGATTTTTGGTAGAAAAGTTGAGCATAGACAAAAAAAAAATTTAAAAAAAATACACACATCATTCTAAAAACCTATAGATCCTTCATTCCACTCTGAATCCAATACTCGAAAATTTCAAATTCCTATAAGTAGCTAAAAATCGTCATAAAGAATTGAAAATTTGATTATGTGTAGAAAAGTCGAAATATACGCAGTATTCTATGAAAATGATAAGTCTATATTATTATTTTTAAAAAGACTTCATTACACATTAACAAGACGAAAATTGTCTTTCAGAAAAGATGTTAATAGTTGAATTTTAGTTGAAGATTTCTGATAGCATAACAAAACCAAAAAAATTTAAAATAACGATCTCGTTAACACCGTAAATATTCGTCCGTTTTTCCAGTATTTTGTTCTCTCAGTTTTTCAAAACTATTATGAAAACCGTTTGGAAAATCAACTAGATCCGATATTTAACAAATGGTCAATATACAATTGATTCGTGGATGTTTTTTTTTTTTTTTATCGGTGAATAACTTTTCTACCAGAAATCTTGCTCCGATTTTAAATTATAGTACCTATTTTTTCTAAATGGAAATTTTATCTAGGCGGTACTTTAGTTAGGTCATTTTTTGATTTTCTAAGCAGTTTTCATAAGAATTGGAGGAAACGGGAAATTTTACGTATATGTAAAAAAGAAACTTCGCTCCGAATAGTTTTTCATTAGCAATGATTTATCTTTGCGTACAGATATAAATTAAATCTCCTCTAAATCCTGCTTTTCCCCACAACATTGGTTTACCCATTGTCCAAAGTTTATCCGTCTTTTTTAGGAACATTATTTCTGAGTGAGGGTATTGACCACTGTAATGAGTTTTTTAATCGTAATTAGGATTTCGGTCATAAATATATACCTAGGTAGTGATTTGTCAACTATACTTAGGTACGTCTGAATGTTTTGTAAATTAATTTACAAACTACACGCAGGTCGTTTTTCAAATCATGTACGAAATTTTACTATCGAATTAATTGTTGTCCAGATGTGCGAATATTATAATGTATTTAGAGTTATTTCCGTGGTTGTGATTTTATCATGCACGGGTCACAACATACAATACGGTTAGTTAAAGATTTTATTACGGACGGTTTTTTTTCAATTTATTTAATTTTGTGTCAAAATGCATAAGCATACATACTCTTATAATAGGTGTCTCGTTCATATCGATAATACTCGGTTCAAGAATTAATAATAGTATTATTACGACCCGGAGTTCAAAGTCAACCGACTGAAGCCGTTTGTTATAAATACTGTACTATAATGCACTCGAAAATTCTGTGTTCTCGTAATTTTATGAACGGCTCTGTTCATATTGTTTTGGACATTTGATTAAATATTAAAGATATCATACAATAAACGAATAAAACTAACCATAAGACATTTTTAATTTGTTTAGTGATTCAAAGTGATCAACGATTTAATAGACATTTAACAATACATTATCTATATTGTTGAGATTAATATTTTTTTTAATTTTGAGTGAATGATGTATTTTTCTTTTTGTTTATCTGTAAAAAACTTTTCTTCCAGAAATCTTGCCCCAGTCAAAAACATTATAGGCATTTTCGATTTAGTTGATGCATTGAGTAGGTCATTTTTTTAAATTCACTTTGTAATTTTCTTACTAAATGTAAAAAAAATTACAATTTTGTCTATAATCTGTTGATTTTTGGGTTACCTTCTGTTTAAGAGAAAAGTAGTAAAACCTTAAACGCTTGGCTTAGAGTGATTTTTCGTTAGCAATGATTTATCGTTGTGTACTTGTACAGATATAAATTAAATTACTTTATATATTCTCCTTCTAACTTCCCTCCTAAAATAGTGGCACACCCAGTAGCATTAATGCATAATTATTATTTTTTTAAACTTATTATATTTAATTTTTGTATTTTCGCCTAAGTTTACGATTATACATTTTTATACCTATCAATAATCATCATCGCGGTCGATAATAACGATTCTGAGTATTTACGAGTAGAAACTTGTAGGTATACATTTTAGTAGGCAAATAAACGAAAATATATGCATTTTTAGATTTTTAAGAAGCTGTGCAAACGAGAAGTATATTTTTACATAGTTAGTTTCACATCGATATTTTACGGGAAGACCGAAATACATACGCTCATCGTATTTTATGTGACATTTTGATAGATTGGTAATTTATAACAAAAATTGTAAGCGATGTGGTTATTTCTCGAATTTATCTTTTATAAACGTTTTAAACAATTCTAACAAATTGGAAAAACATGGGGAATAAAAACATGAAAAACAACAGCTTTTTTAATATACATTTTAATAGGATAGTTTTAATTTACCATATAAAATATAATTGGATTCTTTCACAATACTATAACTTTATTCATAAACTATTAATGGTTTTGTATTGTTTGTCTTCCGCGCAATACGCGATTTTATTTAATTCGCCGTTCGGAAAATCTGCAAAAATTAGGTCAAACCGTAAATCAAACAATTATTATCATATATTTACAGCATATTTTATTAGCGGCCTTTTCAAAAAATCTAATATATATTTTTTAAACGTTCATAAATACAAAATTTAAACTAGATATAAAATATGATTTCTTTGTAAACGGTAATTTTCTTTCAATCTTATCGCCTATTTTAGAAAAATAGAGTGTCTCATATAAATTGTCTCTCGTATAAAATCAACATTTTTAATTTCATTATTTTCGTTTATTTATTGATTTTTTACACTAATGACTAGTACTTTATAAATGTTTCATTTTTTAAACTCCGACTAATGGTATACAATTATTCGGTAATCAATCGTGACTTTTTAAAAATTAGTTTGTTTTTAATTTCTTCTATTCCTAATATATTCGATATTTTGATTTAATTAAGAGTTCCATCAAATATTATAAATAGCATAAATAATCAGTAGAAATTATTTTAGTTTAGATAAGGATATAAACCCGTTTTTACTATTTCAGTCTAACAAATGGGATACACAGTGAAATTACATTACTTATACATAGGACATTAATTGTACGTTGTAGTTGAACTTTAGATTATACAATTATTTAAAAAGGGTACTATTTTCAAGGGTGATACGTTGTTGTTTTTCGAAAACAATATTTAAAAAAAAAATGTAGTTATATAAACCAAACAAATTCTCCTATTTAAAAATATTTCTTTAAATGTTTAAATTGTAATTTTAACCTAAACACTACAATATAACTTATGTTCTGAGTAACGTAATTTTGCTATGTTGCTTGCGTTAGTTAATTTATTAGAATGAAACGCTATAGATAGATAATAAGTATCACTATAACCTATGCTCATTAATATTAGGTAGGTAAACTAGTTAGATTAGGACTCATTGTTTCTTACACTTTTTTAGAATATGGAACTACAAACAATAATATTTTTTTTAAGCGGAACCCTTAAAATTTAAAACATAATTTTTTATTTTAAAAAGAGATTAAACTTTTTTTGTTTATTCATATCGGTGGTAATATTATAACAACACATTTATTAAATTATTATAAGCATACATATGATGGGGCAATGGGGAGAAAATTCGGGAAATTTCCTGGGAAAAATCATTATTAATCACTAAAAATAGCTAAACTCATTACATTGTACAGTTGACAACAGTGCAGGACATGCGTGACATACCATTGCTAATTTTGGTTTTTTCATGTTTATTTTATTTTTATCTTTAAATGGTACACCTTTCCGAAATCCCTGGGATTTTTTCACGAACACCAGGGTATCGCGGATCGCAGTTCAAGAAACACTGGGTTTGGTAACTTAACTTTTATTGTAAGAAAACAAATTTTCAATAAAATCAATTAAAAGGATAAAATACTCGTATTATATTTTAGTATTTAATACATTCGATAAATGAGATAAATTGTTAATGTCAATATTCTAGAGCAAACATGATTGTTTTTATTTTCGAGGGAAAAATTGTTGTGTATGCTCTCTCGATGCTTTTAGTTGACAACAGACGTATTATAGATGAAATAATATAAAAACGACGACAGAAGTGTCAAATAACAGAATGTCTTTTGGGGGTCGGAAGGTTAATGGGCAAGATATGGTGTAAATCTTTTGTTTTATTATGGCAAACAGATTGTTTTGCAGTATTCCAATGAAAAAAAATAAATGCATACAATTCAATATATATGCAATATACTGGGTGCAACATTTTAATCAGGAAAATTATTAACACGCTTTTGTTTTATCTTAAATTGTTTATAAAATGGATTTCGACGATATTAAAATTGATCACAATTTAGTTCACACATTCTTATAATATATTGATAGTTGTTTTAAAATGTATACTGATACTTGCTTTAAGATTAAAACCTAAATTTGTATTGGGCTCGTCTCGTTTCTCAATATTAAATAAATAAATAAATAAATAAATAAATAAATAGATAGTATTTTGCTTAAAATATGTTTTCTAACGTATGTGTCTGCAGCCCTCCTCCATCTTCATCTTTTTATGTTTCTGTTTGTGCAAATTGCTATGAATTTGTAGGTTGAGTTCCAGAAAAGTATTGATTATCATGCAAGATGCATAAAAACCGTGTATAATAATAGGCATCGATAATCATAATCGGATGCTCTGGGCTGAAAGTTCCTCTCTCCTATTAAATAATTGTGTAAACAGTCCGTAATCATAAATTAATAATCTGAATCCATTTGTTCTTACACGTGACCTACACTCAATGTGTGTTTATTGTCTAGGTCAAACAGAATATTTCCAAGATAGTATATCGATTATAGATACAGTGGACTTGAAAAGTATATAGAAATAGGAATATATGTAAAAAAGCTGTTCTAAGATAATAGAGACAGGTGCAGCCACTGTTATAGGTAATTTAATGCCCACCTGTAAGCAATTATAAACCAAACGATTTAATGATTGCTAACGAAAAAACGATTCTGAGCGGAGTTCAGTTGATAGTGATGCTTTGTCAACAATATATATGTCATATTATTGTAAAATAATTAAATAGCTATTATATATTTTCTTTAATTATATTTTTTTAATGTTATGTCGATTTTTACCGTTTTCTGAGAAAACTCTTTGTTCAAATAAATGTAGTATAATTCATGTATAATTATACTTTTTGTTTTTTAAGTTAAAAAGTTTACAACTAGAAGTCACATTTCAATCATACATGCCAGGCAGGGTGATTTTTAATAGCAAATTTTGAATAGATGGCACATTTAAATGGTCATTTTTTAATTCTGCGTGTTATTTTTTTAATAATAGACAATAGTTTTTTTAAAATTATAAACTCATATTGTAGGGGTGTTCTTTGTTTGCTCATCGACTAGTTAAAAGGTTATACATCATTTGCGCATCAATATTATTTAACAATAGAACTGAAAAAAAGTGTATTTACCCAAAAACTTAAGTTGTTTTCTAAGCTTGCAATTCACACATCTCTAAATTTACTATTCAATTTTCAAATATTGTATAGGTATTTCTGTTTTAAATAAAAAATATTATGTACCGTAATAATATTGTGTAGGTAATCAGTTAAGTTTCATTTTGTAAAAATATTGGGACATTACAATATACTAAGTATTACTATATAGTATTATTTTTAGTGCTTAATTTATTTTTGTATTTATTTATAAACATATTATTAATTAATTTTTACTCAAACTATATTATGTATTTATATTGTATTTTAACTGTGACTATAATGCGCCTAATTCAAATGAACACAATTTATTTTTAATCCATTTTCACTCAAATAAACCATTTTCTAATAGATTAATTATATCTTAAATTTTTAACTACAGAACAATTATACACAAAATTGGGAAATAGTCATGAATTTTGTTAAAATTTGAAATTTAGATATTTATTTAACATAAACTTGTGTATATATGTTATTTTACACCCTTCTATTGTTCGGTTATTGATGCATTTATGATGTACGATAATTTGGTGCAGGTAACCAGGTAATGCGCAAACGATAATCAGCCGTTGATGCGCAAACGAAGTACAATATTTTGGCACAAGTAAAATGACGATGTGCAAATGCTTTACGGCCTATTACAGTACATCTTCCTATTTGTACAAATATAAATTTATGAATATTTATTTTATAGCTTTTTATAATTATGGTATATTTGATATTCCAAAATACATTGTGCTATAAAATATTTAAATAACAAATGGTTTCTCGTGACATGTTATTATCACAACTAATTACTATAAGTATCTAATTTTTCTACCACAAATCTTGCCCGATTTATTAGGTATAACACCTTTTCAGAAAGATAATTTTGTCTAGTTGGGGTACAAAATAGATATTTTAAATGAAAACCAGAAAAGTAGGTGGTTGTATACAATTGAGAATGATACAAGGATAGCCGGTGTAAGCAAGGTGATCGAGTCAAGTGGAAATTTACGAAGAAGATGGTTTCGGGCCTGGAGCCATACAATTTTAGGGGCCCATAAACATAATAAGAATATTGGCGACTCACAAATTAATATATTTCAGAGATCGTTGTACATTTGTAATCGACGGTATTCCCATTTCCTTACTATGATCATCCTGCTAGAAATAGACGATATTACGATAGCATAAATAATAATATATCCATTATCCGTAATATATTACAGGAAACGTACTACGTGCCAAGTCCAGGGGTCCAAAATATTACAATATACAGGGGCCTGGGTCCATGACCTTATTTTGTCCCCTTAATCCGGGCCTGACCGACCCTAAATAGTTGGAACGAAGGTGAAGGAGAAGAAGAAGAATTTTTCTCGTCTTCAATTTTCGGGCATTTATTAAATATTTGATAATTATAATTAAATATAATTATTAAATTATTGCATTTATTTAAAATATTCCGTAGTATAATTATAGTATCATACTATCGTAATACCATCTATATAGTTCATATATACATTCAGCGTCTAACCTTTTCCGTAAATAATGTTTAACAATTAAACTGATTTTGAACTGCTGACAATTGAACGAAAATAGCGATTTATTTTACAGCTACGTCAACAATAATTTATATAGACATGGTTTTATTGAATGACGTTTAAATCATTATTTTATTATTTCCTGTAAAATATTGAAAGCTGCGCAATACGTTCCTAAAATCTGATCCATACGGTGCCAATCACGTCCGCGATAACTGCTGCCGCGATAGTTTCTGTTACAATAGCTAACTATCATAAGTGACAGCGTTCAGGTGATGACAGTAGATTACACGATAGTATAGTGAATTTCGATAGAATTTTTTATTTATATATAGAAACGGCTGTGATAGTGAAATAATAAAGTAAAATATAACGATAGTATATGTTTACGTTGTAATAGTAACAATTACTTACCCTTTCAGTGTTTTTACGATAGTATAATACCTAGTTGATAATATCATTTTAATTCACACGATGATAATTTATGATAGTTACTATCGTGATAGAGAATTTCCTAACGTAATCAACTATCAACTATCACCGTGTCGACTACGTTTAAACGTAATATTCTTCAATCAAATGTTTAGTGTTTAATGCTTTTACAATGCTACATTTTTTTTTATTTCTTTTATTAAAGTATCTTATATACCCTTCTGCATAATACGTAGGTATTATATTTATTTAACGTTCCATTATGAAAAGTTTCTTTCGACGTACAATATTTTGTAAATAATCAACCCACTATACATGTGATTTATATGATTATTGGCTTCATTTATTTTGAATATCTGTGTACGTATATTAGTGCGCACAAGTTGTAATGTAATTTTGAATTTCGAATTTTAGTTAGATAATGTAAATTATAAGTGCAGTCAGGAACTCATTAGTTTTACTTAGACACGATCATTTTTGTCTCGAAAAATATTTTTCACTACAGTAAACTATTTAAAAAACACAGTAAATTCAAAGATAGTAATTTAAACACAGATGATACTATTTAAAATGTGTTATTTTTTTAATTTTCGAGTTAAACAGTATTCTAAAAAACAAACAAAGAGCACAAATAATTAACAGTAAAACGTTTAAGTCTCACTCAAATAGTTTATTAAATGTAACGATTTTGTATACTTACTTAATTTTAATTTGAAAATAATATTATACATTGCTGTGTGTAACTTTGGGTCAACCCGTATTGTGAAGTACTTCTATTATTTTGATATAATTTCAAAGTTTAAATTTATAATTAAATTAACTCGTTTAAAATGTTATGAGGATTACCAATTCGTTTTATTTTGGATCGCTTAAGTTTATCTTTATTATTTGTTTACATTTTATTAAATTTTGATTAATCGGTGTGATGTACAGTTTATAATTTGGAAATTAAAAGTTGTTTACTCAGACTATAAATTATCCACATTTATTGTATGGTTTATTTAAATAATATATTCTGCTAATAAAGAATTCGACAGCTGAAATATTAATTTTAATACAAATTCAATAAAGCATTTACATCTGAATTAAATAGATTTAACAGTCGTTAATATCGTCCATTTATTACCCGATAATTTATAGAACCCACGAGATTTAGTGAAAAATAAGTTTACAACGCTTATAATATATTAATGCTACATAAATATTTAAGTGTGTGAACTTTATTTTCACTATTAACGTTGAAGAAAACGATACCAAAACTACTTTACCTGTCAAAGCGACTGCGTATAAGAAAAAGTGATTGTCATCCAATTTATATGATAAACACGTCAGATAGTAATCAAATCCAAAACTATTATAATGGAAGTGCGCAATAGCAAAATGGCGGAATAAAAAATTATAGAAAGGGTAAAGGGATTTCCTAGACACGATGATGTCAATATATAATAAAAGGGAACCAAAAGAAAAGCAAAATATTCTATGCAAAACTAAGTAGGTAGGTAGGTATAGAATAAATAGACATACTGTGTGTGACGCTTAATCAGATGGTGGTGCGTAATAAATCAAAATAATTTATCAGGGTATTGTAGATGGCTTAATGTTTTTCACACTTTTATATTATATAAACATTCTGCTAAACTATTTGGCAAACAACAACCAAAATTAAATCCTAATAATTAATTTGCCTGGAAAAGAAAGTATTACGATGTATAGCATATATAAGTATTAGATGGGTGTCTCGATTGGCACTAAATCAGGTGTATAGATAACAAATTGACTTATTATTTACTTAATTTCAAGAAAAAAAATTAAAAATTAAAAAGTAAAAAATAAGCGAACTATATTGTTATATAATACTTGAAAAATATTTCGTTTTAAAGAGAATGAATGAAACAGAAAAATCAATAAATATAATTTCTTTACAAGATCATATTATTTCACTGGAGAATATTAAATATGTATATTTATATTTTTCATAACCACTGTTTAATATTTACTCGACCCTAGAAATTAATAACTAGATTTCAGATAAATATTACGATTTTTAAAAATGTTTAATATTTTATAAAAAAAAAAAAATCTAATATACTCGTTAATATTTAGTATATTATTAAGAACTACAAATAATATAGTATATAGTTATAATACTAGTATGTTCTCGAATTTAATAATTTTAAATATTATATATACTGTATAGTGTATATTGATATGTATACAACTAATATGTACTTCCTGAGTTTTTTCTTAAAAAAAAAAAAGAATGGGTTTGTTTAACAAATTGTATTAATAGAAAAATGTTAAAAAAAAAACTTATTACCTCAGAGTGATCTGAGGTAATGAGTTTTTTTATTAGAATAGAATCTCAATGTTAAATGAAAAAAAAAAGAAAACAGTATTATATTTGCAGTAGTGTATATGAGTAAGTATAAGACTTATGTAAGTACTTTGTATCCGTATGCACACATTTAGCATTTTTAAAAATTTTTTTCGTTTTTTGTAAATATTAAAAGTAGAGATCGATATATTATTATGACAAGAAGTGTGTACATTACATAATACACGATATAGCAAATATTTCGTCTTGGAAAAATACGATAATATCTTTTAAGAAGTATGTATTATATATTTTGTAATATATAAAATAATATTTATTCACAAATACATAGGTATTTATTATACGAATAGTGTTGATTCACGAGAGAAAAAAATTATTTTTTTCTATACGTCTTTATAAAATATTTAATAACAGGAGCGCGTACAAGAGGGGTTTTAGGGGTACAATTTTAATTTTATTTTTATCTTCTTACGATATAGTAGATATTGTAATTATTGTCATTTCTAATTTGTTGTGGTTTTCCCGCTTTTAGAAAATTAAAACTGGTACGCAGCGATATCGTAAAGTCCGCATTAACATCACAATAATATAAATTACGGTATCATTTAGGCTGTATTTACTAAAACAAATATTAAATGTAAAATTTAGTAATATATATCTAAAAAGCTAAAAAGCTGTCTTAGGCTAATGGTGCAATTACTGTTATAGGTAATTTAATGTATATATGTAAGCAACGATTAACCATTGCTAACGAAAAACCGATTCTGAGCGGAGTTCGGTTGATAGTATTGCTTTGTCAATAATATATTTGTCATATTAGAATAAAATAATTACACATGTATTACATGTGTTCTTTAATATTATAATTATTTACTCGTTTTTCCCGGTTTTCCCATGTCTTTCCCAGGTTTCCCCATTTATTAGGAAAATCAATGAATGACTTCCCTGAAGTAGAACCACAATCAGATTTCCTTTTAAAAAAAGTACTTTAATTGTATTTGGGAGTAAAACTGCGGGTAGAAAAGTTGTCCACAGAAAATAAAAATAATACAAAATAAAGTTCATTGAAAATCAATAAATTCTTCGTTCGCATCAGAATCTAAAATTAATGTTGTAGAATATTGAAATTTTTAATGAAAAATAAATATAATCGTATACTTGAAAAATGTAAATTTTTTATTATAACCTTTAAGAGCATGAAATTGTAAAAACTTAACCCCCCCCCTGAAATATTTTTTCTAAACGCACCTGTATTATGCGTTTGTCGTCATTGTAAACGACTTTTTGTTTGATTTTTTTTCGTTACCACTTAATATTAGTATTATTAATCTGTCCTTACATTTACCGTATTTTATGATTTTCGAATAATTTTAGATTGATTTTAAAATTTCTCAGTTCGATAAACAAGAAAAAAAATTATTTCAGTTTGCGCGTTTCATGCTAGCTCTACTCGAGACGTATTTTTCAAATGAAACGATTTATTATAATAATATACTTTCAATGTTTAAAAATTAAAGTGTATGAACTACTCCTATATTTATTTCGTCCGACTATATAGACTTTTTTTTATGTGTTTCGTTAAAACAATTAATTTTAAATAAAAACGCTTTTTTATCTTCTTGGTTCACTAAAAATATGATTTCAACGTTGAGTATTGAAAAAAGCTTAGTTTAAAAATCAAAAATGATTTGAATTTACATTTTTTACAAGGCAATTTTATTTGGTTAATATAGTTTTGAAATTAATATGTATAATATGTAACCTAATGTTGGTAATGTCTAATTTTCTTATCTTTTTATAACGACATTCTTCTCGGCTATTTTGGGGTATGTCACCTGTATAAAGTTTTAAACTTTACGTTCTGATACAGAAATTTAAATACTACATTATGTTTAGCAGTATAATATTTATCGAACATTAGATTTTTTTTGTATACATTTATATTAATATAAATCTAAAGTTAGCGATTCCACGTAATGCCATCGAATAACGATTACCTCATTGTCAAGCTCTCTGGGTAGATAACCATCGCACGAAAACTCGGTGAAGACAATACGCAAAAAAAGATTTCAAATTAGATTTAAAAAGTTGCATGAATTCGATTTTTTTTTTTAAAAGCCATTTATTTTAAAGCACATGGTATTTACAAAAGTACAAAATTTACCTATTTATTATTGTAAGTATATTTTATCTATATAGATTAGGGTTGCGAATTGTTTTAAATAAATGATCTTATTTTAAACGTTTTTAATATAATTTTCATAATTATATTATTAAAGTTGACTTGATTTACTGTGTAGCTTACACTATAGAATTAGGTGTATGCATTAATTTACGTATAATAGTTATCTCAAGTCCTTGCTATACTATTGACAAGTGTAGTTAAACTTTAATCTAATAAATTAAAAAAGAGCTGATACTGGGGATAGTTGCGGCCATTGTTGTAGGTGGACAGTTGGGCATACATAAAGCTATTTAAATGATACATGTAACCAACGATAATCCATTACTTATAAAAAACGATTCAGAGTGAAGTTTGGTTACACAATATGATTTGAAAGGCCGTAATATTTACGATTTTCGTCCAAATTTGATTTTAAACTTTTATTTCTTTTTTAGTATTTAATTTAGTGATTGGTTTGCAGCAACTTCTATACTTCTTTATCACCAGCCTTTCTTTTAAGTTCTTGATATGAATTACATCTTTGATCTACTATTATCTTACTTATGTACTGTAATCTCGGTCTCTCTCTATATATTTTTTTCCATCGGCCATTCCTTCTAAGATTAGTCCTAGCAACCCTTCATGTCTTAAAGTATAACCTATAAATTCATTCCGTCTTTTCTGTATACTTTTCCATATTGATTTCTTTTCAGATATTCTCTCTTAAACTTCTTCATTGGTAATTTTATCAGTTTAGCTTATCTTTTCCATCCTTCTATAGCATCACATTTCGAATTCGTCTATTTCTCTCATTTCTTCTCTTACAATAATCCATGTTTTGTATCCATATATATACATAGGGGAAAAATTACCTCCTTAAAGTACCTTCCCAGTCAGATTTTCTTCCATAAAAGTGCTATCATAGTAAAACAGAGCAAAATTGCCGATGGATAAGTTCTCCATAGAAAAACAAAATAACGTCATTGTAAAACTAATATATTCTTTGCTCAACTCAGAATCTAAATGAATTTGTTTTTCCTAATCAATCAACCTGGATTATATATTATGCACATTTTACGAGCAAATTAAGGAAAACTGTTCGTCTCAAAGTTTAAAATCTTATAGTAAATATTATTCTTTAAAAATAAGTGAAAATAAAAAATACATTTGTAATAAAAAAAAATATTTAGGTACCCATTTGTATTGAAGAACACGATCAAAGAACATTTATTATTATTGGCTTTCTTTTTTATGTTGATACTTAATAACAAATTATTGCTTGTGGCCAGAGTATTTCAGGTTAATATTAAAAACCGGTACATAACAAAAACGATTATTGTTTTAAAATAAAAATAAATTTAAACACAATGACAAACTTTATTGTTGTTGATCTCGAAAAATTTAATAATATCTATAATAGTTTATTCGTACGGAAATCTGATGTTAATATTCAGTAAACGATTTTAGTAATTTACATATTTTATGTAATTATAATTATTTGTTTACATATTCATTGCAAATCATACTATATAAATGTAATTCAAAATTGCATAAAAAGAAAAAAAACCCAAAACACCTTTTTAACAATCGGTAAGCGCAAATAAATTTTACTACCAAAATTATAGATCTATGTTGTAGTTAGATCTCTGCAATTTTTTGTATTGTAATTGAAAATCAAATATTATATTATGAACGTCAATTTTTAATTTCTTTGCTTTATTTTTATAATTATTATATTATATATTATGTATTATATCAGAGAATAAAATTGAATTATGCGTTTCTATCTCGTATCATTATAATCTAGTGTTTTTTCTGACTTGTTATTGGTTAGGTAACTATATTTTATAGTTGATAATTTTTACGATCACAACAAAATCATAATTTCTAACTTTTTGATTTACTGTGATAGGGATAGTCTGAGACTAAATAGATATCTATACAGGTCCGATTTGTGTACGTACATCAGATATTATCATTCCCTTGACTCTTATCGTCTATTCAATATTAGATCAGTACGTAAAATTGTTTTATAATATACATTTGATTATTTTATCACTTTTCAATTAGCCACGATAACGTATATTAAAATCAGTAGCAAATTTGCGACTTTTTTAGTTTTATTTATTTTTTTGGTATGGGAGAGAGGGGTACGCTTAAATCAAATCAAGCTCAACTATATCATAGAATGCGTGTGCAAAATTCTCAAACCCTAAACCTCTCCCTCTCGTAAATACCTATTGATAAAAATTAATTTGATTTCTCGTTCGTTTTAATGGATTTATAATGGTAATTTAGTGTTAAAAAAACGAGTTTCAAATTTATCGACTTTATACGTTAGTTTATCGTTTTACTTAAAAAATTGTTATAGTTGAATGATCTTAGAATTAATGACAATTAGTTTTGTTTTTTTACTTTATTCTTTAAGTATATGATTTAATTATAAAAGTTTCTATATTAAGCGAAATTGTTTTGAATTTGAATATTTTTAATTTTTAACTTATTTTACTTAACTTCTTTTTCTTCACGAAGCATGTTTTTTTTAAAAAAAACATAAATAGGAAACTTAATAACAGGGGGTTATTTTAGAAAAGTGAAAATGGTGAAACTGAATGAGATGAGATGTAATATACTATTTACCTACTATACCTACCTTTTTTAATGATTTGAATAGCGAAATGTGTGAGATGATTGAGATGAATTTAGTGAAAAAGGTCTAGGTGTTTAAGAAAAGTTAATGATTGAATAAAATTAATAAGATTAAGTTAAATTAATAAAATTAATAAATATGAAATTTTACTAAAATTTTGTAAACAAGTCTCTGAAAGTCGCATATTTAATTATGTTTTCAAAATTTATCTAATATGGATCAACACAGAGTAGGAGCACATAGATTATTCTATGGTTAATCATTGGAAAATAGATATTTTTAATCGTGGTCCAAGATGTATAATAAAGGTGTAGGTACCTATTTTATACTATTAAGACGAAACATATTATAGGTAGGTTAGGTTAGGTTAGGTCAGGTACTACTTTACCATACTAGATTAGATGAGAACTATGAGATTTATGAAATAATTTTTATCAAAATATCCATGAGATGAATATGTTTGAATTAATGAAATTGTATAACTTTTCCAGAACAACCCTCCCCCAAGTACTTATAAATATATAAGTGTTTGTATGGTTGCTATTCAACATTTAAATAATTAAAATATTTATGCGTAAACATAAATTTTTTAACGGCGTTTTTTTTACCAACTTAAAAAAAATGATTTTTAAAACTTTCAAGAAGGAGGAAAATTAAAATTTGAGAAAAAACCACATTCCAAAATAGATGTTTTGAACTAATGCCAACCAAATAATCTGATTTTCTAATTTAAGCTATAGTGATAATTATATAACGATTAAAAAAATAATATTAAATTTTACACGTAAAATGACATCATATAAAATATTCGTATTATAAAAATATGTGTATTAGTTTTGTCTATATTTGTGGTTATGTTTGCGCAAGTGTTTAATCCGTTTTTTCCGATACACAATATATACACAGTCTTTATGTGTTACCTATACTATAACCAAAAATTTGACCCTACCTTCTCATCATCGTCGTCGTATTCGTCACTGATAGCGTGTATAGTTCGCCTTTATTATTATAATTATTATTATTGTATTAATGTTGAACAACTTTTCATTTATCAATTAACACGGTTTTAATGGATTTTCATTTAATGACTCAATGACTGACGGCGGCGGTCGGCAAGGGAACGAATTGCAGGACCTATACAACGCAGTGATGTAGTAATTGATCTGGAAAATTAGGTTATTGTTTCGTAAGAAATTGTTGCCGGCGAAAGAAAAATGAAACGCCATTGTACATTACCTATTATTTTAGTACGATAAACGTCATACTATACTTGTATAGTAGGTATATAACTATAATGCGATTTTACAAATACCTATAACTATACATTTGTATTTTTTTTTTTTTTTCTAATTGTTTAAGTGTTTAAGAGTTTTATATTAAGTATTAATTATTATTATAACGTCCGCACGCCAATATTATTTTAAAAGTATTATAATTATTTTTTTTTTTTTATAGAAATAGGTACACAAATATAGTATCTATATTCGAGCGATTGAATTCAAATGGCGTAATCTATAATATAATGAAATCAGTGTTTTTTTATTTACCTCAATAGGTTTAGGTAGGTATATTTTTATCTTTATCATATTCAGATAAATTGTAAACTATAATGATATCCGAGATAAATAATATTCAATGATCTAGATTAATTCATTTGGATAAATCGGATTAAATTGTAACTAATAATATTTGATATGTTATAGTTGATATGTTTATTAGAAATTGTAGGTTAAATGTTCTATACCTATTGATAGTGTTGTTTATAAATATAAATTTTAACGGAAAAATCGGAATATTTTTTTTCCTGTATTTAGATATACCAAATTGCTGATTATTTATGTTTAATATGGATACCTAACTGAATATTGTTACGTATCTTTCTTCTTTACCAAGATAGTATAATTATGTATAGTAATTATATCCTATTTTTATCTAGATACCTATTTTAAAATTTATATTTGTATAGCATCGCTGATTATATAGTATTAAAAAAACCGTAATCAATGTCGATTATTGTATAACAATTATTTTGTAACATGTAGATATCCTAACGAGATTAGTTAAAATAAAAATTTAACAAAATACTACCACAAAGTATAAAAATATTAGTCTCGCTCATTTGTTTCAGTGGTATACACGTATATTATTATTAACAACGAAATTATTGTATACTAAAAAAACCCGACCGAGTGAAACTAGGAATTTATATTTAAACACCTGCTTATAGTGTGTTTCTTTTCACAGTTTAAAAAAAAAAACACAATTAAATACAAAACTTTTTAAGCACGTTTACTGCCTAAAATAGAAAAAAAATCATCATTCTAAAATTATTATTATAACGATTATATTTAGGGTAGGTATATAGAATTAACCGGAAAACGTTATTTAAATAAGCAGTTAGTGTGTCCGACCATTTTCAAATTTAGTTATGCTGCATACATAAAGTAATATTACATTCTAAGAGTAATTTTATTATCGGATTCAAATGTACGGTTTTTGAATCGTTTTAACCACTGTTGGAAATCGGAAATAAAATGCTTGGTCCGTATGTTGATATTATAATTTCTATCGTGATAATTGAGAAATTCGTGACCGTGATAGCTTTCGTCATTAAAACTAACGCTATGTAAACTGTAAGGCAATAGTAACTATCGAACTATCGTAAAAGCAACTATCACAATATTATGTAAGCAAAATATAGTTTATAGTGATAACTGTGTCACTGTGAAAGTGATAGTAACTATCACCGTGTCTACACAATTTTCTGTTTTTACTGTCGTGTCGTACTTTTATATACATTTCTATTGATGAATGCTCTCTACTGTCACGTCTCAAACTAATACCACATTACATTATCATGGGTGACGCTGTCTATGTGATCGTTACTATCGCGATGGTGAAACTGTTATTTGTAGATCATATCTAAAACATAAATGTATAAATCCATAAATCATTTCACTGCATACTTCTTTAAAAACTATAGGTTGTACAGTTAGAAATTATTATAATTTTGGTTAACATAAATTTCATTCCAACATATTTTGTTTAATTCGAAGTTCATAATAATTATACTGTTAAATTAATAATAATAAAAAAAAAAATGCTAAAGAAAATTCCGTGATATTATAGCGGTGTGTTTTAACAAATGTTTTTTTGTCAGGGTGAAACAAATTAAAGACATTAAAAATTCACCATCCACTATAAAGTTTAATCATTTTTATTTATTTATTTTTTTTTTTAACACTATATTATCATGCTCCGTTGTGGTATGAAATATTAACGCCGAGCTATTAATTTCTGTTTTGGTTTTGTGTCGCGGTGTACACGGCGTGGTGGTTTTTTGTTCTTTTTTTTAAATTTATTATTATCGTCAGCTAAACACACATGACATTACCACGTATTATTTTGACGACCATGAGAAAGCACGTGTTTATACATTTATGATAAAAGATGAAACGGTATTTTTTTATTAATATTACAATTTTTCATACAGTATAAATAATTTATCGCATATATAGGAAAGCATGCGTGTATTCTGTCATACTATTTGTAGTAGAAAAAAAACAACACCCATGAGTAGTAAAGCTCCGCTATTAGAGTTAAATTTACCTTAGAAATTTTCTTTGCAAAACAATAAATAACCGAATACTATACATAATACAATAGGTACTAAATTCTACTACTACCTACATCCACAAAATAAAAGTGAAATATGATCATAAAAATGGTCGGGAAGATGTTTAAAAGTTGAAACCCATAATAATCACATCTTTGATATACTTAAACCATGCATGTACATAATTTCATCACATTGACTTCATCTCAGAGATCAGTAGGGGTGTACAAAGTTAAAAAAACAAATACCCTACTCCAGCAACCACACGGTAGATTTCACTTTGATATTTAATCAAAATTATAATGATTTCAATCTGATTATAAAAACAACTCTTATTTTAAAGTTCAAAGTTATTTGGCTCAGAGAAAACCGCTAACAATGTCCAAAAGTAGTGGGAAAAAGGTACATAGGCATATATTTAAGAACAAACACAATATACCATGCAACAGTTTATATTTTTGGGGAAAATTCGACAAAAAAAACAGAAGAAAAAGAAATAGAACGCTTAGCAGTAGCTATTAAGGGTAGGTATTATATAATTATTTTTCTCTGTAAAAGCGGTATTTTTTCTATTCTATAAGCCTCCTTGTTTGTGCAGAACTAAAAGTTTTGTGTCACGACGTATATGTAACACGGAAAAAAAAATTCTAATGTGATGTCTGTTGGTTAAATCATTTTATGCCACTTGTGTATTTTGTATTATATTTAATATAATTATTTAGACGATAAACTACTTTATGAAATAACAACAAAACGAATTAATTTTTTTTTTTTTAAACATATTAAATTCATATACACACTTTTAGATTCGGAGCGTAACGAGGGAGGGAGTTAAAGGTTTTACTAAGATGTTTATTTTTTTCTGTTTCTTCTAGTCTGTGGATACGTTTTTTCCTAGTAAACTTGCTCTGATTTTTACGTTTACGTAGCAACTTTTCTGAAAGCTCAAATTGTCTAGATTGTATTTTAAACAGGTCATTTTTTATTTTCGATGCTATTTTTAAAATAAATGCGCTTAAGTGGGAAAATACGTAGGAAAACGTACAATTCCACGATTTCATTATTTTATAAATAAAGGACGTTTTCTACCAGAAAAAATGATTAAATAAAAAAATCATAAGAGACCTTTTTTGTTGTCTTTTTGATTTACTTTCTTACAGTATCATTGTCAAAACTTTTTAGCAACTTTTTAGCTTTTAAGATATTTTAATTTTAGGGAGTTTTTTTGCTGTAATTCAGTTATAAATACACGTAAAGACTTGGAACTTGGTAATAATACTTATATTGGACTTATCTAGACGTGATTAAATTTCCAAATCACCGGACGACTTTTTTTTTTTTTTATAAATGTTTTGAAATCAAATTTAAACAAAAATTATAAAAAAAAAAAAATTATAATAATACGGCTCTTTAAATATTATATTATCGAACTGCGCTCTAAATGGTCTTTCGGCAGGCATTGGTTTATCGTTGCTTATAGATATAAATAAAATAACCTAATGTATCCTACCTTCCCAACTTCTCACCTACAATAATAGTTGCTCCCATCCCCAGTATCAGCTCTTTTTTAAATTTATATATTTATTTGCGATTATTTTTACTTTATTATTTTATTATTTTTTTTTTTAAATTGGTCAACTATAACTTATAAACACTTAATGTGAGTTGTTATTGAACTACCCGCAAACCTTTTTTTTTTTTAAATCTTAGAGCTTGGGTGCGGGGATACAATTTGGGTCTTCTCAGAAACTCATAAGGTTTTCTACAATCGTTTAATAAGTTTGATATAAACAAAGAAAATAAGACTTAGCTATTACTACATATATCATTGGTTATAGAGAAGAAAAACTTAATTTAATTTTTAAAAATTTGAATAAAAAGAAAATTGGCAATTGATCTAACCTATTCATAACCATTAAGAATGATTTAAGTCATATAATTATATAAGTTATGTCAATAAATGATTTTCGCTAAACAAAGAGTACATCAGAGTGACTTAATAAATTAAATTGTTCAGTATTACATGTGTTTGTGTTGGAGTATGTGTGCATTTCTTATTCTATTTAGACTAAAAAATAAATTCTGCTTTGATGTACATTAATAGCACTTTTTGTAAAAATAAATTGGACTGAGGAGGTACTATAAAGAGATTGTTTTTTGACGTTTCCAAAAGTTTTCCCAATAAATTAGAAAAACCGGAAAAAACATGGAAAAATTATTGAAAAATAAAGGTAAAAAGAAAATATTAAACAAATATTATTTAAGAAAATATATAATGCTTATGTAATTATTTTACCATAATATATGGCAAATATTATATGTTTAGAATCGTTTTTTCGTTAGCAAATTTTTATCATTACTTATGACTCTTTACAGATTTACAATTTCCCATCTACTACCTTCCCAACTTCTCACCTATAACAGTGACTGCACTTACGTGCAATGTCACCTGGCTTTTTGTAATTTGTTATCATTTTATCCTTTTTCTGATAAGATTCTGCTAAGAAATCTTTGACGTTGTGTTTAAAAACTTTTGTTCAAATTAAAAAATATACAGCTCAAGCCCAAACATATTATATGGGTTCTCGAGAAGGGAGAACTCAAAGATACAAAAAAAGTGTCAATTAAACAGTAATTGAAGTAACAGAAATGATTTTTAGTTTAGATTTCACACAGTCTTTAAATTTTAAGTGAAACTCAAATTGTCCATAAAATACTTATTTTATCAAAAAATAATTTATGTATATATTTGGCGTTTTACATTTTGACTGTGATATACTTGATAAAGAATTTTTAATTGGAAACCGGTCGTATAATACACTTATGATAATACTCCAGGTGGCACATTCATTAAAAATTCAATTTTTTTATTTCTATACATACATTTTGTATTTATATATTTATTTACTATATCTTATATTTTAATTTAGAGCTTTTTTCAAACTTTTTTTTTATGAATTCAACCTGTAACTGTTTATGATATTTTATAATGTAACTCTTTGTCTTATTTAATTAAATTTTGTACCAACTTATGATACCGATTTTTCTAAAATGAAATTTCATTGTAGATATACTTTAGAGAGGTCATTTTTCGATTTTCTCCAAAGTTTTCTCCATCAAATGTGAAGAACCGAAAAAAAACGTTGAAAAAACGGGAAAAACGTGATCCATTTTAATTTTGGAATTAGAATAAATGGAATTTTACCCTAATATAACAAATATATTGTTGACAAAGTTGCATTATCTACTGAACTTCGTTCGAATCGTTGTTTTGTTAGCAATAGTTTATCATTGCTAACAGGTGTACATTAAATTACTCATAACAATGGCTGCACCCGACCCCATTATCATAGGACTCTCTATCGCCTTAATATTATATTGTGATATTGTGATATTGATTATATTATGATTATATAAATAGGTTAGGTTAGGTTTAATATTTTATGAAAAATATTAATTTATGTATTTATATACTTAAATATTATTTTAAGATTTTGCTAATTTATTTTGGAAAAAGAAAAAAGAAAAAACCGTATACCTTTTGGAAAACTTTTATTGTAAAAAATATTATTTTGTTCCTATAAGAGGAAAAAAAGAAAAGCTTTATTGGTTTTACAGTGTTGAATTTCTTTTTTTTTGTAGTATACTGTTAACACTGCATTAATTTTGTATAGTTTTTTTAATATTTTTATTATTAAGACTCGTAATTTTTTTTTCTTATTAACATTTTAAGTTTTTATAATTTGCAAAAATAATAAAGCACAAGTTTTTATTTGCAGATACCCGAGTATTACCTATATATTTTTAAGTACTTTACAGCATTAAAAATTATTTTAATATTTTAATTCAATGAAAATATACGTCTTAAAATAAATATTTATATTTGAAATACTGTATATACTTGAGAATGTCTTTACTTTTAGTAAAAATGTTCTGATTTGTTCATTACAAATCTTCAAGATTGCAGATTTGCACAATAGTACTTTATTTGACTAATTTAAAAATTCCAAAAATGTTTTCCAAAAAATTTATTTTAACAGTGTTTTTTTTGAATTTCCTTTTTTGATTAGACGAATGCTTTCACTATTTCACACATTTCCTCAAAAGATTTGGAATCTGCTGGATGAACCTTTATTTGAAACATTTATTAAAATTTTCAGCAGTTCACCCCTTAGGTTTTTTTTTTATGAATTCCTGAGCCATGTATTTGCTACATAAAATAAGGGATAAAAAAATGCGACTTATACTACTTCGGTGACAGTCGTTTCTCGCTCACAATGATTTATCGTAGATTCCTGGATCGTAATAAAAACATAATCATCCTGTATATTAACAATATTTCATCAAAATCGGCTGTATAATAGTTATACTTACCTACGAGTAGTTATAATATAATATGCGACGAGTTAATAATATATCATAATGTACGCCGCGAGACACTTGCCTCATTGTTTTGCGATCCTTACACACTATATACCATTTATATCTATCTACCTAGTACACTACTCATCGTGTTAAGAAACTTTTCAATAACCCCTTGTAATACCTCTTCTGTATATAAGCTTCCTAGACGGTGCAGGTACATTTATCATTTCAACAATATTATGTTCTCGGCTCCACCACACGTGGTCATTTTTACGCATGGAGACCAGAGGTCATATTATTGTAGGTAACAATAATATACGGCAATATTATCATCTAACAATACATAGACACATTTTCGAGTTTTTTTTTTTGCGATTCTTCTTTCCATAAATATATCTACTCCCTACAACCTAATAGGTCCTCAATAATAGACGAAGAAAAAAATTATTAATGTTTTTGATTTCTTACTTTCCCATTTCATTAATCGATATAAGAAAACACTACATGTTGAATTATGCCACGATAATTCACCCTATTTACGTGTCGCAAGAAGATTAACAAATTACCAAAGAGGTAGTTATTTAGATTTAAAAAAAATGTATTTTAAAATCTATATTTATGATAAGAATGTATTGAATTTATTTTGATTATTAAACATAAAAATATCTATAAAAAAATGTTTATACATAATTCTTAGTAAATCTATTATAATATTCCAAGAAAATTAATAAGTTATAAATTATTTAAACTAATGAATTTTTTTTTTTACTTTAATTAATGTTTACCGAACGATTAATTTAAAAATTTAAAATTACATAAAATTAGATAAAATTTCAAAAGAAAAATATTATTAGCAAAAATACCATCGGAGACAGTACTGTTTTATTATTTTTATTATTGCAGATACTTTATGCAATTGTAAGATAAAAAAAAGCTATTCACATGCCATGAGATCTGTTATCATAATCTGTTAAAAAGTCGACAGGTCGAAGTCAAAATTATACATTTTTTACTATTATTTTATGAAATTAGTTTACACAAATAAAATAGGTCTTTCGATACTAACTAACGTTAAATTATTAATATAATGTTAATATTGCACACACAATTGTCCTTTTAATAAAATTAATATTAATATTATGTTAATAAATAATTTTCTTCTCTACGACTCTTCAAGTATAGCAATAATAAGCCCATTAATTATTTTTTCTCCCAATTATATAATATTATAATTTAAACACATTAAATGTGTTAAATATTTTTATCAAACTTTGTAAATATTAAATCTAAAATCTAATCTAATCTTTATATTGATCTAATTATTAAAAATATATTTAACAATAATAATTATTTCAATTTAATTTACTAATTAATAACCCACTTATTAATAAACTCTAGCTGTTAGAAGCTTAGTAATTGGTGTATAAAAAAAAAATATACATAAATTTTAAATTTAGTTATAAATCAACACTACGTTCCTTCTGGGTAACACATTTTGATTTTTTTTTTTTACATCAAAATCAATGTTTAAATTAATTTTTAAATGTTGACATTTTTTTAAAATTTAAAAATATCTTTATACTTAAAAAAAAAAGAGTTAATATTGGGGATGAGAACAGCCACTGTTGTTTGTGAGAAGTAGGGAAGGTAGGATACATTAGAGATACATGGTCATTAAAGACCATTTAGAGCGCAGTTCGATAATATAATATTTAAAGAGCCGTATTATTATAATTTTTTTTTTTTTTTTTTGTAATTTTTGTTTAAATTTGATTTCAAAACATTTATAAAAAAAAAAAAAAGTCATCCGGTGATTTGGAAATTTAATCACGTCTAGATAAGTCCAATGTAAGTATTATTACCAAGTTCCAAGTCTTTACGTGTATTTATAACTGAGTTACAGCAAAAAAACTCCCTAAAATTAAAATATCTTAAAAGCTCAAAAGTTGCTAAAAAGTTTTGGCAATGATACTGTAAGAAAGTAAATCAAAAAGACAACAAAAAAGGTCTCTTATGATTTTTTTATTTAATCATTTTTTCTGGTAGAAAACGTCCTTTATTTATAAAATAATGAAATCGTGGAATTGTACGTTTTCCTACGTATTTTCCCACTTAAGCGCTTTTATTTTAAAAAATAGCATCGAAAATAAAAAATTACCTGTTTAAAATACAATCTAGACAATTTGAGCTTTCAGAAAAGTTGCTACGTAAATGTAAAAATCAGAGCAAGTTTACTAGGAAAAAACGTGTCCACAGACTAGAAGAAACAGAAAAAAAAAATATCTTAGGAAAACCATTAGCTCCCACGTTACGCTCGGAATCTAAAATACCATAATTATTAGGGAGTTATTTTTAAGCAACAATAGTCATTTTTCTACTTCTTTTACTGATATAGGTGGCAACTACTGTCTAAAAGTTTTTGTCACTGTAATTACATTTTGCAGTTTGGTTATATCTCGAAATACCTCTCCAGACTTTTTAAATCTTTTATTACCATGTCAATCTATCATTCCTTAGTTTTCCTCAAAATCTTCTAATTGATTCTCATTTCATCGTTACCTAAACTGTTTTGTTTTCTTCTCTCCTCATTATATGTGACCTAACCATATCGTATCCTTTGTCACATAACGAAACTTATCACCGGTAGTAGTACTGTCGTTTTATCATATCGCACAGCTCTTGTTAATTATTATTATAATTATTGCTTCTTCGAGACAACAGTAATTAAGAAGAAGTTTACCTATTTGACTACATTAATGAACCCCGACCTATATAATAACAAGTAGAACACAATATATTTCCAGATTTATAATTAGTATTTGCGCTGAGCTCAGATTAATCAATAAAATGATCATATTATAATACAGGAAGCACTTAGACAATAGTGCTGAAACTGAATATTATTATATACAACATGTATTGATTCGAAGTACCGAGTGTGAAAATATTTACTCACAATTAATGCATTTTTGTTAATTGGGAACGATAGAGAGTTAGTCGTAGTATTCCTATACTTCCTTTTGGAACACAACTAATTGTGTGCTAATTATAAATATAATATATTATATTTAACAATAATTATTATTACCATAGGGAATATTGAGTAAGTAGAATAATATACGGTTTAATAATTTATATGATTAATTAGATTAGGTAATAATTAAATAATTTAAATAATTCGATTTAATGGTATAGCAATATTTATATACTATTGCGTAGGTAGATTGTATTTCTGACGATTGAAAAATTATATTTTTAATAGAGGTATTTCTCAGTCATTTTTAAATATGAATAACTCTATTGTAATATGTTTTATTTTTTAATTATTTCAATATCCAATAGATTATTATGCCTATACATTTAGTTTCGGAGCGTAGCTGGGGATCTTTTGATTTTACTTAGACGTGTGAGCTTCTTTTTTATCTGTAAACGAATTTTTGAAAAAAAATCTTGCTTCAATTTATATGTAGAGAATAGTACATATTTGTGAAATAAAATGTTGTCAAATTGATGCATTAGACTGATTATTTTTTGATAGGCAAAACGGTAAATATGTATGCACGCCACGGAGTTACTGATTTCATTGTTTTTAATTTATGCAACTTGTCTTTTCTACCAGAAATATTGATCCAATCGAAAAATGATAAAAATTGATTTTATTCCTTTTTATATATAGCCACTGACAGAAAAAAAATAATTTGTTGATATCTTAAGTAGTTTTCATAATAATTGGAATAAAGTAAAAACAAGAAAATTATATCTTTTTCAAATAACGGCATGACGATTTCATTATAATTTCTACGGCCTATGTTTTCTACCACAAATATTGATCCAAATAAAAAAAAAAAAAAAACAAGAGTTTTTTTGTTGAATTTTTAATCTATTTGGTGACTAAGAAAGTCATTTTTCGATTTTGTTTGAAGTTTAATATTGAGCAAAACCGAAAAATATGTAAAAAGAACAGGAAAACTTACGAACATAATTCTTTTATTATTTTAAATTTAGTTAAACATATTCGTAGAGACTTGAAATTTTGATAGAAAATTCATATTTATTTTTTCTAAACGTGATGAAATGTTCAAAGCATTTTAGCTGTTATTAAGTTATTTATAGACATTTTAGTTTATGAGATTTGTATGTTTATTTTTTTAGTAGATTCTCTGTGGACGAAATTGTAAAACTTTTATCAGAAATACTTGAAAATTTGGCAAGTGATTCATTTTGATTCGTACGTAGTTTCAAAAAAAAAAAAAAAAAATCGACTGTAATGTAGTATTTTTTTTTAAAAGAATTTTATTAAAAAATGTTGACTAAAATCGTAAATATTACGGCTTTTCAAAACATGTATAACCGAAATTCGTTCCGAATAATTTTTCGTTAGCAATGGTTTATCGTTGGTTACATGTTTAAATTAAATAACTTTATGTAGCCTTACTTCCCAAACACCATCTACAACAGTGGCCTTACCCGTTTCTAGTATCAGTTTTTTTTTTTTTAATAATACTTTTCGTATTTATGACTTCATAACTCATATTTATATGACTTTATAATTGCTGATAAGACATGAGTGATCGTGTAAAGCGCATATGTCCTATTCTCATCTTCGACTTAATATTATCTCTTCGTTTAGTATCATCGGAAGTCATAATTTTGTTCACATTATAGTTTTACACGTCTATAAGCCTTTTAGATAGGGTTAAATTATTCCATTATTGCTCTGCGTCAAGTTTTTTGGTACTCATTTTATTTTTATAATTTTTAAATATTTTTCAGTGCATCGGATAATGTGGGTTTCTTTGTATGCAAACCTGAGAAGTGATGAAATTCATTGGGTGATATACATACACATTTTTTTCCCTGCAGTCATCTCTGGGATGGGAGTCTTTATTATTATGTTAAGTCAAAAAATATAATATTTTTTTATACACTTAAATAAAAATATTTATCTTGGATTACGTCACAGTTGAATAACTATTTAATTTTGTAACTGTTTTAATCGCGTTAACGATAATTAAATAAAAAATAAAATATTTTGATTCGTAACAAAATATTTTTCGATAAATCATCAGTACATATTATAACGGACGGTGCCTTCATGACTTTGACTATTTAGTGCTTACAATGTTTTAATAATGTTTTGATAATGAATTATTATCACGTTAAAACGTTTATTTTCTACAATAATACCTATCGATAATTTTGGGTATTAAATTAGATTCATTATTTTAATATTATTATTTATATTCTTTATGAATTCATTTCATGTATAGTATTATAATGGTATACAAACTGTTCATCGTCTCATTCTTAAATTCTTCCATGAACGAACATTATATTATTTATTTTGAATTAAAACAAATTATTAATAAGAAATAATTATCACCATGTTGAAAACGAATAAATTATTGGATAGATGCATTATATAATTCTATCTTGTAACGTTATCTTATTAAATCGATAAATTCGTAAACTATTTATACTATTCTTTATGTCTCTTAAAAAAAAAAAAAAATATATATACTATAAACGAATACAGAGTGTCTCATCACGTGTGATCTGAGCAAAAACACTTTTACTCTATACAATTTATTGTGTGGAATTCGATTTATGAAACTATACTGAGGAGACCTGCCACCTGGTGATCACCAAGCTACTGTTGCTCATATAAATCGAGGGGGGTGTAGGGCAGATATAATATAGGGATTTGATTAAACATTTTTCAAAACCGAATACTAAATTTGCCGAGATTCAAAAATATTTTTGCCTACTAATTTATCCTTTATTGATAAGTGATAAAAATATTATATAGGCAGGTAATGCATATTTTATGATAATCACAAAACAAATTACCTATTCAAAAGTAAAAAAATTATTAATTTTAAAATTAAATTACCGTTGAATTGCTGGTTCAGTAATATAGTTTTGAATTTTTTGAAGAGAGAGGGGAGTTGTTACAACTTTATTATACCCCTCTATATCCGGCTACATAAATATTGTATTTTTTTTTTCAATAACGATTCTTAAAAAGGTATTATTAGTATTTTTTCCTTGTTGCCGAAGTGACTCAAAAGTCAACAAAAATTTTACAAAAAAATAACCAGTTTTTTCCAGTTATTAAGACAACTACAAAGTAAATCAAACAATAATGCGCCAACTAGATCAAAAGTGCTATAAAAAAGTTCCTATAATATTTTTAATTGAAACAAGATTTCTGGTAGAATATGGTTATTTATAGGCACACACACAAAAAAAAAAAAAATTATAAATAATACAAATTATAGAAAAACCAATACATTCCTCGCTTCGCTTAGATCTAAAAATTTAAATCATCTAAAATAATTAACAATAATAGCTAATATCCTACTCAGGATATTATTATTAAATAACTGTTTGAAAACATCCGTTATCCATCGATTGAAGAATATTCCAGTTCCGGTCGAGGTCGTCTGCAGTTTGCAGCCTCCGTGTCGTTTCCGGAGATTTCCTCAAAATTCCAAATCCCTCTGGTAGAATTTGTAATAATAATAATATAATTCCCTATAATATTATTTTGTTGGTCCGTGTCTACAGGCCAAACTCTCCACAGTGAAGCCACCGGGGAACAACACTATCACGGGGGCTATATTATTATATACCTACCTATACAATACGAGCAGTGCCTTTTAATATGTGTACTTGCCTGACCGGATATCCGATATATTTTAAGGGTCGGCAAATCCCGTGGAACAATCGTTGCGGTGCGGTTCTCCCATTATATCCCTCGGGGCGTTCGCGCACGAAAAGCGTCCCCGACGACTTTGTATTAGATAGGTACCTATATTTCGCGCGCAAAATTACTGATGTACTTACATAATACTATTCTAATACATTTTATTGTAATTTATACGAGAATACCCGATCTAAAGCTGAAATTCATCGAGAATACAATAAAACGTATTATGAAAATTAAAACGAGATAGGATAGTACATTTTGTCGAAAAAAAACTCCTGGCAATCGAGACGTGTATAAGGAAACGTTATAAGAGAACATTTTTAAAATAAGTTGATCGTATTACAAATGAAGAAGTCCTCTGTATATAACAGGAGAAAAAAAACATGTATTCAAAACTCTGACGAAGTAAATTAATTACACACACACTTCGTCTCAACTATCTCCAAGAAAGTATAATAGAGGGATCCCTAGAAGGAAAAAATAGCCGAAGAAGGTCAATACTTATTTATATGAGTTTAGTTCTTAAGGATATATGTTACGATTGGGAAACATATTATCACATCATGAATTCATAAATAAAAGCGGAGATGTGTAAAAAATGGATAACTACTTCCTACCAGTGGGGCTTAAACTACTAACGCAAGAAGATGTTTTGTATGCGTTTTCTTTTTTATGAAGGGGTTGATAGCATCAAAACGTTTGGAATAATAAGTATAAGTAGTATACATACAACCGAGAGAAAAACCCACTTTTTGAGACTCTACGTAAAAGTTTCGTAAGATTTTTACTTACTGAAAAAGTGCAGGTCACACGAAAAAAAAAACCGTTAAAAATACGTTTTTTACCAGTTTTTCCTAATTATTACAAGCAAAATTAAAACATAGTCTTATAAATAAACTACCAGAAACCACCCCTAAAGTTAAAGAACAGAGCGATATAACTGGTAGACAATTTGTCACAGACAGAAAAAATAATAGAGCTGTTAGTGGGGACGGGTGTGCCACTATTGTAGGTGGGAAGTTGGGAAAGTATAACACATACAGTTATTTAATTTATATCTGTTATCAATAATAAATCATTACTATCGAAAAACGATTTGGAGCGAAGTTCGGTTAAAAATGTTTTGAAAGGCCGTAATATTTACAAGTCTTCTAGTAGAAAACATTAATTCAAAGAATTTAAATCATGAAATTTTAAATATAGTTATATTTTTTCTCGGTTTTCTCCAATTACTATGAAAACCGCTTTTAAAACATAAAAATAACCTTCATTAAAGTACTATATAGATTTGAAATGCAATTAAAAAAGTTACTTGTCATATTTGATTAGAACAAGTTTTCTAGAAGAAATGTACAAAATATTAAAAACAAATTTTTAAAATAAACATCATTTTATCCATAAATTCTGCACTACGCTTCTATTCTAAAACTATACATTTCATATAGTTTAACTATATAGTGCTATACATTCCTCACCGATTTTTTCAGAATAAACTAACTATCAAAATATATAAATGCATGAAATCGTAATGATATATTAAAATATTTATTTTATTTGGTATTGTACCCAATAAAATTTGTTCGGCGCGTATCAATGTATACAAAATACAAAATTATAATATTACTATCGATGTGAGTGATTGAGAAGGAGTTATTGTGATTACATCCAAGTGGGTAAATTTACAACCTTTGATTTTTTTTTCCATATTCATACGGATTTACAATAATAATTATACTAGGTATCCAAAAATCAAATTAACGGGCCGGTAAAAACGAATATTGGTTTTTTTTCTATCTCTGTGAAATATTTAAATAAAATTATTACAATAGCGAAATTCGTGGCACAAAACAAAAATCAAATTACCATTTTTGTATAATGACTTTTTGCAACAAATAAATTATTTATTAAAAAAAAAAAAAAACGGATGCTTGGAAAATAAAATAAAATTAGAGTCACATAAAATTGGAACATAATTCCGACTGGTATAATACAAATCTCAACAAGTTATTTTATCTGATATTTCGGAACTCTAGTCGTTCGAGTAGAAAATAAAAAAGTAAAGTCATATTAATATATTATTGTTTCAAATGTTTCATTAATTTTGTAAAGATTACACGTTTCGGAGTTATCGTTTATCTTCTTCTCCTTCGTCTGCTTTCAAACTATTTGAGATCAGTCTTGAGTCATGTTTAAGATTTTTCATATACTATTCGTCGAAATTTTACACCGACTGACACAACTCCATTTGTCGCCTCTTACTACAGGTACCGTGTGTGAGTATTCTGATCCTCTCACCCGGGGAATTCGAGTAATCATTTAAAAAAAAAAAATAATAAAATAAAATATAAAATCAAAAACTTAAACTTTGTGTTGACACCGTATTCAATTTTCTATATTTCTAATTTTTTAGCTGCTTAAAATTGTTTAAATAATGTTATCGTCGACTGACACGAAAAAGAAAAATGCGATTAGACGAAATGCTCGAATGGCTCGATCCCGGGTAAAATGTGCAGTGCAGGTCTATAACTGTTAAAACTTTGTAAACTTTTATTTTAGAAACAGATGAGAGTAACTATTGTCCACCCCCGACTTTCGATAATTTTGAGTAAATAATTGTAAGGAATATTTATCCCTTATCCATCTAACGACAAGTCCTTAAGTAAAATATTATAACGGAATAAAATGAATTTATTATATTTATTTTATTAAAATATTATTTATTGTTTTAATGTAGAAAACAAATGTCAATAAAAAAATATATAGTTGAGAACGGACTGATGGCATGACGAAGGGTCGTCATAACCCCTAAATCCTTCCATTTCTCCGACCGCGCGTACAATGAATTCAATTTTATACCACAAAATTCTCGTTTAAATCTACATAATTTAGTATTTTTTTTTTCACTTAGTCTACCGATTTTGATCCTTCAAAACGAATATTTTACCGATTCCGTCCAGGATTCCCATACCGGTTATTTCATTTCGTAAAAAAAAAAGAAAAATAATGAATATAAATACAGTAAATAGGTATATGTTTCCATTTCGGTTTTGATTACTATAATATTTCGAAGATTTACCATCTGATATAAGTATAATAATGTAATTCGTTATTTTTGCGTTTCAGTTAAAGTCCCTGTTCCGAAAATCCGCGCTTTTTCCTCATTAAAGTCTACCCATTATCAGTGGCACATGTATTTATAGAGGCTGATCCGGGGGTGATATATCATTCCCTAGAAGCTATTTTTTGATGGTTTTTTTTTTTTTAAATAATTTATTTAATAAATATCAATTTTCAATTTTCTAATACCATCCGCGTGGTCAACATTTCATAATTTATTATCGCGTTATCAATGTTACTTAATATTATAGGCTTACGGTTCGCCCATTTCATCGCAATGTAATTAGCCCCACAGTAGATAGAGACACTTTGAAAAATGGCCAACGAATTGCGTTCGTTTTGCACTGTAGACTGCAAACCAAAAGTATAATATAGTATAAAAACATGAAAAAACCAGCGTCATGTTTTATGTGAAACACAAAATTAAATAAATACAAAACATAGTCCATATTTGGAAAACTTCATGCAAACCAAAAATAACTATTTAAGCCAGATTTCAACGGAAAATATCTGTATTTAGCTATTTTTTAAGCATTTTTTAATGATTTTTAGAACGTTTAAAATCTCTATGGATCATAGAATACACCGGTGTGTTAAAATATGCATTTACATTTCAATTTCAACCAGTTGGTCAGGTTTTTTTTTTTAAATGAAAAAATGTTGTTTATAACTATAAATCTGTATTGGTGAAATCGTTTTGTATTTTAATTAAATATATTAAATTTTATGTAGTTTGGTACTTTAATAAACATTATTATATTTTAAAGTCACATTTTTGAATATCTCCATAAAAATAAGCGTTAATTGCTAAAATAATATCTAGACGAAGATGAATAATCGACAATTTTCTATTTAAATAAATTTTATCATTATATATCATAAAACTAAGTGCTAAGAGTATACCAGATATTCATACACGTATACATTTGAAAAAAGTTGGATAATTAATGTATTAATGTTTAATTATTAGCTTATTATTAATTGATATATAAAACACAATAACGAATGGATTAGTCATGTATTTAAGAGTGGAGGGCTTCTCAGATTAATTATACGAGTAGAAGGAAAAAGCTATAGAAGAATACCGGATGGTAAAAGACCGTGGATGAATAAATGAAAAAAAAAAAGGCGAAAAATGGTAAGGAAGAGTCTGTTGCAAACAAATCATAAGATTTATTACAAAAGAAAGAAGAAGAAACAATATTAATATTCATATTTTATTTATTATCTCTAATTAATACGATTCAATAAGATTTTTCTAAATAAAAAAAAGATAACGATATAACTATCTAGACTAAATACATCACTGTTTAATGCCTACTTACTACGTACGTGTTTTAGAGTTGTGAAAATAACCCTAAGCTTTTCAACTTGTGCAGTTATCGGTTTATTAAATACCCTTGTGAAATATTATTATTATAAATTATCGGTTCGATAATCGTAGCGTCATAATATGTTAAACGGTCCACAAGAAACCATAATTCGGACGATTACTCACCGTCCAAAAAAGGGGTGGCGTTTCCGTTCGAAAAAAAGATTTTGTATCATCGCCATTATAAGCGTAGTATTCTATAATATATACATATTATATAACACAGTGGTAGGAAAAAAATTTGAAAGAAAAAACATGGTAATTTTTATTAAAATAAATATAATACACATAAAAACAAACGAAAAGAAAAATCAGGACGTAAATGATTGCACGATAATTAAAGGATAAAAATCGAGAGTCCTGCGTATATGCCTGCCTATAATAATATTATGATAGAAGTATATTTATTTAACGAACTTGGAACGTAGAAGTTTCATCGAAGTTTACTGGCGGGCTTAATAATAATATCAAGTTATATTAATATTATATACATGGTCTACGGAAAATTATATATTATATTACAGTGTTGAGAATATTTACGTATGTATGTATATATATTACGCGTACTCCTACTCTTATACGGCGGCGTGCCCTAGGATTTTTATTGAGAAGGGAAGTAGTCACAGTATATCCGACGAACAATTATATTGTATATTTCGAATAATTGTAATAAATCAGCAATTATTGTAAGACTCAGTCGTTGGACGCAACGGTAGCAGCGCGCTATTGTTGCGGACCGACGCATTTAGTTTTGTTAAATTAATAATAAACGAGTGATCAAAACTGTGTACGAAAAATCGCTCGTCCGCGAGGATTCAAATGGGAGACCCGGAGAACGAGTTCGGTAAGATTATATTTATTTATTTTAGTAATTAACGCGGCTGATAGAAATATAGGTACATAAGGAACAGTGAACATAACGGGGGAAAAAAAATGTATTAAAAAGTATAGATATTACTAAGCAAAGACGCAACTAAGGTAAAAATTCTGGGGAGCTATAGCCTCAAACAAATTTATTTGCTTAAATTTGAAAATATTGTATTATATTATTTTAATCATAAAAACAAATATAAATAATTATTAGAAAATATAAATATATCCAACTATATTCGGCGTAACTGGAGGGGGGGGCTATTTGGAAAACTGGATGGACTTAGCTCTCTCAAGCCCGTCTAGTTGCGCCTATGTAACTAAGACAAATATGTACAGATGAAGATATTGACAGTTGATAAGTGAAGCCTTAGAACCAAACTAGGGCAGTATTTATGTTAGAGCTATTTGTATAACGCAACATTCTGTGAAGGGGTGATTATGTCCATAGGATGTAGAATAAGTGGGGAAATAAAATAATTAGTAGTTTCTAGTACCATAATATGGGTTACGAAAAAAAGTCATGGCGAATTGGTCGGGTACATCCATTGGATCATTTAAAAGGGAAGAAAAGGAAGTGATAGGTCAAATCAGCTTTGAGACGTTGAGAAGAAAGTAAAGGTATTTTAGATTGCTCAGAATGAGAGATATAAGGATATTAATAAACTATTATGTTCGGGAGATTCGTTGTTTGTGTGTTTAAGTTTGAACATGTTTTTACGAGGTTACTGTAAGACTCTTCGAACGGTGTACACCTACGTGTATACCATTCACGTGTAGGATTACAAAAAACAAAGATAAAAACAATTTGTTTTTGCTTAAAACATGTTTTTCACTGAGGGAAAATGTGTATGTTTCAAACATTATTTTATTTTAATACTGTATTACAATAATATTTAATTATAAACAAATTGTATTGTGATTATTTAAGAACAAAATAACAAAATTTGAACATTTTAATAAATGTTACTTCTTTATCCACAAATAATAGGAACCATTTGATTTCGTTTATATTTTAAGAATCAATAGGAACTATATATACCTAGGTATCTTCAGAACATATTAGTTATTTTAATTTAATTCTTAAACCTTTATAACGCTGTAAACAAATGTTTAAAACATTAATTCACAATACTGCGCAGGCATTTGATTGATTTTGTGCTCGGCAGCCTGCGATCTTTTGATAAGGTGTAATTAAATATATAACGGTTCAAGCTAAATAATTTTACTCGCCAGCCTGTGATGTTTTAGCGTAAGGCATTGGAATCCAGAGTAGGTAGTTGGCGTTAGAACACCGCAGCGCACGAGAACGTCATATTCCCTTGGCCGCTCGGTCAGTAAAGCTAATTACTGTAGGTTCCGGGGTCCGTTTTGTGGTTGCTGTCGTATCCGCTCACGGGCGCACCGTCCGTATACGAAAGTATGTATATATATATAGTGATCATGATTCATGAGTAAATCGTAGAATTATTCTTCTGATATACGAGTACCTACTTGCATTAAGAATTTAAAAGCCTAAATAATCCATCTTAAATTAATCTATTCTCCTTGTGGTTTTGGATATAACAATATCTAACTTCAAGATAAAATCAGGTACTGAATAAACACGCGCGTAGTTGCTGTATTTTTAAGACAACGGAGGAACGGATACAACGTCTCTTCCCGCGCTTGCACCGCTCTCATAACTGTAACATAATATTCGGAACAACCTACATACATAATAATAATATTGTACTATTATATCCTTTACCGGCTATTTTATCGGTCGGTTTATCGTTTACGTTATTTTTAAATATATCCCAGGAATATTGTAATGTTCTACGAACATTGTTGCAAAAATCAATCGAATATTTTACGATGCTTTAACTCGATAATTTTTCAATTTATGTAGTTGAGTTTTTTTAATGACCACCCACGATGGTTTCAGTGTAAAAAAAATAGGTACCTATATTTTTACGACCAAAAATATAATTTTCAGAAAGAGTCAGTTATGTAAAACTGTCGCATATTGAATACTCTAATAAGATTAATTTTATCTATTCGCCTCATATATCATTAGTTTAGGAGAATGACAAAGTAAGTAAGGGTATTAAAAAAAAAAGAAAAAGAAAAAAAGCTGTTAAAATAAATAAAACGTTGTTTAATATCACTTTGAAAATTTAAAAAAAAAAAACTAATTTACGTTGAAAATACATTTATAAATTATTTGGTTGTAGTCTGTGTAAAGTGCATTTATTTTTAGCTTTGTTGTAAGATATTTTCAGCTATAATTTCTGTTAAGTTATTTTCTCTCACTTTTTTAATGCATTTTATAGCATTTAAACAGGTTTTATTTTCATTTTCATTTTTCGAGGGGAGGGTATCATTTGAAACTGATGTATTTATAATTTAATTATAAAATAAAAAAATAAAGACGAACATACTTCGCACGATGGGAGGACCATTTTTGTAGGTGATAAGTTGAGAAGGTAGGATAAAAAGGGGAATTTAATTTATATCCGAATACGCAATGATGGACCGTTGTTAACGAAAAACGATTCGGAGAGAAGCTTCTTTTATACACGCACGTACATTTTATTGTTTTTCCGATGTTGTTCACGGGTTTCGCAATTATCGTGAAAATAACTTGGAAAATCAAAAAAATGACTTCCCTAAAGTGCCACTCAAATAAGATTGCCTTTTAGAAAAATTAGGCGCTACATTTTAAAGTCGATCCAAGATTTCTGGTAGAAAATTTGGTCAAAGATGAAAAAAATTAAACACAATTGTAAAATCAATACATTCCTCGCTACGCTCAGAATTTAAAATACACATTCGTTTTCAGCTCGAGTCGCGTACGTTGAACCAAAGAAAATGTAATGGGCAGCGGTCGCGATGACGGAGCTGGTAAGGTGTGGTTGGCGCAGGTCATCTGCCGCCTGGTGTATTCCGTGTACCAGGACAACGGTAACAATTATTATAACGGTTCAACGACGACCGCTGCAACGACTGCTGCTGCTGCGGCGGCCACTGAGATGGTGATGACCACGACAACCAATGTGAACAAGCTGCTGATGACCGAAGCCCGGGTCGACCAGCTGGACTGCGGCGGCTCATGGACGCTGGACTGCCGGCGGCCGGCCGACCGACCGGACGGCGCACTTGCGTGCACCGACGCCTTGCAACGGTCCGCGGACACCGTCGTCCGGTTATATCTGCCCACCAAGATGTCAGCGCATTTCGACGGACAGCCGGCTGTGTTCGTGGGACTGCCAGAGACGGCCCGCGGTAACGGCACCATCGTCCGGTGTGATGGTGGTGGTGACAGTAACGGCGATGGTGCCAGTGACGGCAATCAAGTGACGTGTTCTGTTCACGGCGAACGAAGGTCGTCCGAGACGCACGGTAACGGTGACGAACCGGCCCACGACGACGTACGAGGGTACAACTGGAAGTATCTGTTCGTCATTGTGTTCATCGCGTCCGGCGGCGTTGGCAACATACTCGTCTGCCTGGCTATATGTCTGGACAGGCAGCTACAGAATGTTACCAATTATTTCCTGTTGTCGCTGGCTATAGCCGATCTGCTCGTGTGCCTGTTCGTCATGCCACTGGGAGCTTTACCGGGATTTTACGGTAAGTACCTAATACCTACAATACCAATGAATATAAATAGTGTAGAGAAACCGTCTTGCCTGAAATATTATGACACGTTATAGAGCGCGTGCTGTCAAACAAATTGATAATATTTCATTGTGATGTTGATACCCGAGAACTTATTGATACCACACGCTGCGATATTTATGTCGGTCTTGAGTTTATATTTTAATTTAACCGGCTGGTAATTACCACAAACACGGTTTCGGCGTGGCGTAGGTACTGCGTGTGGTATTTCCTTATTATTCTCTTCGAGTGGCCTCAACAAACACAGTTGTATGCACGTAGACTTACTCATGGATTTGCTGTTTTGTTATTCGCGTGCGGTAACCTCAATCGAACATTCAGTTTCTAAAACCGTTTGGTGTAAATTTGGGTACATATAATATAAAAGGCATGACGAAAACTGGTGAAATCGATTTTGTACCCAAAAACTTTGACTAACTTATTAGACGTGGTTAGTATTGCGGTCGGTGGTGGATCTAAAGAGAAGGAGGAATAATGGACTAATTTAGGAAGATAGGGCTGTACAAGGCAATTTGGTTTATATTATATAGTATTTAATGATAAAAGGTAAATCATTGTAAATGATGAAACGATTCTGAGTAGGGTAGTATTAGTCGTGTTCCCATGGTAACCCAGAAGTAAGCGGAAGTCAAACAATAATAAATGAACCTAATTAGCGAAATGCTGAAAATGTAAATAAATGTTTTTTAGAGTAATTACCACCAAATGAAAACAGCACGTTTTTGACGTATGGCGTGGAAAAATTAGAGAATTTTTACTTGACAAAAAAGGCGTTTTCTAAAAAAAAAAAACACTGTATTCATTCTGTATACTGAATCTAAAATAATAAGATAAGTATCATATGAAATAGTACTAATAAATAAAGAGACTATCAACTATAAATGGATAATTCCTAAACCGATGAACATAAAAAATATTAGTAGGTGTTGAACTACCGAATAAAACTTAATTTTGAACATTTCAACTACTGTCAACTACCCCCTCCCCTCTACGAATAATTACTAGATCCATTTCTGTCTCCTGATTTCGGTAGGTAATAGCGAGGTCAAAACGTAGGTATTGTTAAAAATATATTTTTGTTAGTAGATACTTTTTTTTTTTTTGGTAGTTAATACAAATAAAAAACATATATTTTTATAACCGTATTTTTCTCTTGATTAGAATCCGCGTTTAAAATAATAGTTTGAAGGGTTCTGTGAAGGGTTTACTGGATAGTCTCTTTTATCATGTCATTCTGTCATTTATTTATATTGTTTTGTTGTACATATTATCATATTTATTTATTGTGTTTTTATTAAAACAGATTTTAAATTTTCTTTAAATAAAAAAAAAAAAAAATTTATAATATATTCGCTATCAGTGCCAAATGCCAAAAAAACGTGTTTGAGATTATTCGTGGTAGATACGAATAGCTAGATAGGTAATTTAAATTACACGAGTTTTAAAAGATTTAAAATGTTTGCATTTTACACTGAATCCTGTGTATAGTATGGAAACGATCGAGTTGTCGGATATTTATACAAGGGTGGGAGCACAAATACAGGGGTGGATTCTAAAGCACGATCCATATACGGTATACGGTGTTGTAGTCTGTAGTTACTGTTGGAAACTTTGCGAAATTCTCAACCATAATGATAGTTACAATCGTAAACTATCGTCGAGTGTAACTGTACAGGACGATAGTAGCTGTAATACACAGTTACGTGTTCAGTTTTTCCACAAGAGGGAATTTTAATATTATAAAATAATTAGCCATCACATATACAGAATGAAATTTATGTGATACTTGATACCTAACTCCTTCGAACAATACATCGGTTTTTAGTTTTTATAACATAATACAGTGGATTCTGTCTTCGATCTCTCTTAATGTTCCTAATACCACACTACGCGTCAATCCCACATTTTTCATTCTGACGCATAAAAGAAACTTTTGTATGTTCACTCCGGTTAACCGGATGTTAATGTTGGGAAATAAACTTAAATCATTTGATTTCTTTTTCGACCCACTATCTAGGTTAAAACGTGTCTAAATAACATTAATATTGAATAACCATTGATACTATTTACTTTACCTATTATTAACTCGCACTTATGTTGTTCATTATATTCATGTATTTAATATTTAATCATAATTTGAATGTATTTACGTGCTCTATATAACTATTTAAAGATATAATTTACTTGTTTCATTATCTGTTAATATCATTTGTATTAGTTCATATCGATTTGTATTTTTGTATTTATGATTATATTACTTATCTATTCTACATATTATGTACTCTATGCCCTTGGGCGTTTATAATTTAAATTTAAAAAATTCTTTACATAGCTTGTAGCTAATATTGTTAAGAACACATCCTAAAACTAAGGTCTAGCTCCAGCTATGATCATTTATCGTACAAACTACCGTCGACGTGCAGACCTGGCGTAATTTATACTGGCATCAAAACTTAACTATCACACGAATTATGTAAAACGTAATTGCTATTCCCTTCTTCACTCCCTAAAAAACCGTTTAACCATTTTCTGTACAAGTATAAATATTTTATACCCTGCTAATTTTTAACCAAGTATAATAAATATCGTTGCATTTCGTACATCATGAACTTTTCACACTTTTCCCACGAATCTGCCATTCTTACCGCGCCCGACATTCAGTGATTGATTATGTGTATATGGACAACTCGCATGTATGTATGGGCAGCAGAGTTTAAGCGTCGATTATAGACGATCGCAGTGGTTAATGAAAAACGATCACAATATATCAATAAGCTTAAAAAAAAAATAACAATTTATTGTTTAGATTGGTAAAATTCAACATGGTAATTTAATGTTTTTACAATTATTTACCAATATTATCGTAATTTTCGTCATTTAAATGTAATTATATAATTATATATTCAGATACTTTTACAAGCCAATAACTAAATAGAATTAATTGTTTAAACAAATAAGTCTTAATTTGTTATATAAGTGTTATATTTCCATAACTACTTGGTTTTAATTTAATACCGTCATCACGTTACTGATTACATTGTATAAGATTTACATTAAATTGTGATGTTACAAATAAATTTAAAACAAAATTAATCAATGAACGTTACATGTGAAACAAAATATAGAAATATTATACATAAATATATTACACAAATATTATTTTTATTTTAAATTTGTATGTAACATCACAATTTAATATGAACATTATACAATGTAATAAGTAACCTGATGATGATATTATATCGATAGTAAGTAGTTACGGAAATATAAAACTTATGCACAACTTTAAGACTTGTTTTTTACTCAATTAATTCCATAAATTAAAAAGTTTTCATTATATGAAACCTATATAAATGAAATACTACATACATGAAAATATATTCAATAAAAGAGCTAGGTATACTAGGAACTGGTATAGCTGATACCGGGGACGGGTGCGGCTGCTGTTGTAGGTGGAAAGTTGGGAAGGTAGGATATAGAGAGGAATTTAATTTATATTACTTAATTATTGCTAACGAAAAATGATTTTAAGCGAAGCACGGTCAATAGTATTGCTTTTTAACAATGTGCGTTTTTACTACAACGAAAGTTTCAAAAAGATTAAAATAGTAAAAACTTAATAATTACAAAAAATAAATAAAAACGGCGACAACCTTATTTTTAATCGATTAATCTTTTTTAACATAAAACAGTTTTTGTCTAGCGAGAATTTTCAAAATTACTTTTTTAAAGTACTAATTCGAGGCAAAATGTAACGAAAAAGGTCTCTTGCATGTTTTGATTAGAGCAAGGTTTCTATAAGAAAAGCTGTTTCCAGACAGCAAAAAAAAAAAAAAAAAAAAAATCATCATAATAAAATCAATAGATTCTTCGATTCACTCAGAATCTAACGTACAAATATATTTATGTCAAGGTGATTAAACGACTTGGCAACAATATGTTATTATTGGGTATTACTTCGTACACTTTTAATAGCTATCCGTTGTGTGGATATAATCTTAATATATAAAATAACATGTTTTGACTGACTGACTGACCGTTTCAACATAGCTCATACTACTGGATGGATTGGGCTGAAATTTGGCACATAAATAGTTATTATGATGTAGGAATTCTCTAAGAAAGGATTTTTGAAAATTCAACTTCTAAGGTGGTAAAGTAAGGGTTTTTAAATGTTTTTGGTATAAATATATATTTATTTATCTATTTATTTTTGTTTACTCATGATTTACCTTGGTGACATGGTTGGATTGACAATTTGTTTGCCACGGACAAAAAACCTATTATTATTATTATTATTCGTATTTACACTATTATCCAGCAATAGTAAAAGTTTGCCGGATCAACTGGTATATTGTATTGTAAACTCAATCAAATTTCGGTAACAAATTAAACTCGAGTCAAATTTGTATTAGATACTTTATACGTATATATATATATATAAACAACAAATACATATAAAGTGCTGTAAGCTCAATCATAATCAGTAGCCATTTCAGTGGTTGTTTTAAATTTGAAATTCTCATTCATCGGCTGGTTATTATAATTTCCGGTTAAATGACGCTAGAACCTTCGGTTACGATCTTATAACTGGCCGGCTATTTTATTTCAACTAATCAACAGTGTTTCCAAAACTGTCGTTGAATTTGATTGTTCTCCGCATGCGTAGGTAAACATTAGATTGTCAAAATATCATGTTTTATTATAGTTGCCATTATTTAGGTAGATTTAGCTTTAATTTGTAATAATATTTTAGCTAAGGTTCGTTATAATTAGTTTAACATTAAAGATGTTCCAGGTAGATTATTTATTAACAAATCGGATACTAGATATTGACCAAGTAATAATTTTAATTTACATAAATACCGGGTTCCGAGTATTAGCCGAGAAATAATAACTATCGAATCCTGTTTGTCTCGGATACAGCCTAGCAGTCAAGTAATAATAAATAAACATAAAGCCGAGACCCAACGGGTATTATAGCATTTTGTGATAATCAAGATTGAAGTATTCAGAGAAAAAAAAAATGAAAATAGAGTACTAGTGGTCATTAGATAATCGATCAAAATAAATTTAATACACTCAATAAACAACATATTGTTTTAATTTTCTTTAAAAAAATAAAAAAGTTACTGTCATTTTTTTTATTTCGTTAAATTAGACAATGATCCGGTGGGTAGGTATAATTAACGGAAAAACAAACCAAACAAAATATATACAGTTGAACGTCTAAACACGAAACTCGTTATTAGAAATAATCATAAAATGTATTTATAAGTACCTATTGATAACACAAATCAGATTTTAAGTGACGTCTACTTGAAACTATTAAAATATATAGTCAGTGTTGGATAGTATCACAGATATATGTAACAGATATTCAATTCTATCTTTTTAAATTTATGCAATATGTTATAATATGTATATTGTATACCTTAAATATGTTACCTTATGTAACTTATGTAACTTTAAATAACATTTAAATGGAATTTAATGAACATCTAAATATATTTGATTTAAATTTATGATTGTATTTCAAACAAAATATATACCATTATTTATAATATAAATCAATTAATATTACATTTTATTTTATGTTTTGAATCTTGAAAATGGTAGATTGTTATAACTATAAATACCTATTGAATTTATTGTAGATTAAAATAAGTCTTAAAGGTTATAATAAAATAACCATCAAATTTTTGTTTAATTATGAAATTTAAAGTACCTTGTACCAATATTTTTTTTTAAAAATAATATGAAATCCACACCTGTATAATTATAAAGTAGTACATACTCCAAACTTAATGCTAATAATTTGTTATTAAATGGAGCCTCTTAGATTAGGTAAAGTTAGTAAAAATCAATAGTAAAATGAACTTGAACCAAGCATAATCGTAATAAAAATAATTATTTAAATTAGTTTATGGACGGTTTTTTAAATGAATGCTATCGCGATATCTACTGTCTTCAAGAAATTTTACTCCGGGAAATCAGGCTCCCTAATGTACCATTTACTCAGATAAACCGTTTTTTCCTCTTTTCTTTTCTTAGAGCTGGACATCGAACTGCTGTATGTGTGTATCGATTAATCCTGTTGACTATAGGGATTACGTTTAACGTTGCGATTTTTTTGTTTTAACCGTTACGCACCAAGAATCAAACCATTGTAATTTTTCAATTCCCGTGGTCTTTCTGTGTGTACTTTGTGAGAAAAAAACCAATGGAAGTTCACGGCGTGCGCCGAACGAAACACACGCATTTTGTCGTTATTAGCGGTGCCTATTTGATTTAGATTCTAAGCCTAGCGAGGAGTGTATTGGTTTAACTATAATGTGTGCGATTTTTTTTTTATCTGTAAATCATTTTTCTACAAGAACTCTTAGTCCATTTAAAAACTACAAGAGAAATTTTTTTGTAGTATTTTAGATCTAGTTCGTGAATTGAGAAGGTTTTTAAAATAATTAGAGAAAAAATAAAAATAGAGCTGATTATTCATTGCTAATGAAAAACGAATATGAACGAAGTTCGTGTATAATGTATATGTGGAATCCGCTTAGTGCAGTCGTATTTTTCATGAAATTAATTTCACAAACTACGATCATATCGTTTAAGTCATTCGAAATGGATACAAAAAACGTCTTTTTTTCTCGGTTGGAGCAAGTTTTGTATTCAAAAAGTAGTTTACTGATTAAAAAAAAAAATGGAAAAACTTACATTATTGTAAAATTTACTCCGTATCTAAAAAATGCTGAGGAAAAACAGACAAATTTACGACACAAAACTTCTGTTTTGATTTTGTTTTGTTTTTTTCAAAAATCTTACTCCATAATTTTTTAGTGTAGTTAAGAAAAATGTTGTCTTTTTGATGTATAGGAAGGCCATTTTTAAATTTTCCTTGTATTTTCCCTATAATTATTAGGAAAACTGACCAATACCTAGAAAAAAACCGGATAGTTTACGGCAATAACGGTTTCATCAATTTTGTCTTTTGTTGTAATTTAATAGAAAATAATTGCAAAAACCTGCTTTTTTCACAGAATAATTATATTAGCTTTTTGTAGACGTGGCAATTGAACTTAATTTAGAATTGTATTTCTCGAGTAATGATTTACCGTTGTGTACTGGTATAAATTAAATAATTCTATGTATTCTAGCTCCTCTTCTTGCTACCTACTACGGTTGCACACTCATCAGTATATTACCAGCTCTTTTTATTTATTTTTTTATAACGGTTAGTATTCCAAAAAATGCATACTAATATATTATATAATACGATCTCTGCAGCATTTCGTGCTCGTAATATTCTCATACACGAACAATCGATAGGCGACATCGTTTTAGTCGTTTTGGCACGCCCGTGGTGCCATTTATTGTCGGTGTTGAAAATGGTACGAAAACCGTTTGACACGTCATTTTAGAGAATAGAATTACAGCTGCTGTATACCGTGATTTTTTAGTCTGAAAATATAATACTATTGTAACTTTTAACCGATAATCGGCACCTACGCAAAACGTTTTGTGCGATTAAACCGTTTTGTTTTATGATGACGGTCATATTTTAATCATTAATCATAATCACAGAACTGAAAAAAAAATAAAAACATAATAATAATACGGGAATATATAATATGTGTAATATTGTACTTGAGGCAAAAAAATGTCAACGTGTTATGCCTATTTGCAGTATTTTCTAGTACTTAAAACCAAATAGTCTGAGATATGATAATAATAATATACTGCCGACGGGTGTGCCTTTTTTCTAGGTATAACTTATAATGAATCTGAAGTTCAAAACCTTCCAACATCGTGTTAAAATTTTGAGCATTTTTGACCGGTTGATATAATTTTTTCTACATGGAACAATATTAAAACTAAAAAATTCGAAAAATTCAAATGTTTAAATAAATAGCTTAAAAATCTTCAAAATATTTTGAAAATTCATTTTACGTTGTCAAGTATGTGGTGTTTTAAGTTTGTAGGTTTTCATTGATAATTCTAGATCTGTAGGATAATTTCTAACTGAATAAAAAAAAAATGTATATCAAAAATATAAGTTATCGGCATTGCTTAAATTGTTCGGTTTTCTGATGTTTTTATTTGGCCATTCTCAACTAATTCTAACAAGCATTAAGAAAACAAGTTTTAAAATAATAAAAAAATAAAGTAAATACAAAATTTGTACAACAAAAATAATATTTATAAATAAATATATAAATAAAATAACAAATTTTAAAATACTTTGTATTTGATCAAATCCCTTTGATATACTTATTTTAATTTTGTTAAACAATTAAAAAATACTACGTTATAACAACAAAAATCAGAAATATTTTTTATAACACTACACATTTTTTAATTCCGTACTACACATTTAATAATTCTGTATTGGCCCTGGTCATTCTTAAAACTAAGAAAACTGCAAAGAAAATATGGCCTTTTCAATACATGAATTTCATAATATTTAGTTTAAGAAACTACCCCTAAAGTCGATAATTAGAGCAAGATTTCTAGTAGAAAAGTTGTTAAAAAAACAGAAAAAAAACGGCTCAGAATTTAAAATATCATGTATTAGATTTTTTCAACGCCCCAATAAATATTATGATATTTTATTATGTATTAGTATTTGAAAATTATTTTTAAAGATCATTCCATTAAATTTTAATTTTTACTGAAAACTTTTTCAATTTTGTATAATTGTCTGTGGACAATTTTTGGAAATAATCAAAAATTATAATGTACTACTGTACAACTCATTTTTTTACCCTCTAGTCAAATTATTTCGCCGAGTGATAATATTGTAAAAGTTATTTTAAAATGCATCATAATAATTTATTGAGTTTTGCTCGCAATTTGTGTATTTTACATATATTATTTTAATTTAACGTACCTACCTAATACGTTTTCTCACATTTCCCATTACCTAACCAAAACTGAGAATAATAATTTATTTCGTTATATTTTCGTTGACATTTTTACAAGTTTATTAATTATTACTATATAATAATACGTGTCAGTCTTGACTTAAGGATAATATAAATATATTATAAAAGATGAGGTAAAATTAATTAATAAATTGCAAGTAAATACAATAAATTATTGAACATTTATATTTTCATCTCGAAATTTTGAATATTTGAATATTGTTATTCAGAGATGCGTGATTCTGGTTTTAGGAATTTTAGAAGATTTTAGAATTTAGGCACATTACTGCCGATAATCTGGTCATTAGCCACAATCTGATACTACTCCAAGACAAGTTAGTGTCCTAAGTGTAAACCTGAGAACTATTATTATTGGGTGATGAAAACACCGCGTACTTAGATAAATAGGGTAAATGGAAAAAACATACCTGTTGGTACAAACTTGACAAAGATACAAAGAAGTTAGTGCCTTTAAGTGTAAACCTAAAACCTAGTGAACGAAAAACGAAAAACAGGCTGTAAATACGCAAATCGGTACCATGATGTGTGATCATATTCTTGAAATAATTGGTACACAGCCCCTAAGGCTAATAGTAAAATCGATTTCTCGTCCCGGAGATTAGATATGGATATTTCGCGGATGCTTGTGAAAAAGGTGTTTGGTCATCAAGTTGTGAAAAATGAGTTATTTACACCAAAATAAGCAAGAAAAAAAATCTCTATTTTTCGTGTTAAGTCAATTTTTCAAATATTGAACGTGTCATTGCAATGTGTGTTTTCGGACAAGTCATTACTTTTCGGTGTTTCGTGCTTTTTAAAGTGAATTTACGTGTGAATTTCCTGAATCTAGTTTTAATTCAGTTAAATAAATGTATATCATAAATTAAGTCACTTTTTATTTTTATTTTTTTCAATCGATACAAAAAACAGCAGACAAATAAAAATTAGGTTAAAAAATAAAATAAAACAATAAACAAAATTATACAAAACAATACATAGAATCTTATAGTACTTCAATTATCGTAAAATGTTAAAATGTTTATCTTGCGTTTTTAGTTTATATTTGTTGCTCAATTGAAAAGTTCTGAAACATTAACATAACACTTTTTTCAGATACACCCGTGGTGATTTTTTTTTTTTTGTCAAACACACACATATGCGACATGGTCATTTAGATCGATTTTATTTTAATTAGTCTGACAGATGTACGATGTAAGTAATGATTTATGCGATAAGAATTCCGAATACAGATTTGAATTAAGCGTGAAGTATACTCATAACACGAGATCGGCCCGTTCACATTGTTCGATTTTTATTAATTTTTTTTTTTCTTAAGTAATTTTTAATATAATTTAATATTATACAATTCAATGGAAAGTCACTGAGACAACTAAAAATTCTAATAAACACGTCGAAAAATGTTTCAAAGTAGAATTCTATATACTAGAAGACACACTAGATGATTACACATATTTCATGCTAGTTAATTATTTATTATATTAATATTTCTAGTTTATTGATTCTGAGTTTCTGAGGCCAAGAATTCCGTTTCGATGAAATTTTTCGAAATTTTCTTTAAAATCTATTTATTTACAGTACATTCATTTGTTTATTATACTTTCTGATACTTTCGGAAGTTCCTTAGTGAACATTGGTATTATAAACTTAAACTTTTATTTTAATTCATTCGGCGGATGTTTGCCAGAGTATTTGTTTATTATAGTATTCACCTATATAATATAATAAACAAAACCACGAGGTTTTCACGAGATATCGAATATTAGTAGCGCTGCAACTTATGTCAAGGTCGGGTCAAGTCCAACTTATTTTAAAAATTAAATATAGAACTGATTTATTTTTTTATAAAATTTTAACCAAAATTTGATTGAAAAACCAAGTGAATCAATACTTCTTTTCAAAAATAAAAACCTACTCTAACCGCAATTTTGGCCATTAAATGGGCTGTGTTTAAATATAAGAGTCTCTTGAAATTTATTTTTTCCGATTACATTTTTAGAACTTCGGCATCACTGCCGAATTTAATAATTTCAAGTATTTTCGATAATAGTTTTCAGATATTTCATCCAAAAATAATTCCCACTAGAACTTATATATATATATACCCACACCTATATCCGAAAACCCAACAAAACTATCAGTTATATGCACAGCATCGAGCGCATGACTACTGCCAGCAAAGAGCTGGGACGGTCATGTTTAGAAAGCCTTGACAACTCCGGGTTTGCTGTCACTGGCAGCATATATTCTATAAAACCCTTTTTAACCCAAAACACCAAAAAGCAAAAAAAGTGAAAAGTTTTCTTTCACAAATGATTATTAATATAAATTATTTTTAAATAATATCTATCAAACAAAATTATTTGAATAATTTGAATAAGTAATAATAAAATGTAATACATTTAAATGTTCGTGTAATCGATACAATAATATTTAATTCAAAATTGAAAATTATAAGTATGTATCATATAGAAAACTTATGTTATCAACTATAATTTCAGGTATTTAATATTTTAGTGGTTGAATTATATTATTTTGAACATACCTATTGTTGTATTAAATATGTACATTTATTAAGTTGATATTAAACACAAAAATTACTTTTTTACTTTAAAATCATCCATACTGTGGATTGCATTTGATTTTATTGTCAAATCTTCGAAGAAATTATCATAAAATTGATTTTTTGTTTTAAAAAGTAAAGTTTGCTAAACTTGTCTTTTTTCTGTGTAAAAATTATTATTTAACTTGAATCATGGTTATTAATGAAGTAGAAAGTGTTTAATACTCTCCGTTTTTGAATTGATACTCTAAGAGTTTGTATAATATAGTAATGTTTAAACTTTATAATATCGTTTAATAAATATACAAAGTATTCTAAAAATTGTTGAAATTAGAATATGTATTAAAATTTAGCTAATGATTTGGTTGATGCAAAAAAAATCGACTATTTACCCCCTTAATAATAATAGATAAGTATGGTATTTCAATATATAAAGTTGTTGGATAAAAAAATCTGACCCTGCAGATGGGTTTGCCACTGTTTTAGGAGAGAAGTTTGAAGATATCGTCGTATATACTGCAACAGTATCTTAGTTTTTAGTAGTTTTAAATGATGATTAAAAAGGCCAAACAACTTCGCATGTGGATGCAGCCACTGTTGTAGGTGAGAAGTTGGGAAGATAGTAGAGGGAAAATTGAATGTATATCTGTAATCAACGATAAACCATTGTTAACGAAAAAATTATTCTGAATGGAATTTAGTTGATAGTGTAGTTGCTTTGACAATAATGTGTATGCCATGTTATGGTAAAACAGTTACATAGGCATTATATATTTTCATTAATATTTGTTAATAATAATATTTGTTTAATATTGTACCTATTTTCCCATTTTTCTTATGGTTTTTTCATGTTTTTTCCCATTTATTAAAAAAACTAGTGAGAAAATCAAAAAAATTACCTCCTTAAAGTACCTCTCGAGTACGATTTCCTTTCAGAAAAGGTGCAACACTTTTAAAATCGGAGTAAAATTTCTGGGTGAAAAAAAGATAAACATACTTGTAAAACGATAAGCTTCTTCGCTCCACTCAGAATGATTTAATCTTACTAATATTGATTAAAAATTATTGTTTTTACTACTTTTTCGTATCATTTATGTTTTACCAATATTTCTGATAGACAAGTTGTTTACAGTCACAATAAACATATATCAAAGTATTTAGAATAAAATCAATATTACATTAATTAATTTTGATATTTTAAATTATTTTACGTCGTTGTGAGAATATATTTTGTTAAAATACTTTATCAATATGAGAAACACAAGGGTTAAACTGTGATTTACGAGAGTACTGTGCTGGAACATATTATTAAAAGTATAAAAATGGTTGTTGAGTATGTGCATACAGGTAATAGGTATGGTATGTGTATAATAAATATACGTATAAGTCTGACATGACACTATCGTTTCATTAAATATATTATTACTTAGAACACAAAAAACGTGAGAATTCTCGTGAATAGGTAAAGACCGAAATAGTAATCATAATAAAAAAAAAATATGATAACAAAACGTTGTAAATATTATAATATTCTTAAAAACCCCTAAATTGGGGTGGTATTTTGAAGGCCCTCCGGGACCGCCGAGTGACTACGTACCTACATACTCATATGTACCCATATAATGGTGAACCTTAAAGACCTGAACCGCGTTTATTATAAAGCCCCGAAGCCACACACATACGTACTGTGAGAGTTGGCAAACGGTCGGCAAAAACTACTGCCCTTTTCTTGATTAATCTGTAACGTCATTTGGGAACGCTCGTATACTGTGGTGCAGTTTCACCTATATTTTATAACCCCGCGGTAAAAGATCGAGTAAAGCGTATATAATTATCCGCGTGTGCGGTTCAAAACGGACAATGTACGTATATATAGAGCTGATATACGGAAAAATGTGTGTAGTTTTTTTTTTTTTTTTTTTGGCGATGCTCGGGAGGAGGTCGAATAATAAATTTACAGATGGGCCAAGTCACTAGTACGAAAAATGATTTACAGAAACAGGAGCGGGGACCAACGAACGAGAGGCAAAACCAACATAATAATATAGAGAATGTAAATCGCAGTTCAGTATTCAGAGTTTTCGGGCGAGCGTCAAGTCTTTATAAATAAAAAAAAGTGATTTAATATTTGATGCTTTCGCGTTCTGAAAATATGCATAAACTTAAAGGTTGTTTTTTGTTTTTTTTTTTTTTTTAAATACCGAATACGTATCTAATATACTAAGCAATATTTACTCCCAAAAAATCGCGAAATTATGACCTTAATCTTTCTATAAACTAACTATTTTGAGTTCAGCCTCCAGTTGAAAAATTGAAATTATGCACATGAAAACGATTTTGTTTTTTTCGTCATTATTTCTAGTTATGGTATAATAGTTACAGTTTTTATACGTCATTTCTTGAGGTTACAACTACTTATTTTGGCTTTTTACTGCCCATTCAGACCTATTTCCACAGCTAACAATCGTTTTCATCTCTTTCCATTCCTTCTATTCAGTATAGCGTAATTACGAGGGGGGATATGGGGGATAGATCTGTCTGTAGAAAATAAAAATATTATTGAAAATACCCCTCTGGATATGTATAAATGAGAAATTTTAAAATCTGCTTGATGCGTATATGTCTGGAGTCCCAGTTTTAGTTGTCCATAATTTTCACAATTGCAGAGAACAAGTGTTCGCAAGTAGCTGACCTGGCTGGAATTTCTGTCAGGAAGAGCTAATAACACAAGGGAGTATAAACATAGGTATATTACACTCAATTTTTCTTGATGACCAATAAATACAATTTATAATGTACCTCTTATTAAATTTTCAAGCATTTCTGTTTGGTCTAACAATTGTATCCTCAGAGTACCGACCGAATAAATAAATAAATATTAGGTAAAAAGCTCGCAAAATTATGTAGAATTATAATTATTATATGTTTATAAATAACTCAAATGTTTTCAACGATCCTAATTGATATAATACAAGAAACAGCTAATCATAATATCTAATCATAATAGCTTAATATAAGGTTAAAACTACATTTTTTTAAAATAATCATTTGAGATATAGTAGAGATCATTGTATTTTTTTTAAGGCAATATTGTCAACGACTAAATTTATATTATATATTTATATTTTATTCAAAGTGGTATATAAATCAACGTCCAAAGTGTTTTGTTAATGTTTCCACAACGGAAGTCCGTAAGTCTTACAATAAAAATTTTATATTTTAATACATTCACAGTTTTGGCTTTTCTTCTCCGTTTCGGTATACCCAGTCCAAGCTCAAGCTTTTCGGCCAACCATTTTATGCAACAATATAATATAAATAACGTGATTCATTTAATCTGTTCAACGTTATCCGTGTAAATTATATTTCCCCCCCTTAGGAATTTTCTTTTGTAATATTATTCTTAAACCTCCTGACGTGTGGTCGAATAAAATAGATATTTCGAAATATTGTTCAATATAACAAAAATCAAATATTACCGATATATTATTTTATTACATATATTATTTATTCATTATATAGTAAAATAATTTAATAGCCATTACGTTGGTTTAATTTCGTAAAATGTGTTATAGACATTTAGTAATAATAATGCAAACATATCACGAATATTGATAATAACTCAGTTTTAAAATCATCACTTTAAAACTCTATAAATTGTTTAACCGATATAATGGCAATATATTAGTACCCTAAAAACAGTTTTGTTGAAATATTCGATAAAACCGAATATTGCAAATTTCGTAAATTAAAAACTGAAACAAAGTTAAATTTTACCGAGGTCGGAACGTGTTTTTCGCACAAAACTCAATAATAACTGCTAACAGTAATTTAAAGTTTTTGAAATGTATACACCATGTTTATTTTGGGAGGGCACACACTGGTCGGAAATACAATTCTAGGATTTCTGGACAGAAATTATTTTATTTATAAAAATATGACGCGTCTCTAATGTTTTTCAGGTTAAAATTATAAAGTTTTAACACGTAGGGGTAAAAAAATATGTGATTATACCTAAATGGAAAGTCTATACTATTATAATTGTTATTATTATTATTTGTATGAATATCATAATAAGTATTATTATTTTGAATGACTAGCATGATGGTCACTGTCACTATCGAAATCACTATTATCGTCCACTTCCGTTCATTTTTACATCGTAACTAATAACGGGTTTATTTTACTGAAAAAAAAAAACAATTTGCTCGTTATAAACACAAATAAAATGTATGTCATTGAAAAGCTAAGAAGTTGTGGAATAAAATATGTATATTTTCATAAGACCAGTTGTTGATCATTTATTACATAAACGTTTTTTACATTTTCAAATTTCAAACAAATATATAGTAGTTTATAGGTGATAGTGGTGCTATACAATATATACACATTATTTTTATTGCGTTCGTTTGATACGTTATTTTTCGATCGTAACAATGCACATTTTGATCCAAAACATTCATATTTATACTTCCGTTTCGTATATTATTTGTTTAATATTTTTAGTTGATAATACCGAACCAAATATGTCTAAATAGATATACTATCAATATTTGTAGCATTTTCACGATAAAACCAATGCTTTTTTTTCCATATTTCTTTACGACTGTAACCGCATTAATACAATTTTTCCAATAGCACAATAGTTTTGCATAACGTTTTGTTGAATCGTTCGACGGTTTTGCCTCCGATCTCAAAACTAAATATTCTCATTTTTAAAGCATTCGTATCTCTAACAAATAAACTATAACGGTTGTTGGGAATTTTCACATACCTATCATCTATCATAATGTGAACTCACAAGCATAAATTATCGGACTTTTTTTTATACATATACGAGTATATACATATTTTGGCAACATTCAACTGAAAATAATCTATGTGTTTTTCTTTTTAACTAAATATACAATATAATACGAGGATTTTATTTAAACACAATGTACTATGGTAATATGTATGGTGTTTATTTTTGTTTTTATCTCGAACTGATTATTATCTATATGAATATTTCGACTAAATAGTTGTATATTTTAAATATTAATTGAATTAGTTTTTGAAATAAGGTATCACTAATAAACACGAATTATAAACTGCTGTCGTATTATACAATATGTGTAATAATAACACTCGTTTTTTGGTGTTGTAAACGGTTTTGTGATTGATTTTACGATTCCGGTTACTGAATCGCCTAAACATATATTTATAAATTTGGTTGCTTGAATATCTAACACTATTAAAACCGATACTGAAAAACTGCTAATTATTAAAATTATTAGCTATAAAATCATTTAATTTAGTTTTATTTAATTTAATTTGATTTTCTTTATCTTTTCCCAAATTATATATCCGTACTTTGAACTTTTAAAAAAACAATATATTTTTGTTATTTTTACCTTCATAAAAAATGCTTCGAAAAAATCACTCTGTGTAAGCATGGTAAATGTTGATGAATTTGAAGAAATATTTTCAGTTTTAGATTTATTATATCCTGAGTACTATTGGAAGTAGGCTTGTGCAATAGTTACTCGTTAGACTCGATAGTCGATTGTGTCAAAATAATCGATACTATCGCTCATGAAAAACGATTAATCGATATATCGGCACAGGCCTAATTGTAAGTACGAAAACTCATTATATTGGTGGCTAGATTGACAAAGATGGCAAATTTCACTATGGTGCCTTTAAAAATTATAGTGTAAAAGTAAAACTATGAATAAACTTACTGTTTTCGGAACTTTCGACTGATGTTATCACTAATCCGGGATTACAATCACAATATTACTGAGCGCAGACCACCGAAGTCAATACTTCATGTAAAATAAACGACAAATGGAAAAATATTGCTTTTAGTATAAAAAATTTATACCAAACGCTTTATTCGTTTATCTGTAATAATAACAGATAAACTTTTTCTCAAAAAGGATTTTCCACTTGATCGTCGGATTAATATGCTATAACCAAATATCTTATTATTTATACAATAGATAAAAATATAACTACCTGTATATTATAATTTTAGGTAAATTATAGTTATGGTGGCTTTCCGTGACATAGCATAGTGTAATAAATAGTTAATAAATTATTTTTTCTTCGAATAATAATTATATACTATATTATTCACAACACAACACCAGGCACATTTGTGGTAAATATCCGTGTTCCCCTCCCTACTTACGCCACTGGATATAGATAAAAACAAATGAAACGAAAAGTATTTTACATTATTACTACAACTAATGTAACACTGTAAATGATATTACGCGTATAATGTATTTGATTAAATTAAAAATTATTATTATCCATCTGTTCGTCGCACGATTCACGCGTATTTATTTTAGTCCAATTAGTAACCGAACATCATTAAACCCACTTACCAACTCGAAATGGACGGTTACTAAATGCACTAAGCTGTTTACTAAAAAGGGGTAATTAGGTTACAGAAACCAACTCACGAAATCGTTTTTACTAAACAGTGAAGGATTTTCAACATTTTTTTTGGAGGAGTACTGAAAAATCATATGTACAGTGAATTTTGCATAATATAACCACCGGTTAATGTGGACAGTTGTCTTAGATGGGCATAATGGTCTGGCCCCGATTCTAATGTACAACAATACTCATTTCGGTTAAAATGGTCAACCGCTAAATGTGAGAAATTGTAACAAATGTTCCAACGTTTGGATAAACTTATCTATTCATGTATACCTTTTTCATGCGACATTCCTAGATTCCCCTTTGTAAATCGATCACTGTCAATAAACTTACGAATACACCGCCAAAACACACTCAATGGACTGGTTTACGAATGAAAAAATCTCACCTTATATACCACCTGCTTACCACCCAGTTATCCAAACATTTTTTCGTGTACCGGAGTACATATTTATTTAAAAATATAACTTTGGAAATTTGCACAGATAAAATAATATACAGTTTTTAGTTTTATATTTACGTACAGCGGTTTTGTCAAAAAATTTATAATAATCACATTTCAAATATAAACAAATATTCGAACTTTAAAACGCGCATTTTTAAATGTTGTAAATCAACTTAGTTATGAAATCGAATATACCCCATGCATTTACGAATAAAATAAAACCATTCTCTATGAAATTGTTAAATTTTTTCTTTGTACTATAGAATCCACACTCTTCAATATAATTGGAACAGGTAACTTATTGCTAGATGAGATTGGATAAACAAAACTCATTTTGGTCCGTGCAGAGTCTTTCGTTATGCGTTCTATATAAAGGATTGATGGTTTTTTAAAAACCCATTCAAACGTTCGTAAAATTCTCGAACATATAGGAAAAGAGCTTTTATTTTTAATTTAAACATTCCGTATCTGTTGCCGTATCACCGTCAGTTCACAATATTATACGTTAGTACATTTGAAAAGTGTATAAAACCAGTCTCTCATTATATATATCTCGGACACCTTGGATAGAAAACTTTGCAAAACTCTATATCTTAACGAGGTATTCGCTCCAAGTCTTTATAAAGAATTCTCGAGCAAAATTTCCAATTATTTTTAAGTTTAGGTGTTCGGGAATTGTTGTGAACTATATGCGACAATGAGTATTTAGGTCAAATAGGATTATTGAACTAGGAAATCACCAGAAAATAATATTAATAATACCTAATACTAAATAATCAAATACCAACATTTTCCGTATTTTAATATTGAAAGATATCAAAATCCAGCTTCGAAGTGTTGGTGAACTGTGCTTAATCGGGGTATAAACAGGACCACTTTAAATGAGAAGAAAATGGGGGAATTTGCCCAGGGGTGCCAAACTTCATTAAAATTATGGGTTGTGGCACCCGACTCAATAAACATCTCGAAATAAAATTAAAAATATCATTATTATTATCACACTCGTTATTTGTTTTATTTTCAATTGCTGGAATTAAAATGCTGATATTTTCATATGAATCTAATAAAAACATTCAGGGGGGATTAACCCTAAATCATCCCCAGGTAAGACCTTAGGAGGAAGTATTTAAAAATAAATGTTTATAGGTGCCAAATGGTTTAACATGGCTCTGGATACAAGGATTAGTTAAAAAGAAATTTCTCTATACAATTTTCTTATTTCATTAAATAGTGTTAAATTTATGAGGTTGTGTTTTTTTTTTTTTGATAGATTAATTAGTTAATTGGGTTTTTCGATCGAAAAAATTATGTTTACCAATGTTTTAATAGGTACCTATTTTACTTAGAGTGGCGAGAATGTGTACACGCGTTTTTTTATGGTAAGTCGAAGTATACCGTTGAGATCAGTCGGGTCAGATTGGTTTGGTTATGTTTTTTTCAGATAAACCTAGAACTTTTAAGTAAATATACAATAATTTTACTATGACGTTAAAATTTGCATAAAACTCATCATTTCCATTCCACACTAAACTGTAATAATATCGATAAGTGTTCATTCGTGCATGTTTTAAACTTGAGAGCATGTCATGTCGTTACTATAACTCAAATGTAGATGTACGAATATTTATTTACTTTTTATACCTATTACACTCATGACCAACGTTAGGATGAAACATTAAACTTGTAATTATTTTCAAATTATTATAGCTGGACCAGTTAATCAATGTTTATTATAATTAGTCAAGTTATCCTAAAAAATTGTTATTTTGCTACAATTTAAAATTAATTTTAAAATATAAACAAATTTAAGTTACTAAGCTGAGCTACAATACTTAGGAAAATGATCAATTATCATATAACACTCGCCGCGTGTTGGTGTCTCATCAGTGATTTTTATATACGATAATGGATATCCTCCCCCCCATTGGCTTAAAACTACCACAACTATGAGTATTTGTTTTGCAATTCAATCCTAAAATGTGATAGGTATACATACATATATATATATATATATATATATATATATATATATATATGCCGATTTACAAAGAGAAGCTTGATTTATTGATTAAAAGTTAGCTTTTAAGGATCTAGTTTTTAAACGCCCATAGTTGGGTATAGAGAAGAATATTCTACGATTTATTCACGATTATCATTTTGCTATGTCCCCTCTCATTGGAAATTTGTGGACATACCATTGCATACAAACTACTGTGCTGACGTGCAGAGCTATTATTTAAGTTCGCCTACACGAGAAAATCGTTTAATATGCGTATGTCATATATTATTGTTATGGGGTACCTAAACAATAATATATATTATCACGTTTACTTCTACGAAATGAATAATTATTTTGTTCGATCGTGTCACTACACGGTCTGGTATACTTCTTATTAACACTGTAATAATAATTAATAATATTATATTGATGGCATGAGTGTGCCGGACACTTGTCCAGAACAAGAAGGGAAACGTCACGACCGGAAACATGTGAAATCCCCTTAAGATTTACTTCTAAAGTCCTTGGAAACTCCTTCTATAAAATACATGTGTAATATGAAATTCTCGCGGTGAACGCCGTCGTCGTTACGGTGAACTCCTTGGTCGATTTGATTTTTGACTTTATGAAATATTCATCGTTTCCCCTGCCCCCTTCATCAGCCCAAAAAATTGGCCACGCCAGCATTATTATAATATTGGTATAGGTGTAGCGATAATATTTTTCCGTCGTTCGTGATCGTGCGGGAAAGAGAGGGGAGCGAAAAATAATAATATTATCATATTTTGTTCATGCAGTTCCCTCGGGAACTATGTTCTCGAAAAAAAAAAACAACGAAAAACATGCCACGCACCGCTTAACACTTTATACTGAACAATAATTACACGCAAATTATGTTACAAAAACGATTAAAAACGAAACGAAACTCATTATAGCCCGTGTCTAATTAACAATTGTCACCACGATAGTACGTATAGGTATTGATTTTGTTTTTCATTATTCTTTTGTGTTCGCCGTTATGGACGATTTAATTTAATAATAATTGTATATATCTCTCACATATTGTCTATTTACTATCGGGTAAAAATGTAAATATTTCTTTTAGATATAATATTATTATCGAATAAATACTTTATAATTTATAAGAAAACGTGCCCCAACTTACAATGCAAAACAAATAAAAGTATTTTTTTAACAAGATTTTAGAAAAAATATTAAACTGCAGACAAATAAGAACAAAGTTTGTACAAATGCATTTTTGCGTTCGTGACATATTGACCGCCAAATCGTGTTTATAACGCAAAACGAATACTATTTAAAGAGTAAAATTGTACACTCTTTTTAGCTGGTTTTCGTGAACATGTTATACTTTTGCAAACAAATTTCACGATTATACAACACAAATGAATCATGCGTAATGTACAAATTTAATTAAAAACTAATTCCCATATTGTCAGCTCAATTCGAAATAATTGTGAAAAAAATATGATTATGTATTATGTATTCATAAAATGTTTAATAATGAAAATAAACGACAACACACCAATAAAAGCACGCTGATTTTAAAACCGTAGTTTTTTCTTCCACGAAAGTGCCGATAAATATGTAACGAAATTGTCGCGTTGAAGAAAAAGTCTTATATCTCCATATAAAATATCGTTATTTTGAAGTTGTAGGAGAGTGCAAAGACCTAAGACTTTTGCGACGAAACAGTTTTTTCTTTTCCCCAACAATTGCCGTTTCTCAGTGAGGACAATTATTGGGGATTTATTAAGCCGACGACATTATGTTTTTCGAGAGTTGATAAATATATTTGTATTTTCTTTTTTCTTCGAAAATCGTGTTAAAATCGTCCGTATACGCAACATTTCATATGAATTTATGTAATCAAATATTTTTAAAATAAAATTCAATGGCGTTAAACATTGTATATTATTTACGATATCCCGTTGTTTTAAGTTTTTAAACGGTCCGGGAATTTCGGAACGCTGCAGGACGATTGTAAACCGAAGATATTATTCGGTTATGTATATTATAATATATAGTAAATATATCCTCGAATAATAATATAATACGGTCGTGTTTTTGTTTCTTTCACTTCCTATATTATATACTACAATATGCGTACAACTGCACAACGACGACGACGTCCTGCAGGGACCAAAACGGCACACCCGGTTCGGTTTTGTATAATGTTTCGTGAAACGTGTGGCGATAACGAGATCCCTACGCAAAGGGGTGACATCCGTTAACAGAGAGAGATTATAATAATATAATAATATTCTTGATACCGTATACCGTGTATACCCGGCCATAACCACTGCGGTTACCGCGAGTGTCGGGAGATATACATAGGTACCTACTCCTATACCCGACAACTTCCGTTCGTATATTATTATAATATATATATATATATATGTATGTATATAAGATTAACATAAAGGATGTGTTTCGAGATATCGATACGACGGGCGCGCACGATTTACATAAATATCCGATCAATTTTCCCAATCAGTTGGGTATAGGTATGTATGTTCGACGTCATGTTGGAAGTTATGCAAAAAAAAATAATAATAATAATAATAAGATCTAATTTGACGCGATACCGTTAAAAATAAAATAAAATAAATATTAAAACCCCGAGTACCTTTATAATACGTACGGTTATATTTAATTTATTATCCTACTCGTCTTTTCGCGGGCGCCTGGATAAGGAGTCACGTATAGACAATTTTATATACATTTTCGAGAAGCAAAGCTGCTTTCAGTGAGCCACTGTTTTAGTAGGGAAGTTGAAATGAAGGATACAATGGAATATTGTGATTTAATTTCTATATGTAAGCTATACGATTAACCATTGCTAATTGAAAATGATTCTGAGTAAAGTATTACTATTCGTATTTGTCGTTTGTTGCTAAGACAATCCAGAAATTAGCAAAAACTGTCAGTTTTCAAACAAACTACAAGGAAAATCAAAAATTTACTTGTTCAATACACTAATTAAATCAACAATTTTACTAAAACGTTTTTCAATAGAGAAAGATATATTCCTCATTTCGCTCAGAATACAAAAAGAAAAATGAAAATAGTCATAGCAGCAAAGATATACAATTTAAAGACTTTGGTATTTTTTTTTTATTAAAATGAGGATTTTGTGTAATTAAATTGAAAATCAGAATAAATGTAGCTTCAAAATTCTGCAAGTTATGTTATATTTTTTATAACTATCTAGATTGATGCATACATTATACGTCATAAACCAGATATTTTCTCTAACGATTTTTAGTGATTGTGATTTTTGTTTTTTTTTTTTTTTTCATTATAGAATAGTTTTAACTTTTTTTAAATAATAATTTCAATTTTACCCCTATTCTTTATAACTGAAATGAATATTCACTTTGGATTTATAAAAAGTAACCTCATTCTTTTCAATCGTAGATTCAAATAAACACTATTTTTTTAGGCATTTTGATATGCATAACACAAATATTAAATTTACTGTTTATAAGTTATAATAATTTAATGTTTAAACCAGTGCTGTTGGGAAGAGTTTATTATTATTGAATTTATTATTTAAACATAATTATAGAATTTGTTAACCTTCTCTACTCCTCCGGTACAAGAATTAAACGGTTATAATTCAAAAATGGTAAATATGATATTAGTTTTGTGCATATAAAAATTTAGGGAAAAATAATCTCATCTCTCTTCGAATCTGTTAAACAAGTATATACTTATTTAAAGTGTACAGATTAGGGGTAAAAATTAAAAATGGTTTTAAAATAAAACCAAACGGCAAAACTACAATGTTAAAAATAAAAACAGAAATCAAATTCACTTAAAATCGTATTATTAAAAAAATTAATAATTAAAAAAACAAAAAATTTTGTTTATTAGTCATATTTCGAGAATATTTTCAGATAATAATTGTAATACAAGAAATAATTAAATTAAAAAAAAATACCGCTCCGAAATGTTGTAGCGAAGTGCGATGGGATAATATCACAGTTATATTATATAACATATATTCGTAAGTCAATCATATAACTGAACATCAGACGAGTGAGCTTCATGTTATTATTAAATTCATCAATGGAAAATAATAATTTGAATTACAGTGGTGTTATGTTCAAATTATTATCCACCGAGTATCGTTTTACACCGAAATTATTAAGTTAAAGAAATATAATATACAATGTTCATTTTATTAAAATATAAATTAATTATTTTGGAATTTAAAAACTCTCCAAATAACCATTAAAAAGATGTCCTAGGATAATGGGAACGGGTACAGCCACTGTTATACATAATTTAATGTATACCTGTAAGCAACGATAAATCATTGCTTATGAATAAACGATTCTGAGCGGAGTTCAGTTGATTGTGATGATTTGTTAACAATATATATGTCATTTAATAGTAAAATAATTAAATAAAATAAATTTTCTTTAATAATATTTGTTTAATGTAATACCTATTTTCCCAGTTTTTCCATGTTTATCCCGGTTTTTCACATTTGCTGAGAAAATTCTTGGGAAATCGAAAAATGACCTTTCTTAAATAGTTAGTAAAATTTCCCTTCAGAAACATTGCTATCATTATAAGTTGGACTAAAATTTCTGGTCAAAAAGTTGACTAGAGAAAAAAAGAAGGCCATAACATTTTTAGCTAATACCTACATTTCTTACATTTTCCCGTTTTCCGTAGGTTTTTCATATTTGTTCAGAAAACTCCGGAAAAAATCGAATAATAATCTCTTTAATGTACCCCGCTATTGAAATTTACTTTTATAATTCGCTCCACTCAGAATCTAAAATTGAAATATCTTAAAAAGATGAAACTTAATGACAAAAATAACGTCTTCCAGTCCTTACTCATTTCTTTATTTTCCAACATTTTACGCATTTCAATAGATTAATCAGTATCAGATAAATCACAGATGTCTTCGTTATTAACAATAACTGTACCAGATGGTTTCAAAATCGCTGAAAATTTTTATTATAAACATCAATGTATACTATATTGTTATTTGTTAGCTGTAATACATTAAATCATACGAGGTAAGGAAATCAAAAGAATTAGATATTGAAAATAAAATTATCAAGCATTATATTTAGTTATAATTTATTTAGTTATAGTTTTTACACGTATACCTATCATTTTCACTATTAAAAAAAGCATCCACTGAACTAGATAGCAAGTACTCTGGTTCATTTCTGACTCAATAAAAGTTTCTTTTCCACTAAATCTATAGCGTTTACCACATTAGCGCCATTGTCTAATGTGATGGTATACAATTATTTTGGCTATACTTCTATATTTACTTAATGTTTCAAGTCTTTCAAATAAATACATACATTCACTATTTTATTAAAAAAAAAAATGTTTATTAAATACTGTATAGTAAGCAGATAAAATATCATACTAATAATCTACTATCCTCGTTTAACAGCATGGCGAAAAAAAACATTAAAAATATAAAACTTGTATTTTTTTGAACTGAAAAACAAGATATACTAACGGATATAAACTAGTTTTTCATATTTTTTAAATTAAAGGTTCTGGTTTCAAAGCCGTTTAATATTTATCTGTTCCACAACTGGTTCTTTAAAGTAACGGTTTTTGTCCAAGGTTTAGTGAAAATTATTATGACAGCAAAATATTGATTTTTTGAATAAAAATTACACTATTCAGGTTATGAATGTCGAACAAAATATAATGTTTATATTTTCGAACTGATTAACCAGATTTCGAAATTTAACCCTAGCCAATAAAATTTAGGAACCCTCACGACACTTAAGTGGTTTAACTGTAAGTCAGGAAAGGTTGCGGTCATATTATGGTAATACCATAGCAATTACAACAAGTAATAACCTAAACGGTAAAGTATTGTTATTTAGTTAAATTAATTGAAGGTATTGGTGTATTACTTACTCATAAGTATATTTTATTATATTTTGGTAGATTTAGTAAAACATTAATATTATTATTTTTAAGAATATAAGTCTTGCCCTTGAGTTGACATTTTTAGGTTTTAGGTGTTTCCGTTTTAAATTTTACTATGTTTTCTCTTCTCCCGATCTTTAATTTGTTTAATTGACTTTATATAGCTCTTCATAGGTACTATATTGCCTGTCTCCAATTCACTGATACGTTTTTTATTCTTAATGGTTTATCGTTGGTTACAGATATAAATTTAATTACGTTATGTATCCCACTTTCCTTACTACTACCCACCTCCTGTTCACCTGTTTCCAGTGTCAGGTTTATTTTTTTTATCAACCTATATATTAAAAGTCGTCTCGATTAAGTTTAATCCATCTGTGAGTACGTCCAACACAAATTCGACGTATATTTTCATAACAACTAAAAATTCTGACGTTAGCTATCATAAAATTTAAGAGGTGTTTTTTCTCAGACTCTAAATTGAGTACTATATTTAGATTACTATATTGAGTACTCTAAAAAACATAAATAACTTAATAAATCCATCTGACATCGAAAAACTCATCGAAGAAGGAACTTTCGAGTTAATAGGCAAGGACTTATATATTACCTCCTTGAAGGTACTTGGTTACAAAAATATTGAAGGCAACGAAATGGCAGATATATAATAAGCAGAAAAAGAAGCTGCACTCTCAAATAAAGAAGTCTAATTTTTAAACATCTTGACATTTTCTGATACCAAAACCTAAATTAAGAACATAATTCAATTATAAAACTTAACCCAAGCTAAGATAAGAGACGAAACTCAATAGATTATAAGTACAATCTAATTATGGCCAAATCCATGTTTATACAGAAAAGAAACAAAATCTTAATCAATCACCTTCAGATAGATTACATATGGCTAAGATACAAATTTCTATGACCAAAGAAGAACTTCCACAGTTTACTTTTGGTAGCGTTAATCTAACGGTCAAACATATAGTATCCGAATGTCTACTAGCGCAGAAGACAACATAGATAAAATACTGAGACCCAACTCTTTGAATATCGCAAATATTTCTTCTAAAAAATGGGCCTAACTAAATCTAATCAACTTATATATACGATGATAGACATTAACTATATGGTATAAATCACATATTTTAACTATTTTTGTATAAACTATTATATAATTCAAATTTGTATTTATTTTCCTAACGAAAAACTAAGCTTGTTGATGTTTTTAAGTTTAATAAAAATAAAAAATACATTTTTTTTTACTATACAAAATTAAACAATTACGATATTATTTGCATTAGTAACTATATTAATGCACTATACTATGTACTAGTTTCGATAATAGTCTTAAAGATATTAAAACGTATCCGAAAAACGATTTCAAACAGTTGTAATTAATAAGTATTAGTAAAGGTAATTTACTTAGGTTTATTTAATTAGGTTAATTATTTTTAACGAGGCGATTTAATAAATATAATATTTTGTTGTATTCTTTATTAATTCGAAGGTTCGAGTTTATAGTCTGTAGTGCGTTATCGATTTTATACGTTAATAGTGATTTTATATTTCACTTCGTGATATAATGTTAATGTTTTAGGTCACCGGAATTATATTATTATGAATTCAAACGATATCTATTATTTTCATATACACTGTCCACACGTAGATCAGATGATATTAAACAAATGGAACTGCAGTTGTTATTATTATAGAGGAGATATGATTTTTTTTTTTTTTTAATATTCCATTAGTTTAAAACATTCTTTGGAAAATATCTAAAAAAAAAAAAAAAACAAACAAAAATTGTACTAAAACAGCGAACTATAATAATATTGATAGGTACGCCACTTTTATTTATTTAGGTAAGTACATATAATTTCGATTGTGCTGCCGTAATTTACATAATATTTTATAATAGATCCAGGTATGTAATAAAAATAAAATAAAAGTTGACGTTGTCAGACGTAATATAATTATACCTAATTATAATGATAGTAATAATTGTGTCGTTAAAGTTGTATTATTATTACCTTGGTCATTTGTTTCGAGATTGTAATCCGCGGAAATTGTTTTGTTTTTATTTATTTACTATACGAAATTCGCAATTTTTTACTTTTATACTCGTGGGTAGATCAATTCAAATTTAAACCATACTCAATAATTATAACTAATTGGGAACTCATAATTATATTATACATTATATACATTAAGAGGATTGGGGACGGTTTATGCGTATTTTTGACAATTTATAACTAAAAGTCAGGCGAAACTGTACAAATTGTGTTTGACAGATTTAAATGCTGAAGACGCATTATGGTTTTTTAAAGCCTCCATTAGAATATGTCAAAAATAAAAAAAATATTATTTATTGGAAATCGTAAAAAAATGTGATTGTATTTTTTAAATATTATGCTTCGATTAACAACGATAGCAATTTTTTAAAAGAAATCTAACTAGGAAGGTAATTTAACCCTGTGTTACTACTCTGGGTCTACTAGATCATGTTGTAAATACAATTTTAAATTTTCTTTCGTTGGGTACACTGTAAATTGTTTTAATCTTGAGTACCTTCACGGTGGAGGATATAAATAATAATTATATCTATTATAAATAGATATAAATAGATAGATAGATAAATATATATTATATATATTAATGACGTTATTTTATTTTTGGTAATAGGCGTATAAAAATAAATAACATAATACGAGTAATTATACTTTATTGATACGGATAACTGGCAAGTATGTGGTATTTATTACTATTCTATTTGAAAAAGATATTCGTATTTATTATTATTTCTTGTATAGAGATATGAATGAAACTGAACAAAATCGAATTGCATTATTACTTGATACAGAACCTGGGCCTAGTAGAAATCCAGGAACTAAAGGTCGCTGTCATTTGTGTGCTGATAGCAAAACTCAGTATTTTTGTTACAAATGCAAAAAATATTTATGTTCGAAGAAACATGCAAATTTTGTGTGCAATGATTGTTTATAAAATTAATTAAGTTAATAATTTTGTTTTAATTTTAAAAGAATTTTCTTGCGGTAAAAAAAAGAATAATTTTTGTTGAATTTTTAAATTTTAATATATATACACGATACAAATTTTTTAAAAATGTTAAAGGAAAATCGTTTATTTTATGTTACATTAGCTTCTTGTTTTTATTTTTAATTAAAGTTTGATTTATCTTTTTTGTTAAATAAAAAATAATTATGTTATTTTTTAACTATTATTATACTTGTACACTATAAATAATACCGACAATTGTTTATTTTATATCAAATAAATGTTTTACAAGTATATTTGAAGATCTGAGTTAAATTATAGTCATATTTCTGGTATATTTTAAAAGATGGGTCCAAGAGACCCATAGTAGTAGCGGCGTAACTCTTGTGTTGGGTAGTAACGCAGCGTTTAGGAGGTCATTTTTCGATTTTCCCATCAAATTTGAAAAACCAGAAAAAACATGGGCAAACCGAGAAATACGTAGTAAAAACGAGAAAATCGGTACAATATTAAAAAAAATATATAATGCCTATTTAATTATTTTACCATAATATGATATATATATATATATATATATATTGTTAAAAAAGCATCATTATCAACTGAACTCCACTCAGAATCGTTTTATCGTTAGCAATGTGTTACGTTGCTTTCAGATAGACATTCAATTTCTTTCTGTATCCTACCTTCCCATCTTCTCACTAAGAAATTATAGAGCTATTTACAAACATTTAATTTTGCGAATTTTTTAAGTAAATTGCGTTTGGTAGGTCCTCTGTGGATAATATTGTTAGACTAAAATAAATGCTTAACAATTTGATAAGAAGTTCATTACAAGTATGACAAGTCACACTTAAAAGTAAAATAAAAATTGAGTGTAATGTAGTTCTAGAATTTTTGAATTATGAATACCGTTAACCATTATATTACAAATACCATTACAAATAACTTATTGGTACCTATTTGAAATAAGTATATTAAAGTACATATTATAACATTAAAAGAAGGCTATCGCATGGAGGTGTCTATTTCTATTATCTTTCCACCCCTATAACTATGTTACTCTGTTGTAACTAAGCGACTTTTAATCGTGTCATTATTTGAATTATTTTAGTTGTATAATATTAAAATATAATAATTAATTAGGTTGAAAAACAAGGATGATAGCAAAAATTTCTATTCTATTTGATTTAATTCTATAAAACACAGACATAATATCAATTAATCCAACAGTGGTTTTATAAAATTAGTCTCATGAAACAATATATTGCAATTTATATTATTTTAAAACAATAATGTTATTATTGGTACAATACGTGTGTGTGTGTGTGTGTGTGTGTGTGTGTGTGTGTGTGTGTGTGTGTGTGTGTGTGTAGGCATTGAATACTTAAAATAGATATATAATTCATTGTAATCTTTAATTAACTTTACTGGGGATTTCTCGAAACTTTAAGAAAATATACCTCCTACCTATAAATATTTAATCTATAGATAATATTTATAATATATTTATATAAACGATAATTGATGATCCGTAATTATGTTCTCTGTTTATTGCAAGTATGAGTGATTAATGTGTCTGACGATATGAAGTAAATTCGATTGATTGTTTATTTAATTTTTTTTTTTTGGTATTTTTAGTTACCGTGCAAACTGCCTGCTTATTATTCCGCATTATTTAGTTTTAAAAGTTTTCATCACATTATTATTTCCTTGTTATAAAGTCAAATATTTATATATAGTAAACTTACGTAGAATATATGAAATTACTTAATATTTGAACCATATATATAAATATTAAATTTAAATTTTGCTGTAAAAAAAAAAATCAAATTTCTATGTTAAAATTGTATCCATATTCATTATTATTCATATTATTATAATTATTTAGTTTAATAGGAGAAAGGAAATTATATTAATTTACAGTGGTATAGGTACCTAATTCTTAACCTGCTATGTTCAGTCCGATATTATCTATATTTCAACTTTTAGGGAAGTTAACATTAAAAAGTCAATAATTTGAGAAATTTAATCTCATTTAGACTCGATGAAAATTTAAAAAAATCTATTTTTAAAATGCTTATCGTTTCACTTAAACTTTAAAATAATATATAATATAAAATATCGTATAAAACATGTTATACTTAAATTGTTATTTTATAATTGTATAAGATTTAATTTTAAATAGAGGCAATGTAGTGTATTCGTTAGTATTAAACTGTGATGGGCGTATAGAGTTTCTGTGCAATATACTAGTATATTTGGTGATTATATCGAAAAATACTGAATTGATGGGCAAATGCATTACACGAAAGACTATCACATCGTATATTAAACGAATACTTGTAGTGAATTAATCTTTTAGTAATTCATTAACGAATTCGGCGCTAGAAATGTAAATGTGTAAACCTGTTCAGCATGCATAACCGATACAAACGCGCATATAACTGTAGTGCGGTTAATGGCATAATATGCGTTTTGAGGGACGTGTAAGTATGTAAATACCAAAAACTACTTATATTTCGAGCATATAGGTGGTAGTAGTAGGACGTATATATTTCTTTATATGACAAAATTAATTAAAAATTTTGATTTCAAAGCACATGCGACCGCTGAAAATATTTTAATTAGACCATCATGATTTCGATGTGTTCATTTTCCTTAATATTTTCTGGATTCGGCACTTACCTGACTTGATTTTATACGCTAACTCTATAAATCATAAGCAAAATTTAAATTTTATTTAATACCTTAAAGGTCAAAAAAAAAAGTCTTTATTTTATTTTTCGCTATAAAAACTTAGTACTCTTTGGTTAGTTCCTTCATATTACGTACTTTTACTACAGATTACTAAAAAAAAAAAAAAAACAAACATACTTCGCACGATAGGTAGGACACTTATGTAGGAGAAAAGTTAGGAAGGTAATGGGAAAATCAAATATATATCTGTGAGCAATAATTAACCATTTCTAACGAAAATCGATTCTGAGCGGAGTATATGTTTTGAAAGGCCGTTATATTTACGATTTGAAAAAGGATAATTGGAACGGGTGCAGTCACTGTTATAGACGATTTAATATATACCTATAAGCAACGATAAACTGTTTCTTACGAAATAACGATTCTGAGCGGAGTTCAGTTGATAGTGATCCTCTATTAACAATATATATGTCATATAACAGTAAAATAATTAAACAGGCTTCATATAATATTTTCTTTAATGTTTATATAATGTACCGATTTTCTTAGTTTTCCTACGTTTTTCCCGGTTTTTCATATTTATTAAGAAAATTCTTGGAAAAATCGAAAAATTACCTTTTTAAAATACCTTCCCACGCCGATTTCCTTCCAGAAAAGTTGCTTCATATAGAAATCGGAGGAAGTCTTCTGGTAGAAAAGTTGGGCACAGATGAAATAACAAAGTAAACATCTTTGTAACACCATAAGCCTTTTCGCTCCGTTCAGAATCTAAAATGAAATTCTATTTCCTAAATATTTAATGTGGTTTTATTTTTTACTATCAACCGTCATTGGATTAGTTAACAACGTTGTTTATTAACTTTAATCTCATTTTTCCAGCTTTATCCAGGTCTTTATCCAGCTTTTCTAATCCAGCCGAAATGTCCATCTCCGCATTTAAAATTCGGAGTGAAGCGAGGATCTATTGGTTTTACTATGATATATGCCTTTTGTTTGTTTTTTTTCTGTCTGTAAACTACTTTTCGAAAAGAAATCTTGCTCCTATGTGAGAAGTATAGTACCATTTAAAGATAATTTTGTTTAGTTATTAGTGCATTAGTTGGTTATTTTTTTATTTTCGAAATAATTAGGAAAACCCGAAAGAAAATTATAGTTAAAAAGGCAAATATTTATGGTGTACCGTGGCGTTACCGATTTCATTTTGCTCTGATTTACAATGGCATTTTTCTGAAAGGAAATCTGTCTGAGGTAGTACTTAAAAAGGTCATTTTATTGATTTTCCTAATAAATGTGAAAAATCAGTAAAAACGAGAAAATAGGTACAATATTAAACAAATATTATTAAAGAAAATACATATGTAATTATTTTACCATAATATGACATTTATATTGTTGATAAAGTAACACTATCAACTTAACTCAGCTCAGAATATTTTTTTCGTTAGCAATGGTTAACCGTTACTACAGATATACATTAAATTATCTATAACAGCGGCACCCGTCCTCATTATCCTAGGACAGCTTTTGTTTTTTATCTGTTTCACTTATAAATTATGTTTTGATGTCTCGGCATCAAAGTATTTAGTATTATAGTGTAAGATATTTCTTCAGAATGTCGTAAAACGTCTACTGCCATGTATCATCGTCACCATATTATGGCATTCTACGATTCTTCGATTTCTTTAACTTGAATTAATACAGCATATCCATCTAATATTTTTTCCAATTTGTTAATAACCCATGTGTCGCAGTCATATTAGATGACACTTCATATAAACGGTCTTAATAATGTCTTCTTTATCTCTTTATTAATTTTCACGTTAAATAACAATAATTTTCGGAAACATATTTCCATAGTTACGTTTTATAATGCGTAGATGCGGTAAGTATAAAATGATTCCAAGTGTGCGTCATATTACTATATAATACTCGTAAATACCGAATGTTTTGACGTTATATTAGTTTTAAAATCGTTTCTGAAACCTTTATAGTTAGGTATAATCACCAACATTTGAACCCTCGGGACCAGTTATATTCCTGCAATATCTGCGAGCTTTTTGAAGTATACACGGAACGTTTATTGTAGATTTCACATTTTAGTTTTTGTTACTAAGCTAAAACGTTTTAGATTTTGAGCACAGCGAGCAATGTTTACGTTTTACTACCTACGATATGTGTTTTTTTCCTATCTGATAACAATTATTCTACTAAAAATATTGCTTTAGTCAAAAACTTAGTAGGAATTTTCTTTCCTAATGTTGTTGAATTGAGAAAATTGCTTTTTTGATTTTTTTAATAATTTACATTATAATTTAAAAAAAAAAAAAAAAAGAGAAAAATAAAAGAAAACCCAGAAAGTTTGCGGTAATAACCGTGAAATAATTTAGTGACCTAAACTGTTCAAAAACAATTATATTAGCCTTTTCTAGATGTTGTAAAATGTTGAAAACATTCGTGCTATTTTTGAGATTTTAAAATTGGATTTTTACAAGTTCTTTTAGATTTGATTTCGGTTTTATGTGAATAAAATTGTTATAGTTGAACAGAAATGCTTGAACATTTTACATCATAATTTTTTCGAAGAGGGTAAACAAAAGTGGAGTGTTATGTTGACATTTTTTATTATAAGTTCAAATTTGTATGAAAATAGTAAAAATTACGCATTTCAAAACATGTTTAATCGAACTTTGGTCAGAATATTAAATCTTTATCAAAGCTTTATCATTGCATATAAATATAAATTTAATACCTCTTATGTATTCTATCTTCCTAACTGCCTACTTACAACCCATCAGCAGATTAGTTCTTTTTGTTTGTAAAACCTAGATTTATTATACTTATTACATTTTTGTGGTTCGTTGTTATTTCGAAAGTACTTATCTATATAATATAATATTATTACTATCGTAAAATCGTCTTTGAATATTATTTTCAGGTAGTCGGGTATATATTATAACGTATATAACATATATGTTTATAAAAAAAAAAAATATTAGACATAATATTATAATAATTATAATTGAAAAACGGAATATTATTAAAAAATAGTTTTCCGAGAAAAGAAAATACACAATTTAGCAAGAACCTAAGAACAAACAAAAACTTCCGATTTGAATAAAACAATATACGAATAATAATAATTCTGCAGTATTGTTACAATAGTATATCGTATACGAATATTTTATTGAAACTAAACATTATTACGAAATTGACGGAAATGTCGAATATTCGGGGGACGCTTTGTGAAATATTACTTCTCAGTAGAGAAGTAATATTTGCAGTATAGTATAGGGTACATTTGCAGGATTTGACATCTTACTATAATGAAAATTCCTTAGGAAATTGTAAAATCCTGTAGGTACATATCCTGTATATTTATAGATAATACGATATACAGATTCGGTTTGAAGTTATCCATGTATTGCTTTCTCTCCACGAAAATCGTATGGAAATTACCGTGTAGCATTCTGTTTTCGTCGTCGCCAGTGGAAATAATGAAAAATAATCACGTTATCACCCATACACAGATACGTAATAATAATAATATTATTATTATAAGAACACGTTTGTAATACGAGAGTGTGTTTTGGTAACATACGACGGCGATGTATCGTGTAGGCGTTTTCCTCGTCTGTACGCGTAAACACTGTCGACAGAAATGTTGTCGATAATATTGACATGTACTTTGTATAATAATGTTATTTTATTTTGAACATTGTGATAATATTTTCAATACAACAACGAAATAGAATTTTAAATTTCTGCTTGCTGTTGAACTTTATAACTGTGTTATATATATCTAGATGATTCAATTGCTTATTTCAGATAACTGTTATTTTTTATTTTTTAAGATAAGATAAAAGATAAAAATAAACATATCTATATAAAATATAACGGTGTTAAATAAATAAATAAATCGTTGTATACGCTACCTACGTTCGAAATTTGATAGTCACTTTGAATAAAAAGTTCTCCAATATCCGCCAATAAAATATAAGATTAAAAAAATAATCATATATATGTATAAAAATGCAATATATAAGGAAGTATACAGTTTTTTTTTTTTATAAAGGATGATATTTAAAAAGGAAGTGTCATATATTGTAGAAAAAAGCTCCAAGCTTATAAGAGGTTCTTGCATGTAGGAAATTTTATAACAAACGTAAAAACTTGAAAATATTTTCAATTTTAAAATACACATTACATGTATAAGTTATTTTGATACTTTTAGTATGTACACGTTCTTTTGGGTTAATTAGACTTTATTACTTAAATTTAACATAAAAATTGTTGCAATGATAAAAATTTTAATTAACTTTCCACGGATGTTTTAAAGTTATTTATACAATTATATAATAAGAAACATTGATTTGCCAGTAATTACGACTAAATTTTAGTATTGTTTCACCCTTTAAGTCCACTAGGGAGTCGGGAGGTGAGATATGGGCAACAAACCACTGCCATTCTCTTCCCACCCAGATTGCAACATTGAAAGAAATAATCTTTCTGTAACATTACATCTAGGTTTAATTCAAAATATTTTAAATTCTATATCAATTTTATTTTTTAATACACTATTATTATTTATATTATAATAATATAATTTTTTTGTGATATTTAAAGTTTATTTTATTTTCAATATTAAAATTTAAACTTTGAATAAATGTTTTAGTAAAAGTATATATAATAATATTTTAGTTAAAATATTTCTAGAAAATGTCTGATACTTTTTTCTTGTACAATTTCAAATTCTGAGTGGAGCGAAGAGGCTTATAGTTTTACAAAGATGTTTATATATATTTTTTTTTATCTGTGCGCAACTTTTCTACTAGCAATTTTGCTCCAACTTTTAATGATAGCTAAGTTTCTAACAGGAAATTACACCAGGGAGGTACTTTAAACGGGATTTTTTGATTTTCCTAAGAGTTTTCCCAGAAAATATGAACATGAGAAAACCGGGAAAATCGTAGGAAACTGGGAAAATAAGTAAAATATTACACAAATTTTCATAAAGAAAATATATACAGCCTATTTAATTATTTTACTACAAAATGACATAAATATTATTGACAAACTATCACTATCAACTGAACTCCGCTCAGAATCGTTTTTTCGTTAGCGATGGTTTAACGTTGCTTACAGATATACATTAAATTTCCGTCTATATTCGACCTTCTCAACATCTCACCTTCATCAGTCGCTGTACCCGTCACCATTATCTTATTTTTTTTTTAAAATTTATTATCTTTATTAGATTATTTAAAATATGTTTTATATGAGTATACATTTTGGTTTTTTTTTGAAAGGGGGAGGGATTATGTTGGATTGATGCACAGGATTAGTATACTTTATGGGGTAGTGGCATTTCATAACAATGTACACTATACGCGCGCACTCTCACGTCAACTCCATAACCATAATAAAACTTCATGTAACCCTAATAATTATTATGATTTACCTCTGACTGCGCTTGAAAATAGTGATCTTTAACTTATTCTTCAAATGTTTTATGTTGCGTATATCCAAATAATTATGTATTTTTGAAATGCAATGATTTTATATTTAAGAATATTTCATTAATTATTTTAAATGTTTACGCTTCATGTTTTCAACCGAAAATATTGCTCCAATCAAACAAACAGCAAGAGATTATTTTTATTCTAGTAGTTTTTTTGATTTTTCGTGTAGTGTTTTTAGTAATTGAGCAAAATCAAAAAAAAAAAAAAAAACGAGAAAATTTACGAAAATAATGGTTTTATAATTTTCAATTTCGTTTTTATTGTAATTCAATTAAAAATATACGTAGAAACTTGTCATTTTGAAAAGAAAGCTTATAATTGATTTTTCTAGATGAGGTCAAATTTTCAAATCATTTGAGTCATTTTTGGGTTATTCATAGGCATTTTGATTTTGCGAGTTTTTTATCGAATTTTTAATTAATAGGTACTCTGTGGATAATATTATAGACTAAATATAAATGCTTGATAATTTAACAAGACGTTCATTATAAACTGTACTTAAAATTTAAATACAAATTAAGTGTAAAAGAGTATTTTTTTTTAATAAGCATTTTTAAATAAACTTTTGACGAGAATCGTAAATATTACGGTCTTTCAAAACATGTATAACCGAACTCCGCTTAGAACCGTTTTTCGTTAACATTGATTAAACGTTGCGTACAGTTATACATTAAATTCCCTTGTATATCCTACATTCCAACTTCTCACCTACAACAGTGGTCTACCTATCGTGCGAAGTATTTCCGTCTTTTTTCAATGTTATAATTATTTGTCGAGTGATCCGTTTAATATGAGATTCTGATTGTGAATTTTTAAAAATATCGAGGACAATGTATAATATCTATAATATATGGAGTTATTCGAAACGATTCATCAGATTTAAAATGCTTGAGTATTTTCAGATTTTAGGTTTCTATTTATAACGTTAAACAAAAACACATTAAATTAAACAATAATATTTTGGATTTAGGTAATGAATGGTTTCTATAAATGTTTATGTGACTTACGTTGGCTACACGAACAATATCTAGACAGACTGCGTTGCAAATTCTCTACTTCTTCCCACATTATCTTCAAATACCTGCTAATGTCGTATTGTGTTTATTCCTGTGCACAGAAACCCAGTTTATTCAAACTACTTATTTTTTTTTTTGGATGCTCTGAGTAATCGATGTATTGATGCATCGGCGAATATTTTTAAAAATCACTTTGTGTTTTCCAATTGACATATTATTTGCATAAATGATAATGTAAATTAACTAATGCCATTCAAAAACTTGGGATTTCATTGTAATAATATATAATAACTCATAGTAAATAATTTGATAAGATATAAGATACAATAATATTATGCATAGGAAACCGCAAAAATTACCGATAATAATCTCTAAAAAAAAGCGTGCTCTACGTGTAATTTCAAACTAAAGCAAACCAATTTTATTTTAAATTGCACTTATAAATTCTGATTGTATTATTTTGGTAGAAAGATATTTTCAAATTATGCTATATATAAAATAATCGTTTTATAACAATTAATCGTGTATGTGTCAACGAAAATCTCAATTTGAAGTTATCGTCGCTAACTGACAACTTTTCAAATACGTAGTTTTGTCTGTCCGGGGAAATGTCACACATTACTCGTGATTCTTTTAAAAACCTTTTTTTCTGGGAGGAATGGAGGACAGGGGTCATTGATTGGAACGATAGATTTTGGCACGGATGTCGGAAAAATTATTTGATAATTTGCAATGATGGCTTTAACAGTTACCGCTATACTTAAAATGATAAGAATATTATTTGTAATGGATATTTGAACTAGAATAGTATCCGAATCAGAGTAGAATTTACAGTTATAGACTATCACTATAGTGTTCAAGTGGAAAGTGAACGCAAATAATTTGTATCATTAAAGTATACGCCGAAAAATGCATTTATTTGCATAGTTAGAATTAAAATTGTATCTATTTTAGTAACTATAAATATTATTGTGTACGCGTGATGTTAGATAGACAATGGAAGTAATAAGACTCGTAGTTGGAAAACATTTTTTTTTTTTGTTCATATATCAGTTACAAAATTATATTACATGATTTTTATAGATTCGTGATCAACGTAAAACCAGAAATAGTTCTAAGTTATTTGTGGGGCAGTTTGTGTTTGGAGAAGCTATTCTCCGTCTTGTCGTCGATCTGTTTAATATTTTGGAGAATATACGCTGATCCACTGTAATTAAGATCGAGCCGTTTATTTAATTCTGAGATACTTATACTAGAGCTTTTATAATGGTCAAGAGTCGTGCGTGAGGTTTTGACCGTTTACAGTGGTACCGAACCAATATTTTGTATGTGTGGTAATAAACTTTAATTAATTAAATTAATTAATTTATACCCACCCACCTCTGCACGGTATTAAACCAAAGTCATGAAGGAGGCATAATCTCCTACACCAACTATTAATTTCTTAAACTATAAAATATTATTTTCACAAATTATATTATTTAATGAATAATATATACATTTTTGCATCATTTAATATTTTGATGCATAAATAGGTACTTTAATTTTTAACTATTTAATAAAAATAATTTTTTACAAAAATTAGGTTTACCACCGCCCTTTATAGTAACGTTTCTCAATCTGGGGTACGCGGACAGCTTATATTTAGTACATAATGAAATTTTTTGATATTGAAATAAAAAGTTTTTAGTTATTATGTAGTTCATTAATCCATAAATAATAATTGTACATATTTGTTTTTACTGTTGTGTATTAAATGCTAATAACTATGTAGATTGAATAATACATAATTCCACACAAGTGAACTTAAGTACACATTTTATTTTTTGATGAAAAAAAAACTTAATAAGCATGTTAAGCGGTTCGTGAAACCGTGTAAATTGTACGAGGATATGAAAAAAATTGAAACCGCTGCTTTATAAGATTTGTGAAACTATAATAATGTTGGTCTCCGGGTATTAGGTCTTCATGTAGACTATTTCCAGTCTTTTTAAGACTATCATTAACCAAATACAATTAAAAAGTATTAAAGATATTTATTTAAACGTATATATGTAAACAAATATAAATACATAAATTGTATTATCTGCGAATTCTTGAACTATCGATAAATTATCAAGTAAACTTTTCTCAAATCATAAAAAAGTGCCGTAACAATATTTATTAAATTGCTGGACCTTTATTTATTTCTACAGTAATCGAAGGTATCCATGAGATGATAGTTGATTTGTTTATCTATTTAATTAGCTTACTGTGTTCCGGGTAACCTTTATCTTATTCAAACGCTCAGAATCTAAACTAAACATTTATCATGGAACTTTAAGTCGAATTCGGTTTATTATTATGAAATAAACTCGGTGAGACAAATATGAATTTTTTTGTTTTTTACGAAATGTCATGGGTATTCCTTATATTGGTTAAAATATTATTGTTTTCTGTTCAGATGAATTTAAGGCGGATATCTGTATATAATAATAATAATAATAATATGTGATACCAAGTAATAGAACAATCGATTTCGGAATTAACTAGTAGTTCGAGGGGAATGGACGGAATCGTGTTAGTCTGACGGCATTTTTAAAATGTTGTACACAGATAAATTGTTAATATTTCAATGCTATGTTGTTCGGTATAAATAATATCATTCTTAAAAATGTCATATGCATATTATGTTTCATTAATTTCTAGCGCCATATTGAACATTTTGAAAAATCGCGCTTTTTTTAGAGAATCGTATGATGTCATTATGATTCCGTATATTCAATATTACCTACAATGAAGATATGAAATTCTGTAAAATTTTTTACTGTCTCATAATGCTGCAAATTCTGATAAAAACAACTACACGTCGTTGTTATAATAACCGTATTATTATACAGCGTTTTCTTCTCGTTCGAAATCCTAAAAACGACTTCAGGAAAATAATATTAGAAGATCTATGACCGATTAAGTTATAGACACAGAACTAAGGAACAGGGGCACTCCTTAAATTCCTTCAAAACTGCTTTTTTTTTGTTGTCAAAAACCAACTACCAATTTGATATTATTTTCGATAAATAATAATCGTGTTTTACTGTTCTATGGTTTCTATCGTTCCCTGAACATGCTTGTATCAATCTATAATTCTCCTTTGTTTTTTTTGCTATACCTACTCCTAGACTACATTCATTATCATAAGTCCAAATAATCCAACAATATTTTTTAGGGAGATGGTTTAACATCTTATGATATTGATTACTATTGATTATGTTTACCTAGTAGGTATATTTCCTTAAAAATAATTTAAATTGGGATTTTTAAGTCCTTTCAAGCTCTCTTCTCATCGTTATGATGGTTATTTGAGTCATTGATTTGCAATAGTTGGTATTACTGAGGAGAGATACTATAATATAAACTATTACGCATAGTTTCTGAAACGCGTGTTTATACTATGCAAATTTGTCTCGGTAAAAAGCTAATACATTCCATACGCGCTTGCCCGAACCCAACCCTAACCACGTGATAGTACTATCACTATGGTAAATATTTATACGTTGGAAATTCAATACGTCATTGTGGATTATTCGCATATCAATAGCGCAAAGTTAAAATCAATGCTAAGGGTTCCTGTTTGTTACGTAGCAGAACCTTCACGCATATAAAAATACGTCTTCCCTCCGATAAATATACCCATTATACCCATATTTAAGGAATTAAAATGATAAAAAATTGCCAGAAGAGAATTGGAAAATTAAATTATTTAAAAAAAAAAAATTTTAATTTCAGACAACTTTTACTACTACTGGAACCTTTACACAATTTTCTCAGAAAAAACCACCTCCATAGTCCACCGGTTTTTTGAAATGTTTGATTCCCAGTAATAACCATGAATAATCAGTATCGTAAAAATATACATTTTAAAATATCTAAATATAAATAAAAGATCAGCAACCTTTTATCTAGATAAGAATGTAAAGATGTATTTCATTAATTAAATTATTAAACCATTATAATAGTTGAGTATTTTATCAAATATTTCTAAAAAAATGAATCTAGATGGATTAATTATTTATCTCAGGTAACCATTATTTTTAGTTTATAAATAAATAAAAGATACAAATATACTTACCTTGATAAAACACCACAGCATTGATACCATAACATTATTATGATAATCTACTAAATAAACTAACGTCTTGATGTGACGATTTAAAAGCGAATTTCGTGTTATTTATATGTATATATATATAGGTGAATGGCCCTTGGGCGTCGCTTGGTGCAATGTGTACGTTACGTGCGACGTGTTAGCATGCAGTTCGAGCATCATGCACATGTGTTGCATATCACTGGGCCGATACCTGGGTATACGACATCCGCTCCGGACTCGGCACCATTATTCCACCATGAAGTTAGTGTGCTTCAAAATCGCGATCGTCTGGTTTCTATCGTTTTTGGTGTCGTTATCCGTCACTCTCCTAGGTGAGTACATTTTTATTCTATGTATAAAATATACCTTATATGCCTATATTATGTAGCTCTTTTAATTTTATTACTAGCTAAAACATTGACTGTTTATGTAAAAAAACTAAATAAAGTATTATACTCGTTCTATATTATAATCTCTCGAGTCACTACAAAAATCAGATTAAGAAATTGTATAGGCTTTACCAGTTATATATTCAATATGCCGCTATGCAATATCTTTAAATTAAAGGCGTTAAAAATGAAGTCAGGTTTTGTAAAAAGTTTTATCGTTTCATTTCTAAATTTAAATTTTAACACTTTAACTGGGCTACAAAAAAAAAAAAAAATAATAATAATAATAAACAAATAAAACAATAATAATATAACACCGTAACGTGTTTTAGTAAACCTTTTCATCGATTGTTTCACACATTGAGCTTAAAATTCGCTAAAAAAATGTGTTTTTTTTTTGTTCAATTATATTTTGTATATAGATATTGTAATATATATGTTATACTTATTAGCATTCATTATAGACAAATACAGCGTTTTTCAATTGAGGGTAGTGTACCTCTGATAGTAAGGGACAAGATCGGACAAGGTACGCGAAAAGAATATGGTATTACGGGAAATATAGAATTTGTTATACTTGAAATGATTTGTTTTTCTTTAAAATACTTTATAATTTAATACATTTGGTCATACAAATAAATGACCGTGTTAATAAAGTAGCCCTTTGATAAAATTGGTTCATTGGCACATCCATCTACAAGCTCTTGCATCGAAATTTCTTGTAAAGTGGTTAACTTCATAAAATCTTGCCAAAAAAACGCTAAAATATTCCCCGTATTATGTGAAGACATGGATAATCTTTACAAACATTTGTTGTAAACAGTTGTCGATGGTTTATCGTTGCGTACAGATATACATTAATTTTCCCTCTACCTTATCAAAATTTCACCTACAACATTGGCCCAACCATCGGGCGATGCATGACCGTCTTTTTTTCTATATTGTACAGCGTATGCTGATTAAAATAAATAAATAATTCTAGATTTTCCATTACTAATTTTTTTCATTTATCTATTGACTGCATAGTCTGTATAGACTGCTAAGTAAAATTAATGAATTGATATTGGATTATACGTGAAGCAGTGGTGACAGATTAAAGGATACGTGAAACAAAGAAGTTTTACAACGTTGGATTAATACAGAGTGTAACAAAACTATTAATTGTGATATGTAATGTGAATATTATTGTTGTTTAAAATCTATTATAATATTTAATCAGAAATCGGTAGTATAACTGTATGATAATAAATCATGGATAAGATAATCCTTGTCATTTAATGTGCTCTGCCTACTGATTAAATATTATGATAGAATATAAGTTATATATATATAACAATATTCACATTTGCCAAAACTTCAAAAAATTATAGAAAACAAAAACCTATACCTAAACAAAAGTTTCAACTATCAACAATTTTCTAAAAATCTATTTTACTAAATAGTTATCTTGAGTTTATTTTAAAAAAAGTGAAAGCAACATTTTAAATTTTTTTTATCTTGTCTTCAGTAAAGAAAAAAAAAAAAAAAAAACGTGATAATATTTTAATTGTAGTTATTAAGTTATACTAATCATTACAAAAAAATTCTCTATTCTTGAATTTGTTTTACGTCTTTAGAAAAAAAAACGCGTACAGTATGCACGTAAAGATGTGCAATTCGATAAAATGCGCGCATCGTTAATCGAGCGAGAACGACGCAACAAAATAATAATTACAAGACGTGTAGTACACTTTTACCGTCTCGTGTCGACTCTGCTGCAGTAGATAGTTTTGTGCAATATAATATTAAGCGTCTCGTTTTTGTTTGTATAACTGCGCATAAGTGAATATTACGTCTGCCGCATCTATTCACAACAATAACCTATACGTTAGACAAATGGCATTATAAATACAATAATAATATGCGTATACACTATACAGGGTGATAAACATTATGTAAGACACTCGTATCGCGAAAAGTATTAACTTTTTCCGGAATTCGCAAACTCAAAAGTAGGAATATCTCGTCAACGTGTTCACGAAAATTAAAAATGTCCACACCATAAATTACTCAAATTAAAACTTCATGTGTTTATGGAATTTTTAATGTAGGTTGCTATTTGCAAATCCAAAGTCGGCAGTAGTTTCACCATCAAAAATTTAAGTGACAACAAATAATGGTAACATAACATTTTATAGCCGTTTGTTTCTACAGGTTTTAAAACAGCAAATTTCGGAAAAAGTTAATACTTTTAATACTTTCCTACTTTCCGAGATAATGATTATTTTACGTAATGTTATTATGTTGATCACCCTGTTTATAGGTACTGTACAGCCGCAAGAATAAAACGCTTTAATGCACGAAACATACACGCCTTTAAGACATATAATTTGTATAAATTATTATATACCTACGTAAGAATTGTGACGAAAAATTTGCATGGATTAATAATACAAATATATACGAAAACGAAACATTTCAGTATAGCCGCTTGTGGTTGTATAAAAATATTTTTTTTTAACGCTTATTATTATGATTAAGTTTATCGTCAATTTTTCGAAGTATACTCATATCGTAAATTAACATTTCTCGATTAGTTCTGTGATGCACATCATTCGAACATAATATGTTCCGATTTGTTTATAAGTATATAATATAATGTGACTAATGCTGGAATCAAAACTAATAGATTTTATACGCTCGACTCATTATTATAATTTGTACGATCTACTATTACCACATACGTGACATGAGGAACCGATTTTGAGTTGAGACATAATGCTATTTTGTAGTTATCATGGAAGAGATGTTTCAATATTTTTATTTACACCGTGCAATTGTCAATAATTCCTGTCTGCCAGCTTTATGTGGCTACAGTAAATACAGTAGTGGATTCAATAAGGGTGGCGGGGGTGATGGGGATAATTGCTTCTTCCCATTCACTTTCCAATATATTTTTAGTTTGATTCGTCATTTTGCTCAACAATGCACACATTTTATGTGTGCATTATATAAATTTTCGCCTTCTCCGTCATCCTGTCTTGAGTAAATAACAACTACCGTTATAGAACTATGAATATTCACAATAATAATCGGGTTAAACAAATATAGAAGGTTGTTATGTCATCAATGATTGCTCTTAACCGGCCTAAACTATTCTTAGCTATCCTCATCATTTAATTTTCGTGCGAATTTGTCACGTTAATTGAAAATTTCGGAAACTACGTCGTCATATATTATAAAATATAGGTAGCGAAGTATGGCACGTTTTTCAAATTTGTATAATTTATATACATAATAACAATAATATTATACACTGAAGTTTAAGGCGATGGCATAGGTGGTATTATTAATAGATCCCGGCGTGAAGCAAGAAACCACCAGCTATTAGTATCGCTGCAATAGCGTGTTTCTTTTGTCCGAAAACCTTTTTTTCTTCTAAGCTACATAGATATACGCTTAAAATAGTTTTTTTTTTATTCTACCGCAGGACCGTTATTGATAGACAATTGAACACTTTAGAAAGGTTGTCTTTTTTTGAAATTTCAATTTGTTCAACGTCCCGGAAATGCTGAAAGAACATAAAAAACCGATAAAAGAGAACATAATAATATTATAATGTAATTAGATTATGTACTAGACCGACTAAAATCGTATATAATGGTTGTAGGTACCCGTTATATGTCCAATTTCGTTTTAATACGAGAGCAATAATACTTATCGTATTATATCTGGAAAACGGATTTAAATTAAAATCCAATGAGTCATCTTATAAAACATTAAAAAAAAACGATAATTTTCTGTAAAACTACAGAACTTCACTGTCATCACAGTTTTGCAAGAACTGAAAATTACACAGTTTTACAGAAAATAAATAAAATATACATTTGCGTAGGAGATCCGAAATCGTACGATTTCTAATTTAGTATTCTAATCGATTTTCCATAATATAATTCCGTTGGGTGTTATATTAGATGTCAAAATAAATTCAAGTTAGTAAGTTTCGTAAGTTAAAATATCAATAAAACCATGAATAAATGTAAACGAATATGTCAAGTATTATGAATCATACCTAATGATACGGAACCGATTTGATTAAAATTGGTTTTTTTTATCAATTTTAATGTATATGTGTAATGGTTATTATAGGAAGATATGTGTATTATACATATCTTGAAATCCTTTAAATATATATTATATAGATATTCATTAAAAATACTAAAACATGCTCTTAAAATATACTCTTTATATATTTATATGTATAAAAAAATACTTCGCACGTGGGTGCAGTCACTGTTGTAGGTAAGAAGTTGGAAAGGTAAGATACAGACGAGAATTTAATGTATATTTGTAATCAATGATAAATCATTGCTAACGAAAAAAAGATTCTGAGCTAAGTTCAGTTGATAGTATTACTTTGTCAACAATATATATCTTATAATACTATGGTAAAATTATTACAAAAATCTGCGTTTCCATGATTATTTAAAAAATATTAAAAAAAACAAAAACTTAATAATAAAAAAAAAAATTAAAAATAAGGTTTCCAATAACAACATTATTATTAATCGTTCAATCTTTTTTACCCTAAAGAACCAGGTTTTCTGGTTGAAATGAGAATTTTAAAAATTACTTTAAAGTATCAACTAGAGAAAATTTCCTTTTCAGAAAACGTTCTATACTTAAAAATCGGAGTAAGCTTTCTGGTAGAAAGGTCACATAAAAAAAAAAATAAAGAAATAAAAAATAAAATCATTGTAAAACCAATACATTCCTCGCACCGTTATAAAAGTACAGAATAAAATATGTCATATTGTAAATAAATTTAAAAATAATAACTTATTTGAGTGAAACAAATGAATAGATATAATATTGTATCCATTGAAATAGATACGTAACAGTCTGTTTTGCACGGTTTTTTTAAAAAAATGTAAACAAATAAAAACAGATTTCCTCGTGATTCTTACCCTCGATCCTATTGCTGTAGTTATCTTTTATTACCCGTAAATGTTCACAATTGAATTATTTTCTGGCTTGTGAATATCTGTTCAGCATAGCACTGTTCTTCTCCTTGTGTTTCCCAGTGATTTCCTGTTTTCACCCCGTATCTATAACAGTTAACCATTGTTGCCCGATAATTTATTTTTGCTTTTTTAAGGTATTTATTTGCTCGTGACAACAAAATTCACTAATAATAACACTAATTACTGTTTTTTTTTATCCACATTGCCAAAGTAACCCAAATAAACATCTTTGTAAAACCAATACATTCTTTGCTAAACTCAGAATCTAAAATCACCATAAAAATGGGAAAAATGTCGAAAATTATAAACTTATGGAAAAATTAAGGAAAAAAATACTTAATTACCAATTCATTTATTTTTTTTTATTTTTAATTTCAAAAAAAGCTCTATTCCTTTTGGATAAAGGTATATCTCGATAATACGATGATACCTCGTACGACGATATCTCGTATGATTTAAAACATGGTTACCGTTTATTACTTATAATTTATACATTTTGAACAATTGTATTATGAATGTCGATTCAAGTTAAAAATATCATTACATTGTATGTCCTTGAATATGGTCTGAAAATGTGCATAATTATAAAATAAGCTCTAGAAATCCCAAAACGCGAAAATATCCAAAATAAAATGTTGTTTGTGAATAGAATCTTTAAGCCATAAAATATATTTTGATATAAACTATAGTTATTTTTTTGGTAAAAAAAATAAAAATATACAAAAGTGTATTATTGTACTAGCTATTATTGTTGTGGTTCTTACAAGTCTGGTGGGCATATGTGTAATAATAGGAAAACATGTTTTTTTCCCGACATTCTCGTTAATTTATTCACGATAAAAATTGTTTTTTTTGTTCTATGAAAGTTTTTTATTTTCCAATGGGCTCTTAAAATAATCAATTTCTACAACGGCCGGTTTCTCTTCAATGTGGTTTTTATAATGGCCACAGTATTATGAGGTGTGTTTCATGGCATTGAAAAAAATTTGCCTGTGTTGGTTATTAATTTTCTATGATATTTCAATTAATTATAATATTGTCATCATTTTTATTTGTCCAAAGTTATTGGACTGGCTCAATCATCAACAACAGGCCAGTCTAAATCGAAAATTGAACTATAAATCATAACCAAAAAGAAATCACGTCTACGGAAGTCCAATATATGTATTGTTACCAAGTTTAAGTATCTACAAGTATTTATAACTGAATTATATAAAAAAAATGACGGACATACTTCGTACTTTGGACGACTGTTGTAGCTGAATTGGTGAGTGTGGAAGATTGAGGGGAAACTTAATGTAGATCTGTACGCAATGATCAACCATTTCTACAGAAAAACGATTCTGAGAGGATTTTGTTTATAAAATATAGTGTTATTTTTTTAACAATATATAAAAATATGTCACATTATGGTAAAATAATTACTTATGCATTATATTTAGCTTAATATTGTATTTATTTTCCCAAGCTTTCCCGGTTTTTCTCGGTTTTTATCGTGTTTTTTCCAATTATTGGGAAAACTTATAGGGAAATTAAAAAATTATTTCCCTTTATTACCTTTCCAGTTAGATTTTCTTTCAGAAAAAGTGCTATCATTGTAAATCGGAGCAAACTAATTGCTGGTAGCCAAATGATTCACACATCTGGTAAAACTAATATATTATGATCATACTCCCAAACTTTCTACATTCGAAATCGGAACGTCAAATTAATATTTACAATAAATTTCGGGATTCCAGATTCTCGAATACTAACTGACTCAAAGTTGTTTCTCATCATTTATGTTTCATACCTTAATTAACTGTTTAGTACAATATTATTATATTGTTTACCGGTACTCCTCTGTGACACGTCGTTATACTCATCTTATCAAAAATTGGTAAGTATGGACTGGCGACGATGGCTGTGAGTTTTGCCGAGCAGACAATCCGAAAATCTTGTGCCCTTTCCCATTGTCCTCACAGTGAATATACCGAGCCAGGCCCGCCCCAATCCCGACGAGATACCGTGCGGTTACCACACAGTCCATAATGTTTTTCGCCCTTCCGTCGTTGTTCGCTTCTTCTTGTCCACCCACTTTTCGAGACTATTTATATAGGTGTATATACATATATGTAGACGACTGGAGTTATACTACTATATAGAGACAACAAACGAGCACCTGTTTTTTTTCTCACGGTACGCGTTGAATAATAAATTATTAGATGCGTAGGAGAGGTTTTTTTGAAAAAGGCGGTGGAATAGAGGATGAATAGAGCTTTTCGAGTACGGATAGGAGGGCCACTTTTCTCCATCACGTACTAGGCGATTGAAGTACCAGCTATTATCAATATAGGAAGACTTTTTAGTAAATTCGATTTTGTTTTTTTTCAGCATTTGTTATAGAATATAATGTTATATTTTAACGGTACTTATTAATTATAAATCAACTTTGATTGTCACATAGAAAACTCAAGATTTTTATTACTAAGATTCAGAAATGGATATGTCGTTAATAAGTTAACTTTTCAGTTTAAATCCGAGAAATGGATAGGGGTAATATATTTTTTTAGAAAAGTATGCATCTCTTTCCGAATCAAACATATGAGATTTTAAGAAAACCGATATCAAAATCTTCGCTGATTCGTTAAATAAAATCACTCTGTTTATTAATGTAAGGGTGTTCGGGAATGTTTTGTTTCTTCCGATGGTGGCTCTGGCGTTAATCGTACGATAAATAACTCGCGCGTCATGTTACATTTCAATCTGTCGAATATTTGTTTTATTCGAAAAAAAAAAACCATATACGAACATAACCACTATCGGGTTTCGTGGATCTTTTACAGGTTTTCGAGTCATCAGCTGCGGTTTACCGTTAATGTTGTATCGCGGCCGCAGAAACAACAAGTTGTTGTGGTAAATGTGGCCCTGCTACGCCAATAATAATACAACAGTAGTTAATTTTCAGGTTTTCTCAGACTATTAAAACAATTATATAATTATATTTACAGATATACGACTATGATTCATTAGTGGTGGACCTGAAATTAAATCTAATATTTTAGGTTCTGAGAATAGTGAAGAATATATTGGTTTTACAATGATGTTTACTTCTTTTAATTTTTTAAAAATTTTTTTATCTGTAAATAACATTGCTACCAAAAGTCTTGCTCCGATTTTCAAGTATATCACCTTTCCTGAAATAAAATTTTATCAGAGTGGTACTTTAGAGAGGTTATCATTATTATTTTCCAAGCAGTTTTCATAAAAAATTAGGAAAAACCGGAAAATGTATGAAATATATTTTTTTTAATTTTATTTTTTATTTAATTCAGTTAAAAATATTCGTAAGGTTTTTTAATTTGGAAAAAAGCCTTATTATTGCCTTTATAGACATGCTAAAATTTTCAAAACATTTTAAGTCTGAAGCTATTTTTAAGCAATTTATAGAAATTTGAATTGTGTATATTTTTTAATTTTATTTGTAGGTAGGCTGGGTATTCTAATATAATTAGACTATACATAAATGCTTGAAAATTTGACAGGACGTTTATTATAAGCCATACTTAGAAGTAAAGTAAAATTTGAATGTAATTGTAGTACTTATTATTATTAATTTTTTTTATAACACTTTTATAATTCAATTTTGACGAAAATCATAAATATTATGGTTTTTCAATACTGTATATAATTAAAATTCGCTCCGAATCATTTTTCGTTTGCAAAAATTAATCATTATGTATAGATATAAATTAAATACCCATCATGCGAAATGTGTGCGTTTTTTTTATTTACGAGTTTTCGATATTTGTATAGTATACAAAAAAAAGGTTACGGTGAACCTTGTATACAATTTTCAAATTTTTTTGCAAAGCAATAACAATTTGATTCATGTATAACAAAAACTTTACCAAAACTCTAACATTTGAAATGGCCGCAAATAACTAAAAAATAATCACATTATTTTGAAAATTATACTACGTTTAAAAATGACTTATGATTATTCGGAGAAAATTTCAGTTTTCTAAGATTATTTTTAACTGAATTCCAAAAAAAGAAAAAACAGACAAAATACAGAAATCGTTATGTTGAGTCACTTTTAGCCCTTCCACTTAAAAGGCCTACTTACCTGCATAATATTTTAACGAAACCTTATTAATTATATTACATTATATAATATATAGAAATACGGTAAAATATAGAGTTGAAATCTAATTTATAGCCATTCCTATAAATCCGCATAATGTTTCAGGTTATTATTTAGGTACACCTCGGCATTCGGTTTGAAATACATTTTGTCAGTAGATTTATTTCCGAGCGTAGGCAATAATAGTACGAGTTTTATGGTGATCAAGAAATGTGGTTTATTATATTATAGTGACCGCGTGAATTATATAGAAATAATTGTAAGGAAACGTTTTATTTAAACATAGATATTACGCGTCGGAATAAAAATCTATGAAAAAAATCGAGAATGAATATTACTCGAGAAAAATGCCGACTGCAGATTTTTTGCATTTGTTAAACGTATTAATCAGTCAGCGAAATTAAACCAGGGAATTTTCTTTTAAATTCAGAGCGTAGCGAGGGATTTATTGATTTTACTATGACTTTTTAAAATTTTACTTTTTTGTGTGTGGCAACCGCTTTCCTACCGGAAAACTTGCTCTGACGTATACCATCTTTTCTAAAAAGTATTCTATAACGCCACGGCGTTATTATTTTCATTATTTTAGATTCTGAGTGAAGTGAAGAAGCTTATGGTTTTACAAAGATGTTTATTTGTTTTTTTTTTTGTAGACAACTTTTCTACTGGCAATTTCGCTTCAACTTTTAATGACAATAATTTTTCTGAAAGAAAATTTTACTGGGGAGATTCTTTAAAGTGGTCGTTTTTGATTTTCCCCGAAGTTTTCTCAACAAGTAAAAAAAATGGAAAAATTTAAGAAATGTAGGTATTAGTTAAAAATATGACGGCCTTTTTTTTTCCTGTGGATAAATTGTCTACCAGCAATTTTGCTCAAACTTTTAATCGTAACAATGTTTTTAAAAGGAAATTTCACCGGTGAGGTACTTCAGAAAAGTGATTTTTCGATTTTCTCCAGAATTTTCCCAAAAGATGTGAAAACTGGGAATAAAGGAAAAACCGGGGAATTCGGTACAACTTTAAACAAATATTAGTGAAGAAAATATAAAGAGCCTATTTAATTATTTCACTATAATATGACATATACATTAAAGCATCACTATTAATTGAACTCTGCTCAGAATTGTTTTTTCGTTAGCAATAGTTTAATATTGCATTGCATTCCCGTCTGTATTTTTTCTTTCCAACTTTCCAACCTACACCAGTGGCTGCACTCGACTTCATTATATTATCTTTCTTTTTTATTGTTATACTTAAGTTTTCTACCAGAAATATTGCTCCAATCAAAAAATGATAAGAGATCGATTTTGTTCCATTTAACACATAGCTACTAAGGGAAATTTTGTTTTCTTATGTCTAGCATATTTTTTTATAATAACTTGGAAAAATAAAAAAAGACGAAATATACGATTTTTTCAAATTTACGGTGTTACGATTTCTTTATTTTTAATTTGTATGGCTTAGGTTTTCTATCATTATATTACTACAATAGAAAAATATTAAGATATCCTTTGTATTCAATTTTTATACTTGTTGATGGCCAAGAAGATTTTTTTTTTTTAATTTTCTAAGAATTTTTTTAAAAGCAGTAGTAGAAAGAACAGGAAAGTTAATGAAAGTAATTATTTTATTATATTACATTTTTCTTTTTAATGTTATTCAGTTAAAAAAATTCATATAGAATTAAAATGTTGACAAAAAACCTATGTTTTTTTTTCTAGACGTGGTAAAACTTTCAAAACATTTAGGAAATTTTCGAGTAATTTATTTATTTTCGAGACATTTAAATTTTGAGAGTTTTTACATAATTTTTATTTCGTAGGTTCTCTGTTGATAAATATACTAGATAGAAATGCTTGGGAATTTTGTAGCATATTCATTATAAGTCATACTTAGTGGTCAAAAATAAAAATTTAATTTAATGTTTGATTATGTGTTTTTTAAAAGAGTTTTAAAATTAAATATAACGATACAAATCTTAAATATTATTGCCTTTCAAAACATCATAATTGAACTTTATTCCAAATCATTTTTCATTATAAATAAGTTATCATTGACAACAAGTATAAATTAAATAACTTATTGTTTCTTACCTTCCTACACCCACCTATAACAGTGGAAATTTGAATTCTTACCTGTTAAAGTCTGATGTTTATAGATCTTGAACAATTATTTTTCTTTTATGTATACGACTAAAAAGGACATTAGAAGCGGAGCTTCGAAACGTCTTTGAAAAATGGTTGAAATTGATAACGGGTAATTTATTAGTAAATGATTTACGAAGGGTTCTCAATCTGAGAGAAGAGAAGGCGTGAAAAAGTAACTGTAACCAACGTAACCAACTGTATAGTGTTGAGACGGTCGGGATCTCATGCAATAATTTAAATAGGGGCCTAGATTTCAAAAGTTTGAGAACTTTTTCGATAAATAATTGAAACAGATAACTGATAACATATCGGTAAACGATAAGCGATTCAAAGGGGTAATGGATAATGTAACAGAAAGTGATAAACAATTTAAATGTAACGGACAAGAAAAGAAAGTGTTTTTATCGAATACCATACATTTTAAATACATACAATGCTTTAATATAAATATTCGATAACTACTTAATTCTACATGTTTAATTCTGCATATTATTTAATGCTGAATTTAATTAGTAGCGATTCATTTTAAAAAAACGTCTGGGTTGTATAACGAGGGTCAGAAATGGGATGCATTTGAAGGGAATGCACTCCCGAATTTGAAAATTACCGAGTTGATAATTTAACGACAAAACTAATCTTTTGGTTTATGCATGGTATTTTATTGTACGTTTATTATACTTATCAAAAGTCATAATAACGGGTAAAATATTTTTCGAAGTCAGTAAATTTTGGTATTTGGATTCAGAAAATATTTAATAACATCCTACTATTAATTTTTGTTAATAAGGCCTGTCCTATGCACCAATACTCCGTCTATAATCTCCCGTCCCTAAAGTAGGTAAAAAAAAATAATATAATATTCTTATTTGGATTTTTTTCCAGGATTCAACAACTCGCCGTTACCGACTCTTCATTGTTACGATTTTTTTTTCGCAGGTCTGTATAACCCTAAGAACATAATGCCGGACCCGGGACTCTGCGTGATCAACAATCGAGCTTTTTTCGTTTTCGGTTCGCTGGTCGCTTTTTACATACCGATGATCATCATGGTGGTCACATACGCCCTTACAGTTCAGGTGAGTCTCAAAAAATACAGTTATTTTTTTAATCAGATATAAATAGTGATGATTCTCTCTTTTTTTACGAATTTTCCGACACAAACGTGAAATCGCGTACCTATCAACCTAATTTTTATTTTTCACACTATAACTCGTCGTGATCAAGCCCTATAAAAAAGAATAATCGTTTTGATATTATTATTTACCCATCTTGCTTCCTGAAAGATGGTGCTAAGTATTTCATAATACTAATAATATGTCAGACATGCAAAATGACAAAATTAATGTTCGAAAGAAGCCGCGCGTGGAGAGTTTTACATCAATGTACGCGTATATTTGATAATACGTTCCACAAATTGTTTTTGTTACCGAATTAACGTAAAATTTATATATTATACTCGTGTTATATCAGAGTGTGAGTGTCTGTGTGTGTATATATATAAAACTAGAAATGTTTGTATTCATATGGGAATCGATTGCGAAATGAAATAGTTTTCGAATTTAAGATTTATATTGTCGTCTATAAATAACACGAAGTAAGTGTATACACTCATTCTATCGATTAGCAATATTATGATTGGTAAACAGTGGTTTAGAATAGTTTTTCCAAAATTAATGCAGTTAAATTTGTTTGAAAACCAATCACCCACCCACCAGTGGAATATTTAAAGGAGTAGCGATAGGTGGATCGCCTTGGAATTCCTTGGAATTTCTCAGCTGTGACTTTTTTAATCACAGCTATATAGTTTATAGATATTAAAATAATATAGTATTTATACCCGTGATATTTCTTATTTCTTCGATATTTAAATCAGCGTTACGAAACAGTTGTGACAATGATATAGCACAATGTTTGTCCAAAATACATAGTGATATCGATGTGGATGTTCAAGCAGTAGTCATAGACTAGCAGAGGGAAAAAAAAAGATTAATACTGCTTTAAAATTTTTGTAAATATATTTTGTATACAATTGTTTGATATAAATATATATGTTTATACAAGGTATCCCACGAAGATATATTCGTAATAATATCACGATATTCGTGGTGTATTATATTTGTTGAAAAACATCACCCCTTTATTAAACTATAGATAGGTCACTCCATACTCCGGACCAATAGTAATATGTTTTCCTTTGAAATCTAAAATAAAAAAAATTTGATAATGTGAATATTTTGTGAAATTTACTATAAGAGATAAAAAAAATGCACGTTCTTGATACTAACGACGAGCGTATAGGTACACAATTTCACTCCCTGGCTTTCATTTAAGGATGCTTGTATAGGAGAATTAAAAGCTTTAGAAATACCTTGCTCCAGCAACAAAATGAAATTCATAATTTGTAACTCAACGCGACTATTATCACTTCAATCCGTCCATAAAATCTAGCAGAGATCTGCTAATAGCATCCAAAAGTAATGAAATAACAGCTTTGCAAACCTATAGTCTGGGAAAATACGACTAAAAAAAAAAAAAGAGCGGATACTGAAAAAAAAAAAGAGCGGATACTGGACATGAGTACTGTCACTGTTGTAGGTAGGTAGTGGAAAAGGTGAGATACATATGGTTATTTCATTTATATCTATAAGCAACGATAAACCATTGCTGATGGAAGACTATTCCGAGCGCAGTTCGGTAATACATCATTTGAAGTGCCGTTATTTTTTTTAATCTAATCTTCCTACGTTTTTCCCCGATTATCATGAAAACTAATTCGAAAATCAAAAAAAAGTTGCATCACTAAAAACAAGATTAATAATTCAACAAAGAGTGTGTCTTGTCGTTTTTTAATTGGAGCCATATTTGAGCCAGGAAACACGGTAGGTACATATTTAAAACAACAAAATAGTGAAAAACTCGTATTTTTTTTCCCGGTTAATCGTTTTTATTTTTAATATCGTTTCAAAAATCAAAAAATGACCTATTTATTTACTAAGAAGATAAAATTGACTTTCAGAAAAACACTTTTACATCGGAGCAAGTTTTCTAGGATAAAAGTAATCTACAGTATAAAAAAAAAAGAAAGTACTATTATAAAAAAATTAAAAAATTGTCTGATGATTTTAAAAATTTTATCACGAATAGGTAAATCTAATATGACTATTATTATCAAGTTTCAAGTCTCTATGTGTATTTATAACCGAATTACAGCAAAAAACTTCCAAAAACTAAAATTCCTTAAAAGCTCAAAAGTGGCTCAAAAGTTTTGGAAATGATACCGTAAGACATTTTTTCGAATTAATCATTTTTTCTGGTAGAAAACGTCGTCCGTGTTTTTATAAAATAATGAAATCGTGAAATTTTATGTTTTCCTACGTTTTTTCCCACTTGCGTACTTTAATTAAAATAATAGTGCCGGAAATCAAAAAATGACTACTTTAAAATACAATCTAGACAACTTGAGTTTTCAAAAAAGTTGCAGTTCGTAAAAATTGAAGCAAATTAACTACAGTCTACAGACTAGAACAAGAAAAAGAAGAAATAAACATTATAAATAATGTAATAACAATATAAAATAAATTTGATAAAAGATAATATAATAGATATCAACAATAACTAATACGCTATTTAATTATTTTAAATACATCATCAAGAAAAGAAATCGAAGTTGGGGTATTTGTTGCATAATAACATTGTTTTGGAAAGAGGTGAATTTTTAGCAAAGTTAGTATTATAAGGAGAGGAGTAGAAAAGAGTGAGTTATCTAGGATGGTGTGAGGGAATATTAAAGTAAATGTGTTCAAGTAAATAAAGAGAATCTATAAAGCCATTAATGAGGTTATAAACAAAAGACATATCCGTCGCTTCTCGTTTAGAAGCCAGTGTAGGCAAATAAGAATGTAAACGGATAGATTCGTATTCGTGAAATTCCAATTGAAAATTTATTTTAAAAGCTAAGTATTTTATACCGATTTTGGACTCTTTCGATTGAATCACTTTCTAATTTAGTATAAAGGCTCCAAATAATAGAACTATATTCTAAAATAGACCTTACAAGAGCCGCATAAAAGGCTTTAAAAGACATATGATCTGAAAACACAGTAGAGTGACGTTTAATAAAACCTAATATTTTTGAAGATTTCTTGATGGTATACTCAATGTGTTCAGGAAAACACAAATCATATGAAAAAATTACACCAAGGTCTTTAATAGATAAAAAAGAGTCGAGTACGTTGTTATTGATACTATAATTAAATGTGATTGGTTTGCGTATTTTATAAAAGCGCACTGAGTGACACTTAGATATGTTTAAGTTCATTCCTCACTGTTGGCGTTAATTAACCAAAAGATCAAGTTCGTTTTGTAAAATGATACAATCGTCGATTAAAGACACTTGACAGCGGAATCGACATTCATATTAATAGACGGTTTTTTCCAAATTAAATGAATTAAAGAATAAGTTGATTTTGTTGTAATCAGCTTTAAAATAGTTTAAAAATCCTCGATTAGAGTGAGAGTATTAGTTGTTATTTGAAGATTGCATACAATTTAAGGAGCAGGATAATAAGCGTCGGAGGGGACTGAGGGGTTGAGGGAAACTTCAGTAAAGAAATCTCGTATGTTGGAATAAATTAAATCTAATACATTACCTGAAGAATTAGTTATACCATTAAATTGTGGAAAATCAAGAAATGAAAAGCCTTTTATAATAATGCTACCTAGATGAGAGGAAAGGAAGTTAGAGAAAAATAGCTATAATAACTGAATACTTGTAAATCAGAGCGAAATTGCTGGTAGAAAAGTTTCACAGGAAAAAAAATAATGAACATCATTAAAAAGCTAATACATTCCTTGTTTTACTCAGAATCTAAAATTATGAACAATAAAATTGTTGGGCCATTATAAAAATCATACATTTTTTTTTTTAAAATTATTATATTAACTACTTTAAATATCAATAAATGATTTCTTTTACCAGTGGGTAAATATTAATTAGAATAAAATCGATCTTTAGTCATTTTTCGATTGGAGCAATAGTTTTAGTAGAAAACATAGTTTGCATAAATTAAAAACAATGGATTCGGTAACGCCATAAATATTTTCCGGTTTACCTATAGTTTCGATTGCAGTTTTCCCCAATTATTTTAAAAATCCTTTGAAAAATAAAAAAAACCTCCTCAATATACCATCTAGATAAAATTTCCTTTTAGAAAAGGAGCTGTACTTGATAATTTGGAGCAAGAATTCTTTTTTAATTTATTTACAGAAGAAAAAAAAAATACATATAATAAATCCAATTGATCTCTGACTTTGCCACGCTCTTATATTATACAGCTAAAAATCTTTCTTTTTTTTTACAAGCAAATTTCATTATTTTAATGTTTATTGAGTGATAACGTAAATCCGTTCGATACTTAGGTTTTAGGTACATATATTATAAGGTATGATATGATTGGTTCGGAATAAAATCTCAAATCGGAATAACAAAGCATCAAATTCCTGGTCAGTCGTGTAAACCTGTTGCATAATTTCAATATTAGGTTTATACAATGTGTTGTGTTGTTCGTGTACGATCTAATAATTATTGATTGTAATAAATAATTCAACGAAGTTAACTCCCACAACGAATAGAATTTAATATTTCCTTTTTACTGGTAAAAGCACAATTTAAACATTATACATTTATAATGTGGCTTGTGAACATTTGAACACTCGTGATTTTAGGATTGTTACGTTTCGCGAATATTATTTATCGCCCACAGAATTTTGTACGAGAATTGGACAAAAATATTATTGGCCTGACGTTTCGGCATATCGAGGGCGTTGTAAACAGAATGAGCTGTTTGTTCTGTAATATTCCGTTGTTAACGGTTTAGCCGTAAAACATACAATTATTTTAAACAGTAGTTTCGTGGTCCCCCCCCTCCTTTTTACCCCAAAAAATACCGTCCTTAATATAATAATTAATAAGAGGGGGCCGAAAACAATAGAACCGCAATAAAATAAAATTATAAATATAATTGCAACCGCATAGTAGTTATGTTATGTTACAAATGCAGTAATAAAAATTAACAACGACTATTTAACGCTAAAAATTCGCGTTTTTCGTAATTTGTTTATTATTGTTATTATAACAACGTAATTTATACATATATATATATATATATCCAAATACCATATACTTACGCTATATCTCAAAAACTACACAACCTACGCACTTGAAATGTGGAATAATAATTCCTCGAATACTTTCACGGTGCTATAAGAAAGTATTTTTTAAAATTCAATCCCTAAGGGGATAAAATAGGGGTTTTAGGTACATTTAGTATGAATATCTAATTGCTTATCTATTTATTTTTGTTTATTCAAGGGTTTCCTTGGTGTTACGGAAAAAAAAAACAATTATAATAATAATAATTATTTTTATTACTAATATTTGCACTATTAAAATTGCACAATATCTACTTTCCGCTTATTTGTTTTCATTAAATTCTGCCACGGCCAAAACAGAAAATTAATATGGGTAAAACAATAATAATAAAAATTGGCACGGGCTGCGCCGGACGCGGGACAGCTGGTATTTTAATAATATTATCATAAATTACGTCTCCCTTTCCTGGCGACTGACTCCCGAACTTAAAGTATCTAAAAAAAAAAAAAAAAAATGTAAAAACCAATTATAAAAACGAGCTGATACTGTTGATACGGATACTGCTTTTGTAAGTGGGAAGTTGGGAAGGTAGGATACATAGTGTTATTTAATTTATATATGTAAGTAATGATAAACCATTTCTATAACCATAGACGCAACTAGACAACCAACTTTGAGGATGTTAAAATTATATGTAGATCCCTTTTACATAATCCCTTTTACTTGATACTTACAATTTTCAATTATACATTTCATTTACAATTTCGTATACAATAAATAAATATAACTATTTTAACATTATTTTTCATACACACATGCATTGTCTGTAGGAAATGAATCACTTGTTATGTTACTCTCTCTGCTCAGAATCTAAACCGATTATATCATACTGTATTTTACGTTGTTTGATGCTTATAAATTACTTACAACAAATGAAAGACTAAAATTTTATTTTAAATCTAATCGAGGCGCTCCAAAAGACGACGCTGAATGGATGTAGAAACTGTTACGTTTGTTTGCATTTTTCTCTACCCTGTTTAAACTAAATTGGAGTACATATAAATATAATATTTTGTTACAAAATCTATTGATTTTATTATTTATCATTTAATAGACACACAGAAAGCAAAATCATACTCTACTGAGTGTCCAATGGACTTTACTACAGTGTGTCCATTTGGGAACAGAAAACTTCCTTAAAATTTACCTGGAGTATAGAACTGCAACTTGATCACACTTTTATTTTGAATTCGTGTCTATTATTATTACGTATGTAACAGTGTTTTCTGTTAATTTTTCTGAATTTCTGTGATATTATACTGAGTAATTGGAAAACTGACTCATAGTCAGATCAAGAATAATTCTACATTTATTATTGCTGTTATCGAAGATAATTTTGATTTTAAAAATCAAAATAAAGAAACTAACAATAACAGTTTCGACAAACAAAAAGGTTAAATATTTCGAGAGCATTAATTATTGTTGTTTGTAAAGTGACGATAATGAAAAATTGTAAATGATTATACATTAATAAAATAAAATGACGACAAAAAATAAATAAAAAGTAGCCTATTATAAAGTCGATTACTTTTCGTGGTGAAAGAAGAATATTAAAACGAAGAACATCGTCCGTGTTGTTAACGTAGGTATCTATGTATATATTCTATTATAATATAGGTAGATTTTATCATATTAAATACAAATTTAGTTTGATTCGTTTATACTTACGTCGTTGTCGTCGTCGTCGAAGAGCAATTTAAATATTAAAATTCACTTTGTATGCAAATAACCGTTTTGAATTTGCGTTAATATAACAGTATCTAATAATATTATTATTATAACTTTTGAAAACATATTATTTGGGTATTTTTTTTTTTTGTTTATTCGATAATTATTATATATTTCTTGTTCCAAGGTGATTGGTTGATAGGTCCATCCCGCCGTACAACTTTGCTTTCAGTCAGGACTAGATTAAGTGTAGAGGCTTGGAGGAACTGTGGTTCTGCGCCGAAAATCTAAGAGTGCCAAAATTTTTCATTTCATATTTTTTTTTAGTACAGACATATATTTTTGCCGGCAACAATGACTTGCTATTTAACGGTAACCTATATTTGAAACAGCTTGTTCATATAAAGACAAATCATTTTGAAACTATAAGTACGACTTATCGATATAATATTATACTAATATATAATAATGAATGATTACAATACTAAAATATAGGTACATTAAATAATAATTAATTAATCTGAATATAACAAAAAAACAAAAAAAATGGGTAAGAAGGCATCGTCAAAAGTGTATGATCTCTTTTATGGCCGTATCGCGGCCTTATCTCCAGTTAACCTTATCTGCTGCAGCTATTTTTCAGTGCGATTCTCCTCCTCATAAGCTTTCACGTATTTCCTAATTATATCCCCCCCATCCCATATGCATATCTTCCAAGTGGAATTTTCCTAGTAGGTATTCCTTCATGCACCATCAGCGTATGGGTGTAAATAAAAATTACGCCACGCATGATATAGGGATTTATACTTAATGTGATCATTGGTTATTTATATGAACAGCCGCCTAATATGAGTATAATGGTCTGGTTTTGAGTCTTATGTATGTTAATAAGATTGAATAGGTTGTAGAAAACTTTGTACGGTCATATGGAAAAAATGAAAAACGAGAACAGTTATGATACTGATTTCTATTTGGTATACATCCTACAACCATAGATTCTTTATTAGTCATAGATTATTCAAGAGCCACGGAGATTATGGAGGGTCTAGAGGAACAAGCCGTAGTTGTTAACCGGTCCGGCGTGCACCTGTGTCGTCTAAGGACCACAAGCTCCGTGAAACCCCGAAACGACGGAGCCCCAAATACGTTAGGATTTAATGTTTTGAATCTTAAACAATCGAAATTCGTGACTTGTGAGCACTAATTAAACAGTTCGACACAGGATACAATCTTACTTCATTTATTAAATTGAATAATTAAAAAAAAAAATTAACACATTGCAGACTTAAGACATTAATACTTTTATCAGAAATACTTGACAATTTGACAGATAAGGGGGTGAGTCAATGTGAGTCGTACTAAGTGTTTAAAACAAAATTGACTGTAATTTAGTATTTTATTATTTTTTTAAAAGAATTTTAATACAAAATGTTGATAAAAATCGTAAATATTACAGCCTTTCGCTCCGAATCGTTTTTTGATAGCAATGGTTAATCGTTGGTTACAGAAATAAATTAAATAATTTTATGTACATCTTTCCTGCCTTATAGTAAACACAATTTTCCGTACGACATAAAAATTAACACATGATTTTATTAATATAAGAACTGTAGAAATTTGTTATTTTTGTTTCTACGATTAAAAAAACCGTCAAATCCCCAATCGTTCATATTACCTCGTTTGTATTTTTGACATTTCAAATTAATAATTTCCACGTCCGTTGCTATTTTATATATTTTATTTTGTTGTTAACGAACGATGATGGTCAACAATTCAATTTATACTACCTATCTATAGAACTTTTCTATAGCCAAAGCAGTATTTCAAGCAGTTCATCTAAACGGAGAAGTTTGTTTCTCTTGTTTAATATATTATCCGCGATCGTTTATACAATCCAGCAGGCATATCAAATATTTTGTTTTAACATGTTTGAAAGTTAAAATAATTAGTTACCGAAAATGACTGAACTATATTATATGCGCGAATCGCTCGAACTATACGTTTACATAATACTTACGTTTGAATAATATTGTTTTAGAACAAAACACGGATCTTGTTTATTAAACCAAAAAAAAAATGATGAACAACTCTGCTGGAAATCCAGTCAAAGTTGATAATTTTTTTCACGAAATACGTATACCTTATGCATATTTATTTACAAGTTCAGTATAAAACGAGAAATATTATTAAATTTTTAACATTCCGTAAAAGTATTTTCGTGTCTCTGGGAAATGTATGGAAATATATTATATAGGTAGTTTTTAATCCGGAGCATGAATTATATAAAAAAAAAAAATATGCATATATATATATATATAATATATAAGAATATTTATATACATTTTCTTTTTAACGATTCTATTTAATGGAACTGGAAAAAAAAAAGGTCACTGCAGAATCGAGTATGATGCGCCTTCCCCTCAGCTTCTATGGGAATTATTTTCCGATCGTGAGACGACAATCGAGCAATCGGTGGCCATGTTTTTGGAACAACAGGACAAAAAATATATTGAGAATTATGTTTTGTTCCCCGGGTGAAATACATGAAGCGATGTAATGAATCCAACGTTTTCCACAACGGATTAAGGTTGGGGGCGGCCAAGGGAGGCCTCAAAACTTGAAATTTTTTATGGAGACCACGGGTTTTGCATTCAACAGTTGCCTCTTTTTTTATCCGTATATTTATAAAATTTTATTTAGTTTTCAAGTACTACGAAAATAAAAAAAAATAGAGTTAATAATGCTGATGGAAGGTAGGATACATAATGTAAAATATCTTATACTTTTACCGTGATATCATGGAACACAATATTATACTATTGTTATTATTATGTGGTATGCCCGTGAGACGGAAAATACGAGACATATTTTTATAATATCGCTTCGAGACGCACGATGCCATTATCCGGAGCTATCCAATGGGAATACAGATTATTATACAAGTTAGGATAGATTGGTGTTTTTGGTTTTAGTGGCTACGTGACTCGTTTTTATCGGAAGTAGGAATGATGGAAACCTCAAGGTCATCTTTTTATTAAGAACGATTTTTTTTATATGTTCGCAGCTATTACGAAAGAAGGCGAGGTTCCTGTTGGACGACAGTTTCGTGGACGGCCGGAGGAATGGCACCGCTGCGGAACCGCATCTGTTCAGACGTTTGGGTGGCCGGTTTTCGGCCAACAAAAATCAGAACAACGCCACCGGGTAAGTACGAGAAATGCTAAATTTAGAATTTTCCGGGACGATGTTACATAACTTTCAAATGGATGACGAAATGAAAACCCACGCGGTAACGGTTGTCTTTGGTTATAAGTGTGCGGACGCCGTAAAATCGACAATTGAATTCCCTTCCCATCGCTTGCAGTCTGATCGCGGTCAATATGCAACGGTACCTTGCTTTCTTCACCTCGAGCACGACATATTTATTTCTTGTAGTCCTACTGTAACCATGGTAGCGGCATATATAATATACTCGCGTTCATTGGACCGAAGTAACCACTAGCGGCAACCGATAAAACGCCACGGACGAGATTAATTCCTGCACTCCGTAGTCTCGGCTGCCTATCTAAATTATAAACGGCAACTTCCATGATTTAAAGCTTGCGTATACCTACGGAAAACCGCAAGAGGATTCGAAAATAAACCAAGAATTAAAAATAAACTTTCACGTTTCGGAACTAATGACCGGGGAGCCACCTAGTTTTGTTTGCGGGTTTTATCAGGTTTAGTGCAATGCAATTCCCCGGCACGTCCGGAAAAGCCACACGTACGCGCGAGATATTACCCTTCTCCGGATGCGTCCCTTACCGATCTCACTGATATTGTATAGTCATCGCTCCGGAAGCCCGCGTCCGCTTTATAACTATAGGACCCCGAAAAATCTTGTCCCTCCTAACCCGAAGTAAGTGTTGTAGTTTAATCAACTCGGGAATTTTCACCTTTATCCGCCGTTTATCGGAACTACCTAATCGATTTGGTAACAATCGGCGTCGTGTTCAGTGGGAACATAATATTAAAACCCCCGCGCTATGAATATTATTTAATATTACAATTACGGGAATGAATATAGATAATAAGACAATAAAATAGATATGATCACAGGTTTTCGATACACATTCCACTCAAATATTTCTTCACTTCACGAATATTACCACGATTTTCCATTTCTTATTGTTTAGCATAACTATAGTGGAGAAATATTGTAAATAAAAGTAAAGAACGACGACATAGATTTTGGGGCCGCGTCACCCCAAGCGCGTATTTATAAAAACTTGTACATTGTTAAAAACAAAATTAAAATAGACGCTTCAAATTTGAGTTGTGAAAGTTGTTATTTTTTTTTTTTTTTTTTGGTTATAAAGTGTTCTGAAATATGACAGCCTCCCCTTAATAAATTCGTTGGAGCTACGGAGCTATCCTTGAAAGAAGGGTAGCTGACTCCTAATATTTAAGACCGAGATGAAGAAAAAAAAGAAGACGCATACCTAGCACACTGAAAACCGGTGATAAAAATCATCAGCTGACTTTTATTTCAATGAAATTTCGATGATGCATTTGGTAAATACATATTGTTATGTATAGTTCACCACTGAAATATATTTTTAAGTATGCCATTTAATACATAATCATTTAGCTATGAGTGTATTATTAAAGTCGCATGATAGCGTAAATATTTAAAGTTTGTATTATTTGTATTATCTATTGAAAAATTTATTTGGGACGTTGCAATGAAGTCTCGTTTAAAAATATCATATTAAGGCATATTACAATATTTAATATCAGTTAGAACATTCGAAAACTTTAAAAAAAGAACACCTTTATAAAAATATAAATTTAAATAAAAATATTTTTAGTGCAACATTCGGATAAAACTTGTATTCATATTTTTCTTCTCGTTCGCTTCTATCTGAGTTATTTACAACAATATATTTTCAAAAACTTTATTAGGGTTGATAATAATATTATATAGTTTTTAATATGAGGTGATCAATCTAGCGTAATACACTCATTATCTCAAAAAGTATTCACTTTTTTTTTTTGACAATTTAAGAAACAAGTAGCTCTAAAATGTTTCTTTACCATTAGTTTTGTCACCCTTACTTTTGGGGGTGAAACAATTATCTACTTTTGATTTTTATATGGTAACATATGATTTCAATAACAAACACTAATAAAACTGTTTTTAAAATACTTAGAAATAGTTTTAATGATGAAATTTTTATTTTTGCCAACCGTTCGTCAGTTACTGATCATCAAAGTTTGGTTCCCTCTGTGGGACACTATGTATTTCAGTAGCTATTACCTGTAATTAATTTGGATAATGAATAACTAATTTTAATGATAGTTATTTAGGTATATCTTATTGACATGATAATATTATTATTGGGTTTTCTGTCTACCGTACAGGCCGCCGAAATGATAATTGTTCTATATATGTATTAATGAGTTTTAACTTATTTATATTTTCAAAAAAACTCTATCATATAAATACAATACTATAATCAATTTTACCATGTCATAAGACTATCAAGCCTTTGGTGACTACTATTAGTAGTAGTAATAATATTATCACATATAATATCACACATGCGTTGTAATTTTGCAATTAAACGACATAACTTAACATTTATTGTAACCTGTAGGTATATTAAGAATTGTAAAAACTAAAAATGTAATAAATCAACTAAATACCGCTTTATTTTTAATTTTATCTTTAGACGCCAGGATTAGCTGGAGCTATTACAATATAGTTAAATGATTAAAATTCAAATACTTAATTTTTCGATCCGTCAGGTGATAAAGGTCCTATTTTATATCAGTATTTATTTTGGTTTTTTGACCATCCTGAAGTTTATGTTTTAATTTTACAATGATTTGGATAAATTTCATATATTAGCCAATAACTAATAAAAAGATGTCCTAATATACTGAGAACGGATGTAGCCATTGTTATAGGTAATTTAATGTATACTTGTAAGCAGAGATAAACCATTGCTTAAAAAAAAAAAAAACGATTCTGAGCGGAGTTCAGTTGATAGTGATGCTTTTTCAACAATGCCATGTTATAGAAAAATAATTAAATAGGATCTATGTATTTTCTTTAATAATATTTGTTTAATATTACATCGATTACCCCTGTTTTCCTATATTTTTCCCGGTTTTCTCTAGTATTTTCACAGTTTTTCACATTTGTTGAGAAAACTCCTGAAAAAATCAAAAAAACCTCTCTAAAGTACTTCTCCAGGTAAATTTTTTTTTTGAAAAGTTGCCATCTTTAAACGTTGGAGCAAAATTGATGGTAAAAAGATGTCCACAGAAAATAAAATCATTATATTAAACAAATATATTTCTTACATTATCCCGTTTTTTCTCAGTTTTTTTTTTTTTGGTTTTTCGCATTTAAGTAGAAAATTCATAAGGAAATCGAAAAATTACCGGTTTAAAATATCTCCCTAGAGAAATTTCGTTTTAGGAAAATTGCTATGATTAAAAGTTGATGCAAAATTGCTGATAGAAAAGTTGTTCACAGGAAAAAAAAACATATACAAAACCATAAACTTCTTCGCTTTATTTGGAATTTAACTAATTTTAACAATTTGTTTTAAATTTGCTTCTTTTGATTCTCTATAAAAGTATATTGCCTCGTTTTCATAATAATATAATAAGAACAAATATCTGTTAAAATGGTTAGACGATGTTCTTCACGTGCAATTTGAAATAGATGATTTATTTAAGAAATTTTTACAAGTCTCAAAAATGTTGGTAAGAGATATTTTTAATGATTTTTTGACTTAAAATAAATTACTATTTTAATGATTAAAGTACAATCTACTCTTCACAATTACACAATTACTGAATCAGTATTAATGGCATAGGTAAGTTAGGGTTTTTACATCAGGTGCATATATTTGGCATTTACTTATTGTTGTTATACGCTTTTTCATATATCTATTATAAATCATAAACACATTTTACGAATCTCTGAATTTTACAAGGGCGAAATTTGTTTTATTTAAATAAAATTTCTATGAAATCAAAAAACAGTAACATCTGAATAATTGTATTTTAAGAATATCTCGTCACTATCCAAACAACTTCCAGAAATCCTATTGATTTTTTCTTTTAGCTTCTCAATTTTATCAGTTCTTACAGAAAAATTAGCATTTGTATTTACAATTTGTTCACAGCTATTGTTATTACAGGAATTCAGGAAATATAAACCCTATCTAAAAATGATTCAATGAGTATTTTTTAATTCCTTCATTTTAACTACCTATTTTAACAAAATAAGTAATCTATTCTAGAGAAATAGGTATTAATTTATCTTCAAATATCGTACAATTTTTACTTGTGGTTTAATCATAGAATAAACTGAAAGCATTCTGTATAGCTAGGGACAAGACGGATAATCATTTATTTGGTCCAGTAATTCTAACTATCCCGAAAATTTCAATAAAACTAAAAATTAATAAGTACACTTTTTACAGGTATAATAAATGGGCAGTTATAAGTAGGTAGGTAGTATAATTTGCTTCCAAATAATCTTAATTAAATTTTGAGGTCAATACATAGTCAACATTTGTTTAGATTAAATTATGAAATATTATGTTGTAGCTAATAAAATAATATACCTAATGAATCCAAAAGCATAATTAATAAAACATGTATTTAATACATCATAAATTACTAAAAAAAATACACACGTTAATTTTTATTGAAGGAAATAATAAAAGTGTGTACCTAATTTGTTGGTGAAAATTTTATTTTTTCGGTTTGATGAGCATAAACAGTCGATTCATGGGTAACATCACCACTTTGAGGTGTAATATTATACACTTATTAATAACAATGATCATAGACATGTCTTTGAAATATATTCACATATTTAATATTGATGATTTTTAAAATTAGAAAGAACTACCTATCTCAGGTTTTGAAAATGTTCACAGGTAACTATATCTATAGTCATGTTAAATAAATTTAAATTATTGACGGGAATAAATTGTATCTTCATGAAGCCTGGGATTTTTTTAAACAAATCTAATAATAATAATTGGCTTTTACTAAATAAAATAATACAATATAAATGTATACGAATTGTACACTATTACCATTGGTATTATGTATAAACAGGATATACTATAGTGTTATCCGCTTGCTAATAACTTTGTCACTATTCATTTTTTTTAATATGGTTTTATGAGAGGCGGATTTCGTTGAAGATATTATTCTAAATATTTTAACGTATCATATATTTATATTCGATTAATAGATTTTTAGTTATAGCATTTATATATACATCTTGCCAACAAGGATCCGTCTTACAATTTATAAATTGTCCTAATTTTTTTTTCTCACTCTTATAACTATTGTTTTTCATACACGAATTGTCTTCTCACTTTAGTTATATTTTAGATCCTGAGTGAAGCAAAGAACCTTATGGCTTCACAAATATGTTTATTATTATTATTTTTATCTGTGGACAACTTTTCACTAGAATTATAGAAAAATTATTTCGATTTTTACGTGAAGCAAATTTTCTGAAAGGAAATTTTACTAAGGAGGTGCCTTAAAGAGGCCGTTTTTCGATTTTCTCTGGTGTTTTCCCAGCAAATATGAAAAACTTGGAAAAATCATGTGAAAACCAAGAAAAACGTATAAAAACCTGGGAGGTTAAGTTAGGTTAGGTACACCATTAAACAAATATTATTAAAGAAAATGTATAGTGCCTATTTAATTGTTTTACTATAATATTGCATATATATTGTTGAAAAAACATCATTATCAACTGAACTCCTCTCAAAATCGTTTTTTCGTTAGCAATGGTATATCGTTGCTTATAGATAAACATTAAATTAACTATAAAATGGCTGCACCCGTCCTCATTACTTAGGACGTATTTTTTGTATTGTTATCTTTTATATTAAATTGTCAATGTACTTTGGGCCACGGCCAGTATTGAAAATAAAATAAATACATACATATAAATTAGGTGTGAAAACAATATTCAATAGAATATATAAAATTACCGTACTGATTGTTATCTCTTATCACGTAATGTGTTATTATATTGAAAATTCTCAACACATTTCTAGTTCTCATTTTAACCACTGAATGTTGTTTACAGCATAAAATGTCACATGACTTCAGATTTATATCGTATGTTACATGATGATTTTTTTTTCAATAGTTTGTTAGGCTACCACACTATCTTAAATCGTAAATAGCTTAATATTTATCAATCATGGGATTAACCTTACAAACAAAACTTTTCTACTAATCTGCAACTGTCTGATACAGGGACGTATATACATCGAGAAAATAATTCACCAGAACATAATCGTTGGAAAAATAATAATTATAATTTAAACATAAACCAGGTATACACCTGAGCGCCAACATGCGTACGAGTTCTTTGTACATATTTTAAATCGAAATTTTATTAATAGAATTTAGTATTATAGCAACCTAATTATACCTACCTGATAATAAAATAATTTTGACTATAGAGTGAATAGTGATAACTGATAAGTGTTGCGGTAGAGTGATCATTATGATATAATTTATATTATTTATACATCATTGGCCTTATCTAGAGAATCTTTCAAAAAATGTTGTAATCAGCTGCGTTTTTCCTTTTAATACGAGCATAAAGGTTAAATTTGACCTATATATTGGCCCTGAAAAGGCTGTTTCACGCGTCACGATCCCTATATTTGTATGGTTTATGTTTTTTACTAGAAAAATTGCTCCAATAGAAGAACAAAAAACCTGTTTTTAATCTAGTTGTTGAATAAGAAAGTCGTATTTTGGTTGTGGTTTTTTAATAATTGAGCAAACTGAAAAAAACGTATAAAGAACTAAAACATTTCCATTTACGAAAATAATGCTTTTATTATTTTCGATTTGGTTTTTTGTTGTAATTCAATTTAAAATATTTGTAGAGACTTAAAATTTGGACAGGAAACTTATATTTACCTTTTCTAGACGTGGTAATTTTTTAGCTGGTTATAGAAATTCTAATTTTGCGAGTGTTTTATGCAATTTTGGTAAGCAGTCTGTGCATAAAATTGTTTGACTAAAAAAATTGTCTGAAAATTCAATAGGAGGTTATAATGATAAGTCGTACTTTGTGAAAAAAAAATTTTATTTTGTGTATAATTTTGTTTATAAGAATTTCAATATCCAAATTTTGACGAAAATATTACGGCTTTCTAAAACATGTACATCCGAACTTCACCAGAATAATTTTTCGTTAACAATGGTTTATCGTTACTTACGTATTTAAATTAAACAATTTAATATATCTGGTATACTTTTTACTAACTTCCCGCATACAACAATCATACACCCGTCTAAAGTATCAACACTTTTATTATTATTATTATTTGTATTTATTTATAGCTTGTTTTTTTGTTAGTTTGTATATGTTCGGATAATGTTAATCGACCGAGTTGTAGTGTATGAATAAATCGCGCGGTGTTAGTGTAGGTTGATAAGGAGCAAAATTAATAGAATATATAATATGATATATTCTTTTAACTTTGGATATGGGGTTCATATATAGGTACATAGAACTCGTTTCAGTTATCGCAGTTACAGGTCACTGCAATGAAATTTCAAATTAATTAATTAGTTTTGGCCGGGAAGAGGGGTTATTAGGGGAACGGTGAAATGGAGGAAGGGATGTTAGCTATAGCTCCAAACAATATTTCACATTGGATATCTCACAATGTGTCGTGTGTTCACTCATCGGCAACGGTGATAGGCGAGGTACCCCTCAAAAAAAAAAAAGTGTCTATACATATTATACGTGCTTCCATTTTATTTTTTTTATCGAAAACAAAACATGTACATACACATTAAAATGTATAATATATTAAAATCGAGGATATCCAATAGATGGTGTATTAAAAAAAAAGATGATTTCGTCAAAAAAGTATAATCACCAACATCAATAATGTTAAAAAGCTACGCTCTGAATCTAAAAGAGACTCGTCATCATCGTAGTGAGAAGTAAATTCTATACTGTGCTCGTACAGACATTGTATTTATACAATTATTTCCAGTGAATATTCAGACTTACACATTTTAACGTTTCTAAGTTTCAATTTTAATTTTCCTCATCGTAGCTACTCTCAGGGCGTCCGAATTGAAAACGTAAAACGAGTTAAAATACCGTCACTATATACCATTGCAGGTTATTCACTATTATATTTGGTCTCGAAAATTTTTTTTTTTTTTAGGTATATAATAACATTTTTTTTTTCTTATATACAGTTTGTTATAACAATTTATCAATGTACCAATAAATATTTACAAAAAGAGATGCTAGATAATTAGGACGTCGTTGAGATGACCATGTTTAAGTCTACGACTGTTAAGGCAGACGCTTAACCCGAAATATTGTGAGCCGCTTGCTTTGCGTAGATGGCAGAATAAACTTTCCGATATGTCTTTGATGTAGTTCTTTATTGTTTGTAATTTGAAGTTAGTGTGTAATCCATCATTTCAAATAAACTATGGAGAATTTTAAATCACGCGGAAGACTTTAGATTGCAGGACTTGAATTTTATTTATGAAAGTTGTAGCACATTGACCCCAGACCGGGACAGTATACAGTAGTAAAGAACGAATAATTTGTTTAAACAAAAGTAATGAACACTTCCATCTCAGTGTGGTTTAATGATTAATTAGAGGATATAGAATTTTTAAACGTTGGTATCCTTGCTGTAATTTGGAAGATATGTTAAGATGCCAGGTAAGTTTTTTATCTAGTTAACTTCAAGATATTTTATAATATAAGACCATGCTATATTTTGTCCGTTGTTCTTTAGAGTATTATAATTAATGGATCTAAGAGTGAAGATCTAAAGAGTGAAAATAACTGCTGTGCTTTTTGTTGGGTTGAGGGCATTTTTCCATTTTTGCGCTCATTTTCGGATTATGTCGAAATGAATTTGAATGTTTTCTATTGCGTTTTCAATTTTATTTAACCTAGAATGTATAACACTATCGCCTACATACAGAGATATTTCGTTTCTTAGTTAGTTCGTTCTTGTAGGAAAATCGGATATATATATATATAAGTTGAAAAGTATTGGGGATATTTTTGAACCTTGTGGCACACCTTTGTTTGATATCCGAGTTAGTACCATCTATTTGAACGGTGAAACTGCGGGAGTAGAAAAGAGATTTAATGATGTTGAAGATAAAAGTAAGTGTGTTAAGACATTTCAATTTGTAAAGCAATCCGTCATACCAGATCTTATTGAACGCTTAAGCTGCAGTTTGCACAAGTGGGCTATTTTTATCTTTAGTGAAAGAGGAGTATTGGTGTTGTTCTGAGCATTTCAAGCATCTAGAAGGTAGTTTACAGATATTTTTTGTGTGTTTGAAATGTCGGCAATTTTGCCATTGGGGAATAGAGCTGTTGATTTTACAATTTTCTACCGTTATTATGCACTGAAGGAGACATTCTAGTGAGATAATATTTTTCACTGATTTGTCAAGAATAATATCAATTATTGGGATTGGTGATTTATGACGGTTTTGTAGCCGAGTAACTGAAATGACTGAATTTTAGTACAGATAGTTTCTCAAATATTTCTGTTTCAATAATGGAGATTGGTAGATTTCTTATAACTGTCAAGAGGATTTTATCTTTCGGGAGTTGGTACGTATGATATTCAATATTGTTTACGGAAAAATATTTTGTAACGGTACGATAGTCATCGACGCTAGATAAATTTAGTTTTAAAAAATATTCTTATTTTGAAAGTTGAAATCTTCAGTTATTAAAATAGCAAAATTTTGTTTAGGAAATCCATATAATCATTAATTTCATAAATATAAAATAGAGGCATTTTTTGTTTTACCTCTTCAAAGTCCATATTAGTGACTTCTGTGTTATTGACATTTGTATCATTAACATTTGAAAGTGGAGCATATCTGTTTTGTTGGCTTGCCGTGGAGAAAAGGCAAGATTTTTAGAACGTTTATTAATATGTTGAGAAGTACTGGAATTCTTCATGTTTTCGTTGAACCATGCAGTGAACTTTGGATTTCGCACGATGGTATCGCTCGCTTATCTTATAAGATAAGTGAGCGATTTACATAAACACTATCGGTTACGATGAACGTCGAGCGAAGACTGAAAACTTTTGAACTCCAAAAAACGTTTTCTCCACCAATTTCAAAATGTATAAATATATTTAAGTTACACTTATACGTGAAATTTTAATAAACTGCATTACCTAACGGTCTTGATTTATATTTATATATATATATATATATATATATATATATATATAGTATGTAAAAGAATGTCATACCTAATGTTTTTTTTATTTAAAAAGATTTTTTTATCTTTTATAAATTATCATTACACCAAATAAAATTGTATGTATCCACCTAATATTATACTTACTTATTCGGAATATGACTTTTTATTTTTTTAATCCTAGAATTTGAGCAATAATAATTATTTTATATACATATATATATATATATATATATATATGTTTATAGTCGTCCTTTGAAAATACAATTATGCAAAGCCGTTGGTTTTTTTTTAATCACTTTATAAATATTTTTTCAATTTTCTAAGTGATTTTAAGATTCGTTTTTTTCATTCTCCGGTTTACTCACCAAAGCGTCGCTATAATACTGTATTATATCATTGCAATATTGTACGCAAACAATGTAACAATATATTAATGCCATCGTCTCCAATATTATTGTAAACGAGAGGGACTGAGAATGAGGAGGTAAGTTTCGTTTTAGATTAGATTCGTTTTAGATACTTAATAGTTTACTACATTAATTAAAATCTACCTATCCGATTTATTTTAATCACGTCTGACGTAAGTAAATATTATTTGTCGGGAGTTTTTTTAATTATTATTATCAGATTCTTATAACCTTAAGAATAAAGGGCATTTGGTTTATTACAAACCTGCAGCAGTAAAACTGTTTGTATTAATAATATGACGTATTTTTCTTCCTTTTAGATTCTAAATGTAACGAAGAATGTATTGGTTTTACAAAGATGTTTATTTTATTTTACCTTTTTTATGTGATCCCTATTTTTATCAGAAAGCTAACTTTGATATATACGATGTAGACTTTTTTCTGAAAGGTCATTTTTTGATTTTCTCAAGGTTTTTGTCAAAAACCAAAAAAAAAAACTGAGGAAAAACGGGAAAATGTACGAAATATTATATTAGTATAATATTACAACTTTTCCAATTTACAATGATAACATTTTTTATAAAACAAATCTGACGGGGATTGTACTTTAAAGAGGTCATTTTTCGGTTTTTCCAAGAGTTTTTTCAGTAAATGTGAAAAATCGGGAAAATCAGTATAAAATTGCTAAAAAAAAATACAGAATACCTATTTAATTATTTTATCATAATATGACATATTATATAATATTGTTTATATAGCATCACTATCAACTGAACTCTAACTACTATTTTTTACTAAAAATCTTGTGCTAATTAAAAAACAACTAGAAATTTGAATCTGATTAGTGATTTGAGGAAGGATTTTTTTTTAAATTTTAACAATAATTGAGAAAAACACGAAATAACGTATAGAAAAAAAAACGAAAATAATTCGCACGATATGTGGACCACTGTTGTAAACAAGAAGTTGGGAAGTTAGGATATATATGGGAATTTAATATATATTTGTAAGCAAATATTAATCCATTTACGTGTTAAACTTTGGACGAACAGCACGTTATTGTATCGCACTCCCTTATTTATAGCTTCCGATAGCGTAGAATAATTCTAAAAACGATTAGGTAATATGAATATTTATTGTTTTATCAATATTTAATTGCTGTTCTACTATTTTTATTGTTTCCACACCCCAAAAATGGGCATCGAGTTCGCCTGCACAAATAGTCTCAAGGACAAACTTATAAACTCATCAAAAAATATTTATATAACCCCCATAATACAATCTCTAATATTAGCCACACCACCACAGTAGATTGCGTAATTAATGACTTTCCCGTTCACATACAACATACAGATAGTACACCCAATTACACAGATATGAAAAATAATTACACAGACAATTATAATCATACCAATAGCAATAAGAATTATCATTCACAGATCATTTTCAAATATAAATTCACTTTTTAATCAAAATATCCAATTGAAGCTAATATCGGAAATAAATATCTTCGGAAAAAAATGAAACACAAGTAACGAAATATTTCGTAAAAAAGAACAAGCTATCGTTGTCAAATCAATTGACAGCATACCACAAATGGATTATGTTATAGCTATCAGTAAATTAATACCACCAAAAAATATAAAATATGTCTCCGCATATCTAACAACCGATTCTGCATATTTCTAATTGATAAAAATTTGGTAATTTTTCTAATTAAAAATCACCTAAATATCGTAATTAACAATCATACATTAATAAAAATAAGACACTTAATAAATCCGGCCAGAAGAATCATAATTTCCAATGCATCTTCAGCCATAACCAATAATAGCGTCAAAGCAATCTTTCAAGAACACAATATCTAACTATTATCTCCGATAACTTTCATAATGGCGGGCTTCAGTATAAAAGAGCTAGCTCAAATTCTCAGCTTCAGACGTCAAGTTTACATCAACCCCGGAGATTACTACAAACTTTCTAATTCCAGTCTAATCAACCGTGATAATACACCACACAGAATTTTTACTTATTTAACAGGATAGGTAACTGACGATATTCTATTTCGCTACAAATGTAAGCTCTCAGGACACACTTTAAAACAATGTAAAAATTCACTGATTAAAACACCTTATATATATATGATTTTTAACCCCCCAGAGCTCATTTTTCCCATTAACAACCCTGATAACTCAAACTGCCAATCTAAATCTTTCTATAATACTTCCAATGCTTCCTAAAAAAACAAAAGATTGACGTTATGAGAAAAAATAATACAAATGATAAAACTTCAAATCAATTACAACGGTTTGAACCCCTTGATACATCAGTAGTCTCAAAACATTTATTTGAATTAATAAATGAAACAACCATCTCATACAAAGACCAGCACTCCAATCTACTTTCTCATGCTTAATTTAAAAATAAATTTTAACTAACTTAAATACATAATGAAAATACTCTAAGTGATCTCAACCCAGTCACAGTACTAGAACCATTCAATATAACCTGTTTCGAAATGACTGAAATCATAGATATCATTAGACCTAAAATAAATAATCTTAGTAAAGAAAATAGACTTACAAGACTTTGCAACGCTCTACTCGATAAAGTTCCCCCAGAAGATCTATCCTTTTCACAAAAATAAAATATTTTAAATTCAATCACAATTAAAAATGTTGTTAAAAAAATCAATAATGCAATCATAAAATTTGAACTTAATACAATGTATCTTAACGATTTATTTAAATAATATAGTAAATTAGAATTAATTATACAAAAACAATCACCAATTATAATATGTTTACAAGAAAACAATTTTATTTTACAATAACTTTTCTCAACCTTTTCCGGGACATAAAAATCAATCTACCCGGCGAAGATACTTACACAGATGTCTACAAAAGTGATCACGGCGTCGGCATTGCAGTCAAAACAAAAATTGACATTATCCCCCTAAATCATCAAATCAAAATTTTATATACTCAGTCAGGTGCGTCTCTGTTTCGAGGAGGGCGAGTGGAAGCATAAATTATATAATTTTTTCTTTTGGGAATTTTAAATCTAGTGTTTGTTATAACTAGCCCATTTTCTCGTCAGAACTCCACAACTCGTTCCCCTCTTTCAATTCTTTTGCCTAAGCTGAAGTCTCCAACTTTTCTACCTTCCCTGCCTTCATGAACTATAGTATTAAAATTCTCCATGATAACTACATTATCATGCGGTTTGGTATGTTTAATTAATTCTTCAATGCCTGCATACACGTCTTCCACTTTTTCATCACCTGCTTTAGATGTAGGCATGTAAACTTGAATAGTTACGAAATTTGTTGGTGTTGATTTCATTTTAACAAGGCATAATCTACTACTATAGGCTACCGCATTTGTAATCTTGTGCCCCATTTTTCTGAATCTACGTAATCTTTAATATTATCGTATTAATATGTAGAGAGGGTACACTAATTATAGTTAAATTATATGTACGATAATTTAATTTCTGAAATATTGTTAGACTGCCACACTGGTTATTGTTATAATAATTAAGAAAATATTGTTGTGGTTATGATCATAGATAATTTGTGCATAAATGCGATATATCATGTAATCCATTGCGATCGAAGCTTAAATTATATATCTACAATGAAACGAGTGCCACCAACATATTAAGAATACCTGTAGCTACAACGTATACGTCACCTTCTTCATAATACCACTATTGATTAGATAATTTGTGATAATACCTTTAAAATCTATGTTTATTGGGTATCCAGCATTGAGTAATATAGAGGTGGCGTATCGTATATCGGCAATACAACTGTTATGAAGACCAATATTAGGTCATTCACCCCAGTTGTGTATTACTTTACGAATCAGATTTCTACTAAATGGCGTTATTAAGACCTACGCATGATTGATAAAACAAGTTATATACTAGTGTAAAGCTGTAAACAATAAATTAATTATCAACTTATTAAGCTTAATAAATTAATACTGCTAGTGAAACACCTGTAATTATTAATTATTAATTAAATAAATTTAAATTATAAAACTCAGTTGTATTGTTTGTGGAAGAACCATAGACATATTGATTATTAATAAATGGATTGCGTTTTCCTCACCTCTCGTCTATGGTGTTCGTGAGGTAACGTGTAATAGTAAATCTAAAGAAAAAATTATTACGCTTCATAGATAGGTATAAATGTAACTTTTTTTTTTATTAAACCATTATTAATTTACAAAATATATTCAACAAATGTACCTTGTAAGGGTACAACCTTATACCTTAATATGCTTATTTTATTTTGGAAAAGACAAAATTAAACAATAGTTTGCTCCTTGTTATTTGGTCACACTGGAAGTAGAACTTTTTCTCCTCAATTTAAAATCGAACGGCATTTTTATATTACTCAATGGTATCCAGATGTATATTTTACGTAGAGTGATATATTATAATTCTGTGATATTTTGTGTGACATCAACCATGACGTGATAACGAAAACGGAATTCAGAATATACGGTGTACCGACCATAGATAATAGACAAATCAGATTGATAAAAATATTTGTTATGATAAACCAGTATCTGTAACCGCATATAACTATCATGGTAACTATCCTATCTTTTAAGTTGGACCAAATCACACTCATTATCTTATCAAAATCGGTTGAGTAATTTCAGAATTCATTGCTTTTAAACTCGTTATACGCGTGATTTTTATATGTATAAGATTGTTTATTTGAAGAAAATAATGTCAGTTTTCGAGCGAAACGGGAAAAATTAATTTAGTTAAATAATTTAATGAATAACTATTTCCTGGGCGATTCTTTGATTTCCTGTATATTCGAGATATCACTGCATGGAACTCATAAAATAAAATAGGAATCGCAGTACCAATGGGTGCCCAGAAGAGGGGAGCAATACGGGGCATCTTCCTCCCCCCCCATTGGACTTCACAATTTCAAATATAATTTTAATAATTAATTAATATAATTTTATTTTAAGTACTTTTGGTATTTGATTTTATTATGCCCCTCTCTAATAAATTTCGTGCGTTCTGGTTATAGTAGTATATATATATATATTTTTTTTAATTAATACGGAAGATCGTTTGGAAATTTTGAAATAGTGGAAATACGCTGAGAGGTAGCCCAGTGTATTCGCCGCTAGCTGTTCAGTAGCTACCCTCTACTCGTTTGAGTCATGTACCGAAATATAATTCAAAATTGATTACCTTATCCATCATCGCTTTGTATTATACAATATGCCAACTGCAACATGTCCCGATTGCGTTTCATTGTTTATATATACGCACGAATCTTTAACAGTTGTTACATAATAATAGTATTACGTAACAATATCTTACATTCATTTTATGTAGGTACGGTATTTATATTTTATTATAAATATATTATTATTATTTAATAAATATTGTAGTCCGAGAGGTAAATACAATACTCGTATATTATGTTATCTAAATATTGCAGTGTTTATTCGTCAATTTCCGACGTAACATATTGAACAAATTTCTCTCTCTATCTTTCTGGCTGTAAACGTTATTTTCTTACATATTATACCAGTGGCGTAGCTATCAACTAGGACCTTTCTTTAAGGGGTGATAAGAATATTTATCACAAATAATAAGAAAAAAAATCCTAAATATAATATGTATTATACTGCATCACGCTCTTTTATTAACAATTAAATGTTAATAATTAAGGAACAGAAATTCGTAATGAGTCATGTTTCATACTTGATATTTTGCATTTTGTATTGCGTGTAATAAGTTGTTATCAAATAGAAAAAAAAAAGACCTGACCTGGGTTCTAGAAATCTTTGGAAGGTGATGTATAACCACAATACTCTTTTGAGACGGAACTTCAGTTTTTTGGTGTATTATATATTCCAATACATCGCTAATATAATGTTGACTTCCATTCGATCGCCCGGTTAATGATCACTAGAGAAATTATATCGCCTTATTCACTAGAGAAATTTGACTGAGAGGAGAAGAGGTTAAATTTCACTTGTGATTATTGACCCACGTGATATTTTACCCAGTTCCCTCCTAATATTTTTTAAGTGAATATTTACCCCTTCCCCCGCACTAGTCAAAATCATGGAATCAATAAATAATCACCCATATTCAGCAGCAATGTTTATCATTGCGTTTAAAAATAGGTTTTATAATACAATATTCTTCCTTTTTCTCCTTTAAATATCGCATAGACTTAACCGTTACAGAGCCTTGAAACTCATATTTTTGAGCAGAAAAAAATTTCGGTTATTTTTTTATGGAAGTATTAGGTACTTAATTAACTCTTATTTTTGTATTCGTTAGCTTCTTAAAACAAGGAAAGAATTTACGAAAATCTCTTTGATACCTTTATGGTTTTTTTTTCATATACATTTAGTTGATAATACGCTTAAAATATACATTGTGCAGGTCATTAAACTTTGGTCGTTATCTTTGATAATTTTCTTGCATATTCGCTTTTTTGGATACTCAAAGGATAAAGAATGTCATCATTTAGTGTTTTTTCCACTATACTATATGACTGCGTTTCTATCACATACGAAAAACAAGTATATTTTTCCCGAAAAATCCCTACTTAATATTATTCACTGTCATATCCCTATGTTTTTTCAATTTTTTTTTAAATCGTAGATAATTTATTATTGTACTTTGGCATGCATGTCAAAATTATAGTAGCTACTAATATTATTATTATTTTTTTAAATTTCGTTCTGTTTTCGTTTGTGTACTTGTGTACATAAAATATATTGGTATACTTCTTTGTTTTGATGACTTTTCGTATACTCAGAGTATTGTCGCCTCTCCGGACCTCTCTTCCGGATATTCTACAGGTGTTGTAAAACTAGTATTATTTATATAAATATGTATAGTTTGTCGATAAGCAACGAGAACAATGATTTGTTTATGCCAAAATATAAGATAAAATAAAATTATTGATTTGTTGTTAAACTGTTTTTTTTTTTTTTTTACCAAAGGTCCTATTTGGATAGGTAATCATATTGTGGGAATTTGGTAAAATATCGTTAGATATTGCATGGCACAAGGTGTTTGTAAAATGCTGCCTTAGGCTTTAGCTGATGAGATGATCCGCAAAGTCTTACATGTTCTTGCATAGTAATAGATTTGGATTTTTACCATACCGTGTTTAAATCATATTTATATAATAAAATATGATACTAAAAAAAGAAATATAGAAATACATTTATTTGCACCTATAGTGTATAATATTTCGTACCATTGGAGTATTTAGAATTTAATCAAGTAAAAAGATATTGAATTTGAAAATTATGTCATATTATATACCTAACGTGTACCAAGGTTAAGTAGTGAATCTAGTGAGTGGTTCAGAAGGTCCTTTGCAGGGATGGATCCAGGTGGGAGCCTAGATAATATGTCAAGAGGCCAAGGCTAAGGCCCCTGGACATATTATTTCTTCGATTTTTGAGGATTGTTCTTAGTTTAGGAATATTTATAATTACATTACGTTTGAATCGAATATTACAAATATCGTTTAATAACTTAATAGTAATTTAGATTACGAGCGTAGAGAGGAAGCTATTGGTTTTACAATGCTGTTCTTTGTTCTTTGTTTTAGTCTGTGGACACGTTTTTTCCTAGTAAACTTGCTCCGCTGTATAAGTGTAGCACCTTTACTAGAAGCTCAAGTTGTCTAGATTGTACTTTAAAATAGTCATTTTTTGATTTCTGACACTGTTATTTTAATTAAAGTACGTAAGTGGGAAAAAACGTAGGAAAACATAAAATTTCACGATTTCATTATTTTATAAAAACACGGACGACGTTTTCTACCAGAAAAAATGATTTAATCGAAAAACCACAAGATACCTATTTTATTTACTTTCTTACGGTATCATTGCCAAAACTTTTGAGCCACTATTGAGCTTTTAAGGAATTTTAGTTTTTGGAAGTTTTTTTTTCTGTAATTCGGTTATAAATAATCATAGAGACTTGAAACTTGATAATAATAGTCATATTAGATTTACCTAGTCGTGATAAAATTTTCAAAATCATCAGACAATTTTTTAATTTTTTTACAATGGTACTTTCTTTTTTTGTTTATACTGTAGACTACTTTTATCCTAGAAAACTTGCTCCGATGTAAAAGTGTTTTTCTGAAAGTCAATTTTATCTTCTTAGTAAATAAATAGGTAATTTTTTGATTTTTGAAACGATATTAAAAATAAAAACGATTAACCGGGAAAAAAAATACGAGTTTTTCACTATTTTGTTGTTTTAAATATGTACCTACCGTGTTTCCTGGCTCAAATATGGCTCCAATTAAAAAACGACAAGACACATTTTTTGTTGAATTATTAATCTTGTTTTTAGTGATGCAATTTTTTTTTGATTTTCGAATTAGTTTTCATGATAATCGGGAAAAAACGTATGAAGATTAGATTAAAAAAAATAACGGCACTTCAAATGATGTATTACCGAACTGCGCTCGGAATAGTCTTCCGTCAGCAATGGTTTATCGTTGCCTACAGATTTAAATGAAATAACCACATGTATCTCACCTTTCCCATTACCTACCTACAACATTGACAGCACTCATCTCCAGAATCAGCTCTTTATTTTTGAATATTTAAATATTAGTGTACATACGCGAAGTAGGTGTAGAGAAGAACAAATAAGTTTATATTTTAAATCTTTATATAAAGTGGCAGTAGAGTGAAATCTTGGTTTATTAAATAGGTATTTGATAAATGAATTTAGGATTGTTTTCAATTTAACTAGTATGTGATTTGTAGGCAGTCTTCGAGAAAGAAATACCATAAGTAGTAATAGATTGAACCAAAGCATCATAATTTTATTTTTAACACACAAAATATTTTTAAGAGTTTTAAAAATGTAAACGAGTTTTTACAGATTATTTATTAGTCTATAAATGTGCAAATTTTATTTTAGATGATCATTGTAATAAAGACATAAGTACCTATTTGATTTTGATTTATTTATGAGAGGATAGCTATAGCTAGCAGCATCCTGACTGCATAAGCAGTTATACAATACAAATTGATCTATTTCCGATATAAAATTATTTTGTATTTTAAAATATAGAAAATTAGATTTATCAAAATTGATTTAAGTGAATTATTGTCCAACAAAGATTTAATTTCTATAAGGCTAGCATATATTTTGTTTACAAGATCGATTTTATTATTACTACTAAATAAGATAGCTGACAGTCTATCTGTCTGTTAGTTTTCAAGAATAGATAAAGTCGGGAGAATTAAACATAAACAATGTATTCTATGTTCGTTGAATTTAAATACAATAAAACATCAATTGACAACATTGGAACGATGTTAATTATTTGAAAAGGTACTTAGGTACCTACTTAAAACTATTAACGCCATATCTAGCCAATCAGAGGATACCATTTGCGTCTGTGGCTTGTTTCAAGCAAGAAACGTTAATACGCTCCCCGCTTCTCCGAGAATCTAATATAGGTAAACTGGTAAAAGGATTTTTGCACGCGGACTGCCGTCAAACTTGCAGTACCTACCTACAACACGAGAAAATGAATATTATACTATACGACTTTGGCGCCGAGTCGAGATTGTAAATTAATTACTTTTACGAACACTGGTGTGTACCTACATATACTATATATACTGAACTGGCAAATAAATAATAATGATTGTTTTCAAAATATAAAAGACAGAAGAAATATGGTGCCTTGGCATTATAGGTACAACTCGAATTATTTATTTTCGTTTTAATTAAAAAAAAAAAATAAAACGAAAAAACCGTTTATCGAAATTCACGAGTATCTTAACAACGTAAGTATTTATTATTATTTAATACGTGTTGAATATATTATATACAACTAAAATCGTATACATTGTAGGCCTTAGGAGTAGGTGGATAGGTACTCGTTGATAGCAGTGCCATGTTAAATGTAAAATGCCCGATGAAAAATTTATTGTAAAAATATTCAATCAAACAACTTTAACATTTTCATTGATGTCCCTGTAATCATAGCTGCCGGTACGTGGCACCTCTCGTACCCTCCAAGGCATGGCATATTTTTTACCTCGATTTTAGTTTCTTTCTGATTCAAACAAAATATTTAGATTAGCGTATTTTATTTAAGAATAATAGAATTTTTGTGAAATCGTGAACTAGAATAAATTGTAAATATCAATATTAAAATGTATTTAACAAATTAAAAAAAAAAATCAAGATCAAATATCAAGAGACTAAAAATCAGTATAAATTACTTGGTAAAACGCGATACATTTTGGTTACAGAAAAAAGACCAATTTTAAAGTAAAATAAATAGAAAATTACCGAGAAATTCACAGCATATAACATACAAATTATTGCTACTTTATTTTCGTATAGTTCGGAGAGATGACAAATGTATTGTTTTACAACTATCGGTATTACCCATTTATACACATTACATCGTGTTATTTTATAACAAGTTTGACATCGTGTGCGTTTGACACGGTGTATTGCTGACAGATAATATTATTGTTTTAACGAAAATATAATAATATAATGATCGGTGAGCGAATTTTACAGGGGAAAAAAAAATTACCAATAGTGTAAAGGACATAAAAATGCACAAATAATTGTTGCGTTTCTTATTGGACCTGTATGCTTGCCTATATATAGCAACACCTATGGTATTTATAAAAATTAAAAATTCTTTTTTTAGATACCAATCGAGGGTATTCAGGGTATCCAGATGTTCATCGAAGTTTCGTCAATTGTGCGTATTGCGAAATAATTTCCCCCCTTCACTCTAGTACGCTCAATTATTGTCAAAAATAATTAACCTATATATTATTCATTAATTCATTTTTTTTTTCTTAAAATAAACATAAATATACATATCTATATGTAATTCATATATAAAAATACAAGTGAAACAGGAATAAATGTAAACTATGGGTATGTGTAATAATATGAATATTGTAATCAAAATGAAAAATAAAGTTAGTCAGACTCGAGCAAAACTGGAAAACACAGTTAGTAAATAATAATATATATTGATATACAACACACATTTAATAAATTAATTTAAGGTTTAATCACATAATTGTATTCTATTATTATTTGTTTACACTACATACATACAAAATTTAAATAATTTGCCATTACAATTTAATCAAAATTTCAAGTGGGTGCGAATGCACATGCTGTCACCCATTTAAATGGTGCCCATGAGTATATTAAAATATATACTTGTAATAATAATAACGATACACGAGACTACTAGGTATAATATAAATTGTAATATTATTTCTGAGTTAATACGTCTGTTTTTTTCTCGGAAATTTTTTTAAAATCACCAATACTCTTGAAATATATTATACATTATACTACTATTACTATGTTACTGCGCAATAAGTTGACAATATATCATTATTACCTATATTGTGTATTTTCATCGCAATAGAGGCGTTCGATTATAAAAAAGCGTCGTGTGACATTTGACTCGCTCGGCGAACAATCGAGTTTTTATCCAAAATATTACCTGCAATATATTATATTGTCTTCGGGTCGTCGTTGTCGTCGGTACGCTACAACAGTATTATTCTGTCCGTATAACACTTACGTCATTGATAGGGTAAAATGCCGCACGATCGAAAAAAACAAATCTACCTATAAATGCTCAATTAACCTGTATACAGTGTTAAAACACAAATAATTAATATTTATTTAGACAAAGATAATACATATCAGAATATATAGAATGGATATTTAAACAGTTAAACTAATTAATATATTCAAAGTATTAATTTTTAATAAATTACCTTTGACCTATATATATTATTATTTATTGATATTTTGTACTTTAGTTTACTATAGTATTATATTATTACATGGGACAAAACTATTTTATGTTAACGGTATAAAAAATTATTAGTTTTTATTAAAATTATTACTATTTACGTATGATGTTATGCGTTTTCATTCTTCCCGCGACGTTTCCATATAAAGTATTAAATACCTAAAACTATCTTTATCCAGATAATAATATCTTATCGAACACTGTTTCATACTCCAGCGAACGGCATGAACACATGTACCCAATATAGAAATTATAATTATAATCTGTATTAAATTGATAATATTTTAAGATGCCTGGCTTTATACCGTATTTTTACAACCCTAGGCTACATCAGAGTGAAGTGCCTTTTTTTTTAATTCAGATATATTAGGGTTGGAGCGTAGCGAAGGATCGATTGGTTTTACTACGGTGTGTATTTTTATTGTAATTTTTTTTTTTGTGTGTGTCTATGAACAGTTTTCCTACCAGAAAACTTACTGCAAAGTTTAATCTATAGCACTTTTTTTGAAAGATAATTATCTCTCGTTGGTGAGAAGGTCATTTTTTGATTTTTTGAGGATTTTTCGAAATAATTGGGAAAATTAGAAAGACAACATAGGCAAAACTGCAATTATTTACGGCGGAGCGCTACCGTTTTCATTGTGCTATACTTAAGTTTTCTACTAGAACTATTACTTCAATCGAAAAATGATAATAGATCGAATTTGTTCTTATTAATATTTCGCTACTGACAGAGTAAGTCGTTAAAAGTTGAACGCGATAAAGATGATCGTTTTTATATCATGGCGATTATTTCTGTAGAAAGGTAGCGCGTGCATATCTGTACTCATAACATAATATATTTATGCAACCGTCTCTTAATTATATACAGAGTATTTTTTTCTCAATTTTTCACAATTATTGTATTTTAAAGCTTGATAACTGTGTGTTCGTATAATACGCGTACAAGTGTGACGATGACATTATGTTATTATGTATAGACACTACAACTATTAATATATATATATGTACATAGTACTTTCATTTGAGTATAATTTATAGTTTTGTGTGTATAATATATTATATTATAATTATATTATTATAACGACGTTCGACACTACTTAACAACAAGATACACGATTCGTTATCCGCTGCAGCGCCGAGTCCCGCAGAGTAACATTCGAATTATTACCCGAGTGTGAAATTATTATACGGCGAATGTTATTACGGCCACAGCAGCATGCAAACGTGTGTTATACGACACTTGCGAGACATTTATTTGACGACACCAGCTCAATATTATTATAACTCCATTTATATTATAGATATCTACCTCAATTAAATTACCCGAAACAATAATTCGAATGATGCGATCTTTATATTATTATCATGCGTTGAATAATCGACAAGCCTCGTTTTATAATATTGCGCGCGTTCGAAAATGAATTAAAATAAAAATATGAAAATATTACCAGAACCGGGGAAACCAATAATATTTTATTATCTTATATCATGATATTACGAATAGTTATGGTAAAAAAAAATATATATACATATATTTTGTTTATAGGTACGCGAAACAGACACTATTACACTTGTACACGTACCAGGGGCGTCATTTCAGCTTTTCAAGAGGGATGTAAACATTTGAATCGAGCCGATTTTTTCTTCCGTCCGGCCATTTATATACCTATTCTGTTTATTTTGGAGAACTGAAAACATTTTCCAACACCTCATATTCGTATTCACACTTTACATTTTAATATTCAAATACTATATTGATTGACATCATAATACCATAGATAGGTACTAGTCTAAACAACTACGGTCATAATTCATTTTTAAACCAAATAACTCATTGTATCATGGTTTACTCGGCGCTATATCAATTTCAATGTGCACTGTTATCTTGCCGAAATGCCTGAATATTAGCTATAGTAAAAATAAAACATAGTAAAAAATAATTAATAGCATAGTAAGTAATAACTTAGTAAGTAACATATCATAGTAAAATTATGTTTTACTCTCACATCACGGTTGGGTTTCCAGTAAAAGTGACCGTTGACAGTAGTTCGATTAACTTTTATATTTTGTATTTTGTCGACGACAGCGCAACTATAACTTTTTATATGAGCCAAAAACATATTTTATTTTAAATAGGGTTGATAAACTATAGTTGTGAGTCACTTATTTTTTGTACATTAAAATCATTATAACTAAACAACTTTTTATCGAGCATGAATATATGTTACGCTAGCATTTTTAGAATAATATAATTTACAAAATGGCTATTTAATAATTTGAACATTTTTAAAAGTGATGAAATAAAAAAAAAATTTGTTCAATAATGCCCTCTTCACACAAAGAAGATTAAACAAAACATTTAAAAAAAAAAATTAATTATTAACAGAATTATTAGCATGAGGATAACATTATAACATATCTTGTATATTAAGACAATAAAGAATTATCAATTTAACTCAAAAAGAATAATAGAATAATATAATGAAAATAACTACTAGTTTTGGCCTAAGCCTATTCAGGTTAAATTAATATAAAATAATAAAAACAAAAGCTGATACTGGGTATGAATGCAGTCACAATATTGTAGACGGTAGTTGGGTAGATGGAATACAGTTAGTTAATTAATTTATACATGTAACCAACGATAAACTATTGCTAACGAAAAATATTTCTTAACTAAGTTCGGTTGAACATGTTTTGAAAGGCCGTAATATTTACGATTTTCGTTAAAATTGGATTTTAAAAATCTTATAAAAAAAAAAAATACTACTTAATATACGACTTGAATCTAATGAATCTCATATTTTCAAGCATTTCTGTTCTGCTCTAACAGTTTTATTCACAGAGTACCTATCGAATAAATATTATGTAAAAATCTCTCAAAATTAAAATGTCTAATAGTTTAAGAATTGTTTAAATGTATTGAAAATTTGATCACGTCTATATAATGCATATATAAGGTTGCTGTCGAAATTTTATATCTCTACGGATATTTTTCACTGAATTACAAAACAAAAAAATTGAAAATAATGAAAGCATTATTTTCGTAAATTTTTCCGTTTTTTCCCTGTTTTTCCCATTTATTAGGAAAACTTCTGGGAAAATCAAGAATGACCTCTCTAAGGTACCACTTTAAAAAAATTCCTTTTTAGAAAAGTGCTATACTTGATACTTCAAAGGAAAATTTCTGGTGAAATTTGTGTACAAAGTTAAAAAAAAATAAATAAATAAATAAACATTTTTGTAAAACCAAATAAACCAATACATTTCTTTACTCTGAATTTAAACTATAATTAAAAGTGTTCTGTTTGTTCTACAATAACAATGATTATGTTTTCAGTGTATGCCTATAAATTATTGTGATTCAAAACAATTTAAAACGTTTATTTATACTATACGTATTCACGCGCGTTTGTCGGATTTTACCGATTCGGATTTTGATTTGTTCGTGAAAGAACTTCGCGTGGTATTTATTTATTGTTGTACGCAGTTTCATTTCCGATCGTCCGACGACGTAGGTACCTATAAAAACGTCCACGGATAAAATTCTTGACTGGCTGTTTCTCGGGGGAACGTCTTGTAAACAACGGGATAAGGATACACGTCCAAACTTATATTATAGTTGTCTTCGCCATAAAATTTCCTCCGTTAATCAAAAAGTTTTTTCTATCTTGTGCTTGGCTTTTAAAAATCCGTGCGATATCAGTGGCGACAGTATAAAGTTCTTTAGATAATTCAAACTCGGTGACTACATTATTTTGATATAAATGCATGTATCTAAATTTTAACAACCATTGAATTCTAAAGGCAGTGTGCACTGATTGGTTTTAGTACAAGGAATTGTTAAAACAATTTTGCGTACCTCGATTAGTTTTACATTTGCAATATTTTTAAAACTCTTTGTAGTTTATCCCGAGGTTCTGTTTTGTGGTTTTTTTTTAGTGGAAAACACTTTTTCGGTTAGTAAAAATACTTAAAATTATCTTCACAACGTATCTTAAAAAATTCGGATATTTTACCTAGTGGTGAGTACTATTTATTTGATAATAATTTTTAGACTTGTAACAGTTTCTATACAATTGGGGGGAAAAAAAATTGAAAATATAAATGTCGATACATTAGTCTTAAAATTTTGTTGACTTCTGGGTTATATTGGCCACCAGGGAAAAAACACAAATAATTTCTTACTGATATTAATATCATTCCACTCTGAATTATTGTTCTTCGATTTTTGCAATGGTTTATCGTTGATTTCAGTATACGAAATTAAATTACTTTACGATGTGCTATATATATTTTTCAGAATTTCCACCTGTTACAGAGTAGACTATTCACTGCGCGATTAACGTCCGTTGGTTTTTTAATTTCCATAATGCATACTAAATATGATATTATATTCTGACGTTTTTTTGCATGAAGCGACGAACATATTATTTTCGAAATTAATACACTTAATTCGCTACTATGATATATTTTGACGTACGATATTTACTTAAAAATGTCATCGCAATAAAATATTCTTAAAATTTCGGAGAAGATCATCGGTGTTTAACATTCAGTTTTTATGCTACGAGTACCTATGTCAATTTATGAGTGAAAAGAATATAGCGTCACCATAGCAGTACGTCCCGAGGGAAAATGCGCTCGCGCGGGTATAATATTCTTTTTGACGTGCCGCGGTAAACTGTATACGAGAACTCGGAAAAAATATTTATTCGACGGCATACCAACATACAATTTCACCGGTATTAACAACAATAATATGTCATAAATCATAACAACTATACGTCTATACACATGGATTAATCATTTTGTTAGTATAGGTAGGTAGGTATTTATAATAGCATTTATGTTCTGCGTAATTTTCAAAAGTCACCGAAATAAAGGATTAGAATGCCAATATCGTTCATATTATTATCATTTTAAAACTGTTTCGCGGGAAAAACAGTTAATAATAAAAATATAACGCAGACACTAGACGGTGTACTTTTCATATTACGTGATAAGAACACCAATAGCACTCGAAATCTAAAAACATACCGTCGACAAATTAAATAGAAAAATAACCTAAAATTAAATTTTGCCTCAAAATTGACGCAATCTTAAAAATATAGTAGAAAATAATAGTTTCAGTTTGGAAGTTATCTTCCGAAGTTGATACAGCAGTTACACCAATCGAATTTATATACCTATTACTTATATATGGAAATTATTTTAAAACTCTTTACGTACATATTGATTTTCGTTTCCCTGTAGATATTGCATTACGATGGGGAAAAACCGTTAAACCATGTACGAGTTTAAAACTCTGAAAATAATAAATCGTGTTGTCGTGTGAATTTAACGAAGTAGGTATCTACTTAATAATATAACTACACCGACCTTATTTTAATAAGCTTCTTAAAAGCTAATACTACGTACTTACAAATTTGCATAAGCAAATAATTATAATCTACTACTTTTCCCGTAAATGTTTTTCGTTTTCCGAATAGAATATTGGTTAAAATAAACCTATAAAACTCAAAAAACAAAAAAAGGCTGATATTGCTGGTTGGTATGCCTATGTTTCAGGAAGGAAGGTTGAAGGGATTCAATTTATATTTGTTCGCAATGACAAACTATTGCTAACGAAAGACGCTTCTAAGCAAAGTATTATTAATCTTATTTTTCTCTTGTTGCCAAGGTAAACTGAAAATAATTGAACAAACAATTATTAGTTGTACATAGCAATTTATTAAAATAATTACAAATAAAATTAAAAAAATGACGCCCTAGAATAATGGAGACGAGTGCAACCACTGTTCTCGATCATTTAATGTATACCTGTAAGCAACAATAAACTATAACTTAAGAAAAAACGATTCTGAGCGGAGTTCAGTTGATAATAATGTTTTGTCAATACTCAACAATTTATGTCATTTCATAGTAAAATAATTAAATAGACTTTGTATATTTTCTTTAATAATATGTGTTTAATATTGTACTGATTTTCCCAGTTTTCCTAAGTTCTTCTCAGTTTTCTCATGATTTATCCCGGTTTTTTACATTTGCTGGAAAAACTTGTGGGAAAATCGAAAAATGACCCCTTAAAGTACCTCCCTAGTGAAATTTTCCTTTTTAAAACATTGCTATCATTATAAGTTCGTGCAAAATTTCCGGTTGAAAAGTCATGTACAGGAAAAAAAAATTGTAATATTTTAGTAATATATTTCATATTTATTTTGTTTTTTTTCGGTTTTTCGCATTGGATGAGAAAACTCGTAAAAATCCTAAAAACGACTTCTCTGAGGTTAGGTTATGATAGGTTTTAAATTACCTCTCCACACCGATTTACTTTCAAAAAAGTGCTACAATTAAAAATTTGAGAAAGCTTCTGGTAAAAAATCGTGCATAGAAAAAAAAAATAAAATAAACATCTTTGTAAAACTATAAGCTTCTTCACTCCACTCAGAATCTAATATGGCCTCCTTGATGTACTGACAACAAATCAAAAATGGTACAAGAAAGTTTCTATCCATTTTTTGATTGATGCATGATTTCGGATTGAAAAGTTGTTTACATACGAAATAAAAAATAAAAACAGCATAATAATAAAATCAATAAATTCCTCGCTTCAGTCAAAATTAAAAATTGTATTCGAAATATAAAGTATTATTTCAAAATATATAAAATATTTTACATTTTCCCAAGTACTAAGATTGATGATTGAGTAATTAGGTTAGACCAGAGATTACCAACCTCTTTTTAATAGTATTAATACAACATATAAAAATTGTCAGTTTTTTCCTAACCTTAGAAATTTTAAAGTCGAATTTATAAATGGAGTTTTCATTTGATAAAATTCTATTCAAAGGGGCATAATTATTATAGGTCTGTTTTTGAGATTCGACATAAAAGGTATTTGTTGATTGGACAGTGAGGAGAGGTATCTTTAGAAGAATTTCGGCTGGAGCTCGGGGTAATCAATTCGATTATTTAACAATTAATATAAGAAAATAAGATCGTTGTTAAAGCACTTATCTGCTAGGGGTCGAAGATCCAATTCCCTAATCAAATGGGTTGTTAGTTATCCCCAGTTTGAACGCATCAAACGGAGGAAACGTTTTTGAATATTTTAAATTTTAGTAATATGACCAGATAGTACAGATTATATAAAATCTATTTTAATTTTTATACTGGTTTCTTTTCTATATAAAACTATTGTAAATTGATTATGCTACAACTCATTTTAAATAAAACCGATTATTTATTGCTATATTTTAGCTTTATTTGTGTATCTAAAAATAATATTTATCTAACAACTTCATTATATAAAATTTAAATTTAACTAAAATTTTTATAAAATATAATATTATTATATGTGTACATAGGCGGATAAAGGGGAAGATGGGGACTGAAGCACCTCTTGTCACATGTGTAGATACTTTAAAAATAGAACTTTTTTTTTTTAAATTTATTTAAAGATAAATGTACAATCTGTTATTTTACAATAAGCAATTTTGATATATAAAATGATGTACAAGTCACGATGGCGTGAGTGAAGGGAATGTTCAATGACACTACTTCAGGAAAATAATACTTATAATACATTATAGAAATTATAACTTATTTCAGAAACATATAGACAATTTTTAAAACATATAAACATTTTTTTTGTCCTTCCTTTATCTATTTTCTAAATCCACCCTTGTGTGTGTATAATATATTTGATTATACTTAGCTAAGATAATCGAAGTTATAAAATATAAATACAAGATATATCTAATAATATAATTAATATAATATTATAAGGCACCACTAGGTTTTTTAGAAAATATTTTAGAGTGACGTGATTTAAAACAGATTAATTATAAAAAATAGTTTAATAAAAAAAATTAACTAAAAATAGGTCTAAGTTAGACCTATTAAGAGAACATTATATTCTATCTTTTTTTGTTAAATATGTGTAATGTACATTATTGGGTATTTTATCTATACAATTACTTTAGAGATTAATGAGTACAAAAACTTACACAAGTTGAAAAATACGTTAGATTATGACAAGAGGTAGTTTATATAAATCTTATAAATAATATTAAAAACAGATATTAATTGCCCGATTGGTGGGACATTGGTATAGGTGGGCAGTTCATAAGGCAGAAGGAAAATTTAATGTACATTCGTATGCAACGATTAATTTTTGCTAAAACGATAAACGATTCTAAGTAGAGTTCAGTTATGCATGTTTTAAAAGGCCGTAATATTTACGATTTGCAAATAACACATTTCGACATTTTCTCGTTTTACGTATATAGAAAAACAGCGCTCTAAAAGTTTCATGTATACATCGATCTAGCTAAAGATTAGAAATTCCAATATCATTATATTATATATTATGTTTAAGTACTTTCGAGAGATTATAATTTTTCTAATTTGTCAATAGTAGTTGATAGAAATTAATTTAAAAAAATTATGTACCGTTAAATATTCAGTTGTATAATTATGATATTTTTCTATGGGGGGAGGGGGTTATCATTTTAAATATCTCGTTACTTCGTTTATGACATAAACTATACTACATTTATAAAACCACCATTTTAAACTATTTAGTTTCAGTAAGTTATTGTATTGGAATCTTAAAGGCAACGAATATTTTTTTTTCAATTTTATGAAAATCTTAACATTTTGAAAAAATAAACAAATTGCATTTTACTGCCTTTTTTTTACTTTAATTTAATTTATTTATTACACACTAATTACAAATTATAGGACACGTAAAATAAATTCTACTTTAAAATTTAAACTACAAATAGTATTTGTTGTATTTTTTTTATAATTGCCAATAACGCCACACAAATAACCCAGAAATTAACAAAAATCAATGACAACAATAAAAAGACATAAAGAGTGAGTTGTTAAATCTTTCAAAAAATGTTTTAAATTAAAATCTATCAGACAAACAATACAAATCTATTAAGGTATAGAAAGAAAAAATCATAGCATTTTTACTAATAGTAAAATTGTTTTCAGAAAACAAAAAAAACACATCTTTATAAATAACTTCTTGGTATACTCAGAAAATGAAAAAAAACAATCGTTTTCGAGTTTCAAAAAATGAATGTAAAGTGAATAAGTATTTTAAAACAGTTAAAAATTATAGTTATTAATCTTTATGAAAGTGCCTACGGTCGTGAATTTTTGTAATAAGATAAATATATTTCAATGAGAGGTTTTTGTATGGACCATTTTGATCCACTGCTTTGAAAACATGGTGCCTCTGGCTCTAGCACTTCTAGTCTTTCTGTACTTTATCCATTACTCACAGCAATCTTAAAATATTTTCTCTTACTTTGTCTGACCATATAAATCTAGGATGTCTTCTTGACCATTTAACATCTGTAGTTTATCTCATTATTTGTCTTCCCAATTCTAATTTTATTTTTTCCTTGGTCAATAGTACTCTTTTTAATATGTTTCTTTCCAATCCTTCTAACCATTTTTATTCAAATTTATTGTTACCCATACTCCGAACGCATATAAAGCCCAATTACAAAACGTCACTTTTGTTTGTTTTTTTTTTTTAAAAGAAGTTTTAATTTAAAAAAGAAGCGTTAACCCAAACCAACGTCTATTTCCGATCGCTTCGTCCTATTTCTTTCTTACTTTTTGCCTATTTCGTTTAAAACTAAACACTAAACAAAAATTAAAGTGGGAATACAATTTCTTATCACTATGATTATTGTTGTTTTTCGAGTCCGAATAAAACATTATCGAATGATGTAAATGTTGACCTTTTTTTTTTTTTTTACAATTGTTTATAATACTGTACAATAGTTTATCGAAAGGGCATTTTAAAGTACCGAAAATTTAAGAATTGACCGATCTTTATATCGGGTATCGTAATACATATACTATTGCGATTAGTTTTAAATATATTGAGGTACTGTATACTGTACAAAAGTTTTGAATAGTTTTTTTTTTTGTTGTTACATACATGTATTTTCTAAAGTAGAAAAAAAAAATGAAAAACACATCGGTCTATATATATAAAACTAATATCGATCTCTCCATAAAAGAAGCGTCCGTGATCTTAAACTATTTTAAATCGCCTCTTTTTGTTTAAAAAAATAATATTAATACCTAACCTAACATAACCATACTAACGGCCGTTTTGTATTTTAGATTTGTTTTTTTGGGAGGAAGAAATAGGGTATTATATAATATTTTACGATATTTAATAGCTCAAAATTACCAATTAAATAATTCACTGCCAAAAAAAGAATTTGTTTTTAAAAATCTGCTTAGACGGCATGTTTTTAATATTGAATGGAGCGAGGAATGTACTGGTTTTACAATGAGATTTATTCTTTTTTTTTTCTGGACAATTCTCCGATTTTTAAATTATAACACTTTTTCTGAAAGGAAATCTGACTGCAGTGGTACGGTAGGGAGGTAATTTTTTGATTTTTCCAGCTGTTTTCTTAATAAATGGGAAAAACTAAGAAAAAGACACGGAGAAAAATGTAGGAAAAACGAAAAATAGGTGGATACAATATAAACAAATATTATTAAAGATATATTAAAATATATAATGCATATTATGTAATTATTTTACCATAATATAGCGTATATATTATTGTTTATTATATAATATATACATATACAGGCTGTCCCACGAAGATATTGAATACCCTTTGAATATCCCCGGAGATAATAAAGATAATCAAATTATTATTTTTTTTTATTATTATTACTCACGGGGGTGAGGAAGGACTATAAATATTTATATTTAAACTAATTTTTGTTTTTATTAAAAAAATTAACTTTTTATTTTATTATTTTCGGAAAATGTAAGATAGCCATTCTACAGAGTTCATTTTTCCGAAAATCCTAATGTATCACACATTTATATCCAATGAATAGTTTCTAAGTAACAACCGTTTTAAATTCTATTAATCTGCGCGAAAACCGATGTTATGTTATTCCCTAAATAATATCGATTTTTATTGAAAAAAAAAATTAGTTTAAATGTAAATATTTGTATTCCTCACCCCTGTGAGTAATAAAAAAAAAAAAACAGAATTTCATTATTTTTTATTATCTCCGGAAATATTCAAAGGGTATGTCTTCGTGGGACAGGCTGTATATAATATCACAAAGCAACACTATTACCCGAACTCCATTCAGAATTGTTTTTTGTTAGTTATAGTTTATCGTTACGTGCAGATATACATTAAATTTCCCCTCTATCTTCCCAATTTTTCATCTACAAGAGTAGTCACCCATCGTGCGAATTATGTCTACCTTTTTATTTTTACATTGTTTTATTATGCAACGTCTCCGTTCACGCAACATGCGTTAATTTCAAAAACATGATTTTTGAAAATGAGAATTATAAAATTGTACAAACTTTAAATATGTTTACTAGATACAGCTAAGTTTTTTTTGAAAAATATAATTTAATCATCTTTTGAACAAAATAGTTTTGTATCTACATTTGCAATTATTATTAATAAAATAATAAAGTAAAAACAAATTTATTTAAATGATTAATACTCGTAAATAAATAGGTAGAGTAAATAAATATATACAGAAATATGTATATAAATGTATATAAAAAATGTTTACATAAAAATAAAATGTATTAATTAATTAATGCGTCACTAGGAGTATTATGATAAGTGTATTATACGTCCGGTTTCGAATTAAAAATTCATCATCAAGTATATCACAGTCAAAATTTAATACACAACTCACCAAATTACGTTGCTAACTATTTTAGTATGAAACATCAAAATAATATATCTAACGAATTCACTAAAATTTTGAATAATAATACAAATAATGTAAAAATTGCTTTTAAGACTAATAATAATTTAATCAAACATATAAATAATAAAACTTAAATTTTCACAAAAAATCCACCTTCTGAAAATACTGGTATATAAAAACTTAAATGTAACTGTAATACATTTTATATTGGTAAGACAAATAGAAATTTTAAAATAAGATACAAAGCACATTTCTAAAAGAAAATTTAAAAAAGACTATCCCTAATTCAAATTTTGCTATACATGTTTTAGAAAATAACCATAATATAAGTTTTGATATTAATACTGACTTAGAAATATTAAAATAATATTCAAAATAACATTTACATTAGGTAATTCAGTTTTAGAAGAATTACACATACACAATAAAATAAAGAAAAATAATTTTAATAATATTTTAAATGTTTAAACTGATTTTAAAAATAATATATTATATCAATACATTTTAGATAATAAATAATAACCAAATAATTTATAATTCTTAACATATGTTTAATAATAAATAATTTTAAATAATTTCTCCTATTAAAATAAATTATTTTTATATTCTATGTAAAACGATCAATTTGTAATTTTTTTTTTGCCATATATTTCTTCATTTTATTTTTTATATTCAGTCACGTTTAACATTTTGACTGTGATGTGCCTGACGATGAATTTTTAATTCGAAACCGGTCGTATAATACACTTATCATAATACTCAGGGCGACGCATTCATTCATTTATTTATTTTATTTTTTCATATACATTTTTTATTTATATACTTAATTATTTTATTTAATTAATATTCTATTTAAATATTAAAATATTTTATTATGATTTATTTAAATTGTATAAAGGTAGACTTAGTGACTTTTGCATAATTTGTATGGACTCAGGACCGTAGCTATTAGGTAGGGAGAAAAAAGAGGCATTACCTACTCTAGTATTTTTATATGGAAGACGGTGATTTTCGAATTAATGTTTATTTGAGAAAAGAGAGTATACCAATAACGGATAGTTGGAATGTGGATTATTTTTATGTTATTTATGTTATGTTTATAAACAAAGTTAGTTATATAGATTTTATAGTTTGTATTTTTTTTTTTCATTATAATAAATAAAGATTACTTTTTTAATTCTTTGAATTTAGTTAACTTGTTTTTACAAAAGTGGACATCTAGTAAATAATCACTAAAAAACGTCTCATTCTGTAATATTATATTTCCATTTTTCATAAAATATGATTGTATGTAACAGAAAAGAGCGATGCCTCACTGCACCCATGTTAATCTAATTAAACTGAACATAAAGTCTGATCCTACGGACAAAATTCTTCAGCGTGATATCGGACAGTGGTGACGAACATATATAACTCCGCCTGAATCGACGTCAAACCAGACGAGTTTCCCTCGCGATTAAATGATGGCACTTAGTTTGACTAGATTCATTTAAATTGAAGTCAAAATCTTGAAAGTTCATATATGCTGATAATGTGCCTGTTGACAAAGCAAACTTTTTCATCCGATTGGAGGTTACGCTAAATAAGGACCTAATGAGCTTAAAGAAATATTATAATAAATACCCGTTTATGCCGATATCATGAATGCCTCAACTGAATAATTGAATTTAAGACAGATGGTTTGAGAGAAAATAACCAGTTAGAGCTCGCTTGAAGATATCTGGAGAGAGAGATGTTAAACATTGGGCGTAAAGAACGCTTAGTTAGTAAACGACCCACACTGCAGAGTCCCAGAGTTCAATCTTCTAAGATTCTTGTAGACCACATGAAATCGGTTTAGGATGAATAAAGTTCGATGCCAATACTTATTTTATAAATAGACAATAAGTACCACACAGAACTGTGAATTTGAGAGTGTACAAACTATGAAACACATTATTCGAGATTGTTCTAAAAACTCGCTTAGATGGTCTGGAAAAATTACACGTAACAGAAGTGAGCAGAAACAAGTAGCTGGAGAAATTAAAAATCCGTGATAAATATTATTTCTCATTAGAGATTATTATCAGAGAATTTAGTTTTCGAACTATGAATTTTTTTTTAAATTTAATACTAGTTGAAAAAAAAATATATGTATTATTATATAAGAATTTGTATATATACAGGGATGATTCACTTAATCATACTAAGCCCATTTCTTTGGTTAAATTTTGCATATATTCAAATTCCTATATAGGGAATTTTTAAGTGTAGGTTAAAGCCAATATACTTATAATTTTCACCACATTTAAGAAGTATCCTGCGATGATCCTGTGGTTGATTGATTTTTTAAATGTAGGTTACCATTTTAAAATCAAAAGTAGATATGGTAGTTTCATTTCTTGAAATAAGGGTGACAAACAAATAACCGTATTCTAATATTTAACATATTAAGCAACATAAAGTTGTTTGTTTATTAAATGTTCTAAATAAACGAATTCCGAAAAATTAATCTTCCGAGATAATGAATTTCTTACGTTATGCTGATCACCCTTTATAATATTATATCTAATAGATTGAAAGTGTATTTGTCTCAGTATTATTTCAGATATGAATCTTGACAATTAGTTACACTTAAACGGGTATTAATGTGCTACTGGTATAACTTAAGTGTGTTAATATGGAAGTGAATATGGTTATTAAGGATAAGTGAAATAAATTTAAAAAACTGAATTACCGAATTGGTTTCCGAAAAAATTCGGTAATTGAGATCCAACTCGTAGGTGTCCCGTTTTATGAGGAAATTGTAAAATATTAAAAAACTAATTATTTTACCCAAATAGCCAATATTATTGTTTGAAGTCGATAGTCGGCGTATCGTCACTGAAAAAAGAAAACGTAAGTACCTTTTTATAATTTTTTGCTTTACCCTTTGATGAATGCAGTAATGAAAAGGAAAATTAAATTTACTGGATATCTGCTAAGAAATAATCAGTTCAATACCATCATCGTGAAAGGTAAAAAAACGATAAAAAGAACCAAAGGAAGATTATGTTAAACCTTTTTTCGAGAAATCTTCTATTGGCTAGGTTTGACTTCTTATCAATAACTCATGAAAACGACAAGTGACAGACATGATTGGCTCAAATGACAATACTGAGCATTTAGAAGCTGATGATGATTCTCTAGTCGTGATATTTCATTTCATTATCAGTCATCGTTTTAAAATAATCACTATATTATTATTATTATATTATACTACTTCCACCGAAATTTCGGTTTTCGAGTCGTCCACGTATATTATTATTCGAAATGTACCAATGTATAATATTATAATATTGTCCGATATTAAATTTCTCAGTTGTTTCACGATGATGCGGCAGTGATAGGTATTCGGGGTCCGCTCGATTTAATATTGAGAATAGTAATAATAATGTAGACACGCTTATATTGCAGCACAAGGGGATGTCGAGGCTAAGAGAGCGTATATATGGGTAATCCGAAATCTTCTTTCATACTATACGAGTATAAAATTATACTGTAAATCGATTGCGGGGCGATCTTAAAATTATTATTTCAATCTGATCTCCAGAAATTTGATTTATGTACACACAGAACCATATACTATAATAGTATACTAATATACTATATACCTACTCGTAGTTCGACCGAAATCAAATCGTATACGCTCCAGTGATCTCATTGTAGTATTATGAATTTTGATGGTAAATTTAGGATTTGTCTACTATATTATTATTATGAATTGAGAAATCGTACTGAATATAATTCGATGGATTTATACAAGACTATAATATATAGCCACTGAATATACTACGCGATAATACACTTTATTTATTTAATTCGGCACTTTGCGAGTGTACGAATGCATACCTATGCATTAGCTTAACTCTGACTCATTTGAAATTGACAAAAATACACATTTTATAAACCAATTATTTCGTTGTCATTAATTACAGTAAATTCGAATATTATCACAGATATTTATTTATATGCTCAAAACTGTTGTCAATTTTAACGGTTTCAGTTTACAAATCGGTTTTTGAAAGTTTTCGGTTTTGGTTTTAGGTTTTAAAACCGATTTTTAAAATGTTTTAGCTTCAGTTTTATAAATGGTTTTTAAAAAAAATTAAAAGAATTCGGGTTAGTTTATTTTTTAGATTCCGAGTGGAACGAGGTACGAATGATGTTTATTTTTTTTTTTTATGTGAACCCTTTTTCTACCAGAAAGCATACTCTGATTATCAAGTATAGCGTATTTTCTTTAAGATAATTTTCTCTGGGTGGTACTTAAGAGAAGTGATTTTTAGAAATTATCATTAATATTCGATATAATGAGGAAAACATTGATTTTTAGGTTAAAAAAGATTGAAAGATTAAAAATAAGGTGGCCAATGAACCGTTTTTATTCATTTTTTTGTTATTATTAAATTTGTATTATTTTAATCTTTTTTAAACAATCATTTTTGTCACGGAAACGCACATTATTTTATTTATTTAATTATAATATGACATTATACCATATATTGTATTGTTGACAAAGCAACATTATCAACTGAACTCGGCTAAGAATCGTTTTTTCGTTATCAATGGTTTATCGTTGCTTACAGATAAACATAAAATTCCCATCTGTAACCTACCTTCCCAACTTCCACCTAAAACTCGCGTGCCAAGTATGTCCTTTTTAAATGCGTAATTTCATTATTATAGTTAAGTTACTAAAGGCCATTTTTTTTTTTTTTTTTATCAATTATTATATATATTATTATACTTGAATCACTTATTTATGAAAGGGGTTTAGGTAAAAAACTAAAATAAAACTTTCGGGAAATAAAAAATAACTATCGTGCATGTGTAAGTTTACTTGTAAAAATTATAAAAATCTAACTTAACCTAATGTTATCGTGGGTTTTGATTATGATAATAATTGCTGATATAATAATATATTATATTATAAAATTAACGTAATCAAATATATGTCATTTTTATTATCGGAAATTAATTTTATTATACGAACAAATTTTAATTAAATTTTAAACGTGCCTAATTTCTTGGAATAAAAATAACAAAATATTCTCAAAATTATCGATTCTTTGTAAAACTAGTTGAAACATGGCTGGTTCTCAAAAATGAATAGTGAAAACCCATCAGGTGTAAAAAACATTTAAGATATTTTTAAGCTATAATTATAAACACTTTAATTTTGAAAGTTCTTTATATAATTTGTATGTGGTAGGTACTCTGTAGATAAAATTGTTAGATAAAACTGAAATACTTGAAAATTTAAAAGAGTTCATTATAATTCGTACTTAGTGGTCAACAAATTTTAAAACAGACATACTCCGCACGATGGGTAGGCAACTGTTGTAGTTGAGAAGTTGGAAAGGTAGAGGAGAAAATTAATATCTGCACGCAACGATTAATCATTGCTAACGAAAAACGATTCTGAGTGATATTCGGTTATATATATTTTGAAAGGCCGTTATATTTACGATTTGAAAATAATACATTTCGTAAATTTTTCTATTTTCCTACATTTTTTCGTAAAAATGACTTACTTAAAGTACCACACTAAAATTTTCTTCCAGAAAAATTGAAAATCGGAATAACATTTTTATAATGATAAATTAAAATCTATATCTTAAAGAATTCGAGAAATATATTATATTTATTTATTATTATTATTTTTTTTTGTAAAACTTTGGTCCTAATGAATTAAAAATACTATTTGATATTTTTTAAGTGGCCATTTTTATGATTATTATTTTTTCCTTTTTATACTTTAAGTTTTATCATATCAGTTGCCTATTTTATTGTTTTTACATATTACTAAATTATTATACTGAATTTCAGAATTATTGTTTGAAAAATCGGTGATAACTATTGTGTATAAAATATAAAGTATAGGTACGTTGTGTTAATGGAATTTCGGTACAAGGCCTAGATTGGTGGCTACTATTGCGGTATTGTATTGCATTTTAAAGTCGTTTTCGATTAAATTAAATTGAAAACCGTTCGACTATAGATACACTATAGATATTTATAGTCAACTGGTTACAATAATTAAGTTTTATCGTGGCCCAATGAATTCATTTTACTTCTGGTCGACGATTTTCGTCCGGTTTATAATGATTGTCGTGTCATTGTAAAAGATGATGATACCGCATCCTTAATCGTGTTTTACGTTCAAAAATCAACAAATTAACGAAATAATTTTTTAACACGATAATCACCAACTGCAAATTTTAAACGTCAAACTCAGTGTAACTGTAACAATCAATTCGCCTGTTATCTTGTGATAAACTTTAACAAGACGGAGACCGTGCAGTCCAAGGATCCCTGGAAAATAAAAATTGTCTATTTATTTCGGATTTTTTGTGCCTAATACCTATATTATAAAAGAGTTACAGTTATCAAAAAAATAAAAATGATAAGATACCTGTAGCCTGTAAGCACAATGTTTTATTGTTACTAAGCGTTTATTTCTAAAACAATATTATACTATTATAATTTTGTTTTATATTATTCTTGTGTATTATCACCTCGTCACGATTTTGGCTGCAGTTCCTTCGTCGTTTTTCTGACATCTGTCGATAACATTCCGGATAAATACTCGTGCATAACGACTTAACAACATCATATTAATATATGCGACAAGATCGTTTCTTTCGTTTTGGTCGTTTTTCTTAAATCGTTCATATTTTTTTTATTGTAACAGGAGGGTGGGAAAATATAATGCGTAAAGCTCGTCTTAAAGTCATTAATTTGGGATTTAACTCTGGTACATAGTATAATATTATATTATTAAACAGGCGCACGTTTTAATAAAATAAAACAATGAATATTGCAAACCTGTACCTGAACACAGTACGTTTTGACGTATTAAAACAAATTTTGACTTGTCAACAAAATATCGTGTAATAATCGGTCCAACATTACTTTACATTAATTACATTAATTTGACTTTTGGCGACGAAGTAAACACATATTATTAACCGCACAATGATGACGACTAGTATGTAAACGCGAACAATAATTTAACAATAATTATTATTATGGTATCTGGGCGTCAAACTTGAAGTACGTGACAGGTATACTCGACGTTAATAAAATAACAATACCTTTATATATATAATTTATTATATTTAATCCGATTTCGACACCATATAACCCGTTCTTTATGCACTAACCCTGTCATCGTCGTTTTACTTATTTTGTACAAGTATTCATACTCAAAAATTATTTTCATGACAATATTCATGTTGGTCATGTGCGATCGTTTTTTATTATTATTACCCCGGTACTTATATTATGTCTGTGGTAAACTAACGTAAATATAATGTTTGACAAGGAAATTTTAATATTAATAAAACTGATCGAAGTATCGAAGTAGCATAGGCTCATAATTTGCACGGATTAGAATAAAAATTAATAGAGGGCCATTTTTTTAAAATGTAACTAATCGTTTAGTGAAAATTGCGTTCCGTAACCGTAATTGTAACCGTATGAAAAACGCTACTTTATCAAAAATATATTACTACACAGTGTACGAAAATTAGACAATACGTTTGAATTAATTGTTATTATTTACTGCAATAGAAAATACAAATATTAAGTATTAAGCATTTTATATTAAAATTATGTAATAGGCCAGATCTATCGGTTTGCATCGAAGTTTTCTTATGCTTAAAACGTAAATTGTATCATAAGTGGAAATTGGAATAATAAATATAATAAAAAATTTAGTAAATATTATATTCCAAGAGTTTAACGTACAATTTTTACTAAAAAAATATTGTACATAAAAAGTTACTGCTATGTTAGTTTCTCCATTCTTTAAATAGTATCTTTAAATTTTATTTTGTATGATTAAATCTTAGTTTAAATCGAAATGCCATAAATTATGTTCTAAGTAACGTAATTTTAATATATAGTGCGTTAATAAGATGGAAAAAACAAATAAATATTATGAATATAGAATACGATTAGTAAATAAAATAAATTGCAGGTCTAGTCGGACCTATTAAAATATTACACATATAATTGGTTTTTTTTAATAATATTATATAGGATTTCATAGATGATGTTATCCTTTCTCTTTCCCCTCCAAATCAAGTCCTCCACAAGTAAGGATTATGTATCAATTATTGATATGATATGGATGGGAGGGTCGTATGTGCCTGGGTGTTCAGTCGGAGCTATTGAATTGGCTCCCAAATTCAGTTAATCGACATTTTTACATATTAAATTGGGTCCCTGGATTTATGTATTAAGGCGACTCCTTCAGCATTTATTTTTTAAAATTTATTGGTTATAAACATAGTTCAAAATAATAATTTAATTATATATTAAAAAAATTTAAAATATTACGGTTTATAGATCATCAAATTTGTTAAAATTTAATACATTTGAATCTTATTAATGTATTTTAGAGAGGTTTATGATAAATAAATTTAAAATTTACTATTAAAAAAAACTAATTTTTTGATCGAATTAATTTTATACATAACTATAGACTATAGTGGGACAAATTGTGATGAATTTCGATGAATTGCTAGTAATGCGTTTAACGTAATTAATTAGTTAATTAGTAGTTGAGAAGTTGAGAACCATTTGGTTAAAATTGTATTGGGATCCAATTCAATATTTAGTTTCTCGGGAGCCAATTCAATGGTCAGAGTAATATAATATCAAAAAAAGACGTCCTAAGATAACGGAGACATGTGCAGCCACAGGTATAAGTAATTTAATGTATACCTGTAAGTAACGATAAACCATTGATTACGAAAAAACGATTATGAACAGAGTTCAATTGATAGTAATGCTTTGTCAACATTATATATGCCATATTATAGTAAAATAATTAAATAGTCTTTATATATTTTCTATAATAATATTTGTTTAATGTTTTTTTTCCTGATTTTCCCGTCTTTTATACGTTTTTTCCATGTTTCCCCGTGTTTTTTTCTCAGGTTTTTAACTTTGACTGGAAAAAGTCCTAAAGAATTTGAAATATTAAGTTTCTAAAAAGCCTCCCCTGTCGAATTTCCTTTTAGAAATATTGCTATCATTATAAATTGAAGCGAAATTGCTAGTAGAAAAATTGCTATGATTATACATTGGAGTAAAATTTCTGGTAGACAAGTTGTGCACAGAAAAAAAAAATCGTATTATTTTAGTATTATATTTCGTACATTTCTTTTGTTCATTTGTTTACGGAAAAAAAAAAAAATCGCTCCACTCAGAATCTAAAATCGCAGGTCTAGTCGGACATATGAAGTACATTTTTCTAAGATTTAAAAATATTACACGTTTTATTGATTTTTGATAATATTTTATAGGATTTCATAGGTGGTTTTAGCCCTTCTTCTTGCTCCACCAAATCAAGTCCTTCCCAAGTAAAGATTATAAATTAATACTTGATATATTTATAAATAATAAGGAGGCTTAAGTTTTCCCCGACTTAAAATATTTTTACTGTTTCCACCTATATTACTCGGACAATGATATTGTAGTTCAGAGAAAATCGTATTTACATATGATAGCCTATAGTTATTACAATTATATTATTATTATTATTATAGCATACAGTGTACAGAATTTTATGTTTCAGCAATTTTCTCCTATAAATATATATCAAATAGAGAATAACGTAAACATTTTTTATTACATAGTGTAATATATAATAATATGTAGATATGATATTTTTTGACGCTTTTTTTTTGGATTAGGAGATTTAAGGATCAACTTTTAAAATTGAAATGGCATCCTATATTTAAAATTCTATAGATAGATGGATATTTTTGATCTTGACGAGATATTCCAATTTTAGTTTAGTCATTGTTATATTGGTGGAAAACTATGCACCTGTGTGGATACACGGTACGGCACGCAGTGTTTAAATAGTTTCCAACTATACTCTCCCCCCATCTAAACCAAAAAGTGGAATATCTCGTTAATGGAATAACGGAAATCAAAAATTTTAAAAACGAAAATTTATTTGAACAAATACTCCATCTATCTAATAATAATATAAGTTGCCATTTGAATTTAAAAAGTTGACTCCCAAAAACCCCCAAAAGACCGTCTGAAAATTTCAAATCCATATATAATTTTTATATTACACTATTTAATACAAAAATTTTATTTTACATTATTCTCTATTTTGTATATTTATAGGAGAAAATTGCTGTAACAAAAAATTCTGTACACTCTGTATGTACATTGTTTAGATAGTTTCGCAACGGCAGTATAATATACGGGAAATGTACAACATATTAATAATGGAACCATAAAGAGGCGATGTTATTATTATTATTGTTTTATAGGCGGGTACAACCGGGCAAAAAGAACGAACAGTCGTGCGATCAACAAACGCGGCAGATACGTCCTGCGGCGGACGCGGTGTCCGCTTCCTCCAACACCGACTCGAGGAATTTCCGGTTGAAAACGCTCAGACTTCAGCTGAACATGAATCCGTCGACGTTGAATTTGAGGTATATAAGGTAGTTAGACATACCAACTGCAATAACGCTGCCGACCCGTATTTGGATACACACAAAAGTGTTTTGCACAGTAGTTTGCTGTGAGATTTGCTCGTATACGCTTGACTGAGCTTGTGAGTGCGTTTCATTCCGAAATCAAAAGCCACAAGAGTATCCTCTCATTAATTATTATTAATATATTGGATACGAAATATTAAGGTATATATTATACTTACACTGGAGGGACGGAGTGGCAAATTATTATTTACACGTTTTAGAAACTTGACTTACAATATACGTTGTCTAAAACTTAAGAAAATATTTGAGTTACAAAGTAAACCGTATAAATTTAGAATGCTCGGTTAACAATTTAATATATTATTATTCTTATAAGCATCTATAATACGAATGAGAAGTCAGTATTTGGATTAAAGAACTATGTGAAAAATCATATAGATAAAGATAAAAGTATTATAAATGCATTTTATCTATAGGTAAAAAAAATATAATGTATTTTCGATGTTACAATACGGAGTTAAAACCGACAGGAAATACACAGTATTTTTTTCAGGAGGTGACCGGGATGTTACTCCCCTCTCCCTTCTCGAAAAATTCATATTACCCTTGGCAAATTTATGACATGGCTTCGTAAACTGCATGTGATGTGATATGTGACATGATTTATGGTTCGATTATCAATCATTTTGTTGACAATAAAATTAATATAATGTTGTGTTATGCAAACAACCATATTTTATTTAATTACAAAAATTTCATCGTTGAGCGCATTTTTGTAATTTTTTTCCCAGGTTTACAAATTTCTAGATCCGATTTTGACATTAGCATAAACCCTTGGAAATTTACGATGTCCCCCTGGAAATAGAAGGACTAAAATAAAAATTAGGAATATGTATAGATATTCTAAACAGATTTAGAAAAATCAACTCAAAATTAAAAATTAATTGTAAAAAGTTTAATTGCCTTCTTTCTATGTTAACTCGTTAAGTTTAACGGTTAAAATTAAATTAACTCTAATTTATCATAGACTGATAATTAGCGTATGTTTATTGTTCAATCTTGTCCTTTTTAGGTATAGTATATAAATTTAACTCGATCACAGTATAGAATTTTTGAAGTTAAATTAATAAAATTGATAAGCTACCGTAGAAAAAACAAAAGAACTGCTAAAATTAAAGGCGTTTAATATACTTATTTTAACAACATACTTTATTTATGAACGTATTTATATTTATCTTTGCTATAAACAAGCAAATATATTACTAATCTTTTTAAAAGAGTATAATAAAATTACAAATTGAAACATTATTGTTTGGAGAATAATTTATTATTCTAGTTATTTAATATTATTCATAAAATAAAAAATAAAATCTAAAAGATAAATATCTATATAACTTGAAATTATTTATCTAGATACGTTATAATTTAAGTAAATAGTTAGGTATCTAGACAAATCAAAACACTGCTACTGAATTGATTATTAGCATTATTATTATATTATTGAAAAAAAAATATACATATATATACATACACAGAGTAATTTTTTTTTTCATGAACCAGCAATTATCTCAAAGGATTTTAAGTAAATTTGATTTTTATTTTTTCTAATCATTATGGAATTGTTTAAATTTACCTTATTTTAAAACCATTTAAATATGTTTACCCCTACTCCATAAATCTTAAATAAGTGTATACTTTTGATTTTGCAATAGGACCCCCCTCCCCTTCGACTACTGGTTTGAATAGACACTATTTTTCTAGAAATTTTGATACGCACAACATTAATATCAGATTTATCGTTTATGAATTATAGCAGTTTAAAGTTTTGACTGGAGGAGTAGAGAAGGGCAATAGATTTGAATAGAGGATAATGATCCTCTATTCAAATCTATGGTAGAAAGGGAGGGGCTTCTTATTTGAAAATCAAAAGTATACACCTATTATATAAAATATATGGAGTAGAGGTAAACAATTTAAAGTGGTTTCAAAATAAAGCTTAAACGATTCCATAATGGTCAGAAAAAACAGAAATCAAATTCACTTAAAAACCTCTAAGATAATTGCTGTTTCATGATAAAAAAAAAAATCATCCTGTATATTACCTATTTTACACCGGAATTTCTCTGACAAGAGCGTTCGTTGTGACTAAAGACATGTCACCTCTCACTTTTCCGTACCTATTATGTACCTATTTTATGCATAAAATATTGAAATTTATGTATAGGTATAAATAAATTAACACAATATATCAGAATATATGTAGTTTTAGGTAAAATAATACAATATATTACCCCCACCTTCTAAATTTTAGATTCTGAGTGGAGCGAAAAAGTTTATGGTTTTACAAAGATGTTTATTTGTTTTTTTAACTGTGCGCCACTTTTCTACCAGAAAACTTGTTTAGATTTTTAAGTGTAGTACCTATTCTGAAAGGATATCGGTTTAGAGAGGTACTTAAAAAAATATCATTTTTAGATTTTCTCAAGAGTTTACTCATCAAATTTGAAAAACTGAAAAAAAAGAGGGAAAATATAAGAAATTTAGGTATTAGTTAAAATATATTGCGGCCTTCATTTTTTCTGTAAACAACTTTTCTACCAGCAATTTTGCTCCAACTTATAATGGTAGCGTTGTTTCTAAAAAGAAATTTTACTAGGGAGTTATTTTAGAGAGATTATTTTTAGATTTTCTCAGGAATTTTCTTATCAAATACAAAAAACCTAGATAAAACCGAAAACCGAGTAAAACGCAAGAAAACTGAGAAAATCAGTATAAAATTAAACAAATATTATTGAAGAAAATACATAAAGCCTTTTTTATTTGTTTACTATAAAATAGCATAAATATCGTTGACAATACATCACTATGAACTGAACTCAGAAACAGAATGTTTTTTTCGTAAGCAATGGTTTATTGTTGCTTTCAGATATACATTAAATTATCTATAACAGTAGCATACGTCATGCACCCTTCTCTATTAGGATGTCTTTTTGAAGATTGACAATCTTTTTGGGATAATATGGGAGTATTTTTAAACCAACTATATATATAATTGAAAATATCGAAATTCGGTGTGCCAATGATTTTTGACCCCCGTTAGTCTGACAAGAGGGAAGGAATAACATTTTACTAGTGATTATTGATCTCTTAATGTTTTAACCCCACCGATTTGCCGAAGCGGTATAATAATTCCTCTAGTATAATTCTATTGTAGGAGGGAGGTGTTGGGTCAACTAGGTTCTAGTGAATTATTTTTTTTTCGCGGTTTCGCACACCCTGTAACCTACGGCTGTTGCCAGAGCAAATAAAACATATACATATACGGTCCGATGCGGGTGAATGAATAAAACTCGTGTTATATTATATTATATATATACACACTTATATATTATATAATTCGGTTTACGGTTTTTCGTGCACTTTTTTTTTCACACCCGCCACCGCTACGAACAGTGAAAACTGATTTTTGCCCTATTGTGAATCCCCCGCGCACCAGATCAATCAACCGGAGGAAACGGCATTCCCGGCCCGCTACTCCTCTTCACAACCCACCACATCTGCCGCCTCTCTATGTATTTGGGACAATTGATGAAAAACATTCTGAGACGGATGTCGGATGTCAGAAAGCCATTGAATATTGACGGACTGCATCACGTATTTTTCTTCTTTTTTTTTTCGTTCTTTTATATGTATGGGTCCACAAGACATGGATTATAGTAATTGGTACTGCCGGTGGTAGTGACGGAACTGGGAGAAAAAAATGTTATTATTGCCCGCAAAAGAAGCACAGTAAATAATAAATAATAAATATGAACAGCGCAACCCCCACCCAAAACATTTAGATAATAAAATTGATTGTTTTTTTTATCGTAATTATATATCTGTAGTGAAATGTAAATTGAAAACACACGATTATTATTATTTTTTTTTTTTTTATGATTTTTCAACTTCTAATCATATAATATTCAATTATAATCTTTAATAATTAATTAATAATTCAAGTATTTTTAGATATTATTTTAAATTTGAAAACATCACCGATATCATTTTGCGTTTAAAATACCTGTTATGTACACAGATTGGAAAATTATAATACTCCACGGTACGCTTCAAATTTCTATCACCATTTTTTTAGTTTTCCAAACTCTGATGTGTTGAGAATTCAATTTATAGCTGTCCATATAAATGATCTATTTGAAGTAATAAATCAATATACGTTGTAAACTTTTTCTTACTGGGTCGATTGATATTTTTCAGGATGGGTGAAAAAATGCTTATAAAAAAGGTATAATAATTCCAAGCGAGAAATCCTTTGTCTTTATCTATAAAAATTAAAAATTTACCACGGTAGCTATTGTATAATATTATGACTCTCTTTTATCATATGATATTTAAATTTCGAGCCGTTAAAAAGTGAAATTAAAAATTTAAACCGATTTCTGTTAATAACCCTGTAAAGAGATAATATTTTTCTGAAGTTTCGTTTAAAATTTGTTAATCAATGAAGTTCTAACCGATTAAACGTGCGAAATTATTGTTTATTGTTTCGGACGTATTATTCCATAAGACGATAGAGTGTCAATTAGACATTTTTTTGTACGTGGGTGTTCCGTATTTTAAACCAAAACGAGAAGATTTTATATACTTGACCTATATATTATTATTTTGTATGGTTTATGAAAATATAATCCCCTTTATATATCGCGGTGTCAATCTGGAGCATAATATTCAATTTGTTTCGAATAACCATCATGACAAGAACGGTGAATTGATGATAAATATTAGTGTCTTTGTATAAATAATAATATTATATTGTGATTTTCAAGACTTATCACCCCTATAGCAGTTTACAAAAAAATAAAAATAAAACTATTATACATCGTGGTTCAAAGGTCTTGATCTAATCAAACGATCATCTATTCTATAACATTTATAAAGATAAGATAAACAGGTTTATTATGTGATGGATTCCTAGAAATTAGAATTTCGTCGATTTTTTAGGAACCAACTTGTCTAACACCAAGTATCTCCAAGGAGGGGGAGGGGCGAAGAAGCAGTTGTCCCTCATACATTTTCGCTTTTTAAAACGTTTAAACATTTAAAAATAGCTTAATAGTTATTAATTACTAATAAAAAATTTTTTTAGATTCTAAGTTTAGCGAAGAACGTATTGATTTTACAAAGATGTCTATTTTTTTTTTATACTGTGACAAAAATGTCTACCAGAAATTTTGCTCATATGTACCTACGTGTGGCACCATTTAAAAAAAAAAATATTGTCTAGATGGTACTTTAATATGTGGTATGGATACCATCTGATATTGTAGCCAATATAGGTAAGATATAGGATTTTAAGTAGGTAGGAAATAGGCATGTTCGAATTCGTATCCCATAAAAGCTCAAAAAGTTTCTGAATTGTTTTATTATAACCCATAGTGAGGTTAAACTCATGTAAAAATTCGGTATTCGAAATAATTAAAAACATAGTGCAGTGAAGGATATTTCGCAGTGTTTTCAATCATAAACCGTGAACATTTGACATATTTACTAATCCTTCATTTTTATAATAAGTATGATTTTTTATAGTTTTTTTAGAGACTTTTGAATCACGTTGTCTTGCTGTCTTATTTCATATTTTAAGTATTATGTATCTACATATTTAATGAATGACGGTTATTATCTCATTCCAGTGCTACTATTGATTGTCAAGTACGCAGCTATCAAAACTGTTTTGCATTTACGATCACGCGTTACTTATTTTATACAGGGTCTTCAAAATGTATATTGTATACATTACGCTTTTATGTGCATAAGAGTATTATATAAAGTACTTTCAAAAATTGTGGCATAACTTTTTTAAAATATTGTGCATTAAGTTGTCTAATGGCTTTGTTTTATAGTATAATACGAAATGTTATTATTTAAAAATCTTACCTGAAACGTTTATCATACCAAACGAATATATAATAATATACTAATATTTTCCGAAAAATTGTACAAGTCCAACAATATCATAATATACAAAATTAAACGGCGCGCGGCGTGGCTACTTAAGATTGAGGCCTCTACACCGACAGCCGCCGATTTAGGTTAATGTGCATTTTACTATTAACCTAAAATGGAAGACTTAAAAAAAAAATTACTAGTGTAGTTTGTATAGACTTTATATACTATTTCGCGGGAGATTAGTTTTTAAATATTTCAATTTGGCGAGTATACAGCTCAGTATGCTTCATAATACTATTATTATAACAAGTGTTCGCTAAAAATTTGCGTGCGACTCGTTTGCGCACCCAAATTTTGGGTTTAGATAAAAAAGGTACAATTCGTTTTGCGCACATTTACCTTTTTTCGATTCGTTTCATTACAACAGCATATTTCCCTTTTCACTTTAATGTAAGCTTAGGACTATCTATTTTCCACAGGCGTGATTAAAAATGTGTTCGATTGTGATTTTTTTTGAAACTCTTCGTTAAAGTTATAATTATTATAATTGTACTATTACTGCTGATATTATATGTTAATAAATACTAATTATTACTAAATAAATGAATAGTTTATATTGATTTCGAATGAAAGCATGCAAGTCCTATTTTTTTTAAACGATCAATAGTTTTATTTTGATATTCTTTCTAAATATTTTCTAATTGCACTTCTTTATGTAATGTATCTTTTCTTTTAAAGTTGATCACTTTATTATTTATAGAATTAATCTTTAAATCAGTTTCACTTTAAATTCCAATAATTAAGTCGATTACTTGATGTATGTGTGGATGTGCAGTGTAAAACTGAGTATTGTAATGTTTATGAAAAATATCTGCACCATTAGTAGTTTTAGGATTATTCACAGGTCCATAATTCTGGAGGAAAATTACTGTCCAAATCAATGTAATTTTCTAAAATATGACCGAAAAATATAGAAGATGTATTAGAATTGACTTGAAAAAATCCATCTGAAACTTCTTCAGAAGGTAATTAACTCAATCCATAAAAACACTTTATCCATTGGCTAATTTCGGAATTATTATTTTTGTACTCAGCTAATAATATTTTGTATTGCTAAATGCGCCTAAACCAATTTTGCTCTAAATGGAAGTTACAACATGCAATTTTGTAATTAGAAAAAATGTGCAATACTGCATTATGCGCTGCTTTTTCAGAGTTAGAATGAAAATTGCTTAAATTTATTCTATTATCAATAATTTGTATATATTTATTTTGTTATGCTTGCCACATATTAATATAAGTATCAGTATGTTAATTACTTAAAAAACAAAATTCCACAGGAACATACAAATTGTTTATATATATATATACGGTGTTAGTATAAAGTTAAACGAAAAACTTGCGTGTCCAGTATCGAAAAACGTGTTCTGCACTTTGTAGTAATTTTAAATTATTTTTACACGTAAATATAAATAGATTTTCATTGTCACTAGCAAATCAAAACTTATTACCTTTGTAAATAAGATTATGTTGAATATCAATTAATTGTTTTCTAGCATCTTCTAAAGATTTTAGTAAGTTTAGAAAATATTTTTTTCGGCTTTCATACATAGATCTTTGAAGTAGTTTAATACCAGTATATAGCAAATTTTCAGAGTTTGATTTATTTATTAAAACACTCGCGGAACATTTTTATTTGTACTCTTAAAATTCGTATTACAAGATTTTAATGTTCTATTCGCTAAATTTTAAATTATCTACATTTAAACATCGTTTACCTCGACGGGTTTCAAAAATATTACAAACTTGAATATTTATAGGCGTTGATATTTTTGTAGTTAATAGTTACATTCTGTTCACATTTTGTATCTGGCTAACAACTGAATGAAAAAAATTAAACGTTTGAGTTTTGACCTATCTACAAGATTATATTTGATTTATCGATTTTCGTATCTTATCTTCTTAATAGAATTTAATATTGCATTTTACGATAGGTAAACGATTTATGTGTGTTGTACTTTGTGTAATGTGCATATTCCGATGTGAAACTTCCAGTGCAGGTAAAACATATTTTTAATGTGCGCAAACGAGTTGCACTGAAAAATTCTCGTCAGTGGTATTAGGTACCTGTTTTTATATAACAACGGCAGTTGGAGTATAGGCGTATACACAGGGTATAGGTAAGCTTATATTTAATCGCAACACCCACTACTCATCGAATTTTTATCGATATATAATATTAATATACGTAATGCAGTCGTGTAAGTCTAACTGAAAGGTTGATATACATTATTCTGTGGTTATAAAACTGCAGTAAAATAAATAATATCTTTGGAGAGCTTTCCAAAAGTTATAACGATAGTTTGTATTATTATATATTATTTAGTAATATATAATATGTAAAGTTAAAGTTTCGTCAACTGTATACGAGGACTAAAATTAAAACCTAACCTAACATTTGTTTGTTAATTTCGTTAAAGTGGACGGAAATACATGACTTAAAAAAAAAAAATTATTACGACCGGATAAATTTTTTTACCACACGATTTAAACTCTCGCCGTAAACTTTCTTTAATTAAATTTGTACATAGTAATAAATTACGAGTATATAAAGGGCAAGCATAACGGTGAACTTTATCGCGAATTTATAAAGTGTTCGATCAGGATGTTTTTAAAGTTTTTTTTTTCGATCGTGGAACTTTGAGAAGAGCAACAACCGATTCCCTACGAAAATAATTTGTTTAAATGATTATTTGTATAGGTATAATAGTCATGAACAGTATATAACCTCGATAACATCAAAGGTCAAAAAATGACATTTATATAAAATAATATGTACTCGTACCTATATCACAATGTATATATTGTATATTTATAACTTAAAACTAAGGCATATAGAATTTTTCCGTGACTTACTACAATATTATAGATTCGCTAAATAGCCTCGAATTTTACTATCTTTCATGTAGTCAAACGATCGGAGTTGTCAATTATTTTTCATGACGTGTGCACATTTATGGTTATACGTGATAGGTAAGTTCTTCAGAGAAAAATTGGGAAAATATCTAAAGCCCGTTTATAGGGTATTCGTTACTATCTATTCCCCGTTCAATATAGCAACATAAACATTCCAAATTTCAACAGTTATGACTCTTTAGTTGTATTTACAGGGAAAACGGACATAATACATTTTATAGAGAAGAGCATTTATTACGGAACCTTCGAATGATTTTTTTAACATAATAGACGCTTCCGTTAACTGAATGAATCAATGGGGCGATAGATCCTAGAATAAAAAGAACACAAAAATATACACAGCTTGTAAGGTATTGCGTGAACAAATTTAAACATTTTAGTCATCAAAAAAGTATCAGAAATAACAACATAAAATCCTATTTTTCGAAAGTGTTGGCAATTTTGAACAACATCGTTTTATAAAGTATTACCAAGCGGAAATTTCGCATCTTTTAAAGTATGTCATTTAAAAATTGACCCAGATAACCGGTGAGTCTAATAGACGAATTTTTTTGTGTAAGTCGGGACCAGTCATTTTGAGTATAATAAGCTAATTACTTACCGTATACACTAAAAAATTCCGAAACACTAAGCATTGGTTACCTACACAAAATAGTATCCCGTTCGAAAATCTGCAGTCATCCGAATGAAACTCTTTATATACTTTAATCTAAACGTTCGCGTGCGTACACACTACACATAGTAGGTAATAATAATAATATGTTTTCACTTGTCGTTTTCTCATTTCGGAAAGAACTCTATAAACGACCACTCAAAATAGACCGTTCGCGCGCATTCAATTTCCTTTTTCGTATCTCTGAATAGATCATCTATTTCGGCGAACGTTTATTAGGATCCTGAAAAAAAGTGTTTCTATCAAAACAGAATATATGATTTATAAAAAATGACATGTACGTCATTTTAGAACTAACGATGTCACCAATTTAAATTTTACATGTACAATGTAATTTAAAAACTTTACTATAGGCATTATTATATTTTACCATTTTGTATTGCGCAAAGCCGTTTGATGATTGTTCTACGAAATTTATAGAGTTCGTGAACATCATGACCCAATATAAATAACTAATTTACAATAAATTTGTACTAAGAGTTACACGTAAAGGTCGATTAATATTATACCTATTCACAGTATATTTTATGATATTATATACTTAATGGAAATTAAGAAATAACGATACAATTTTTTAACAGACTAATAAAAAAAAAAAAAAAAATAGTATTGCTCTGTATACAGTGGATTGAAAGATATAAATTCACGTGATAATATATTTTTATTTTATTTATTTAATTTAATATATCATCATATATTATACGAATCGTGTGATCATTTTTCGAAACATTAAAGGATTTGATTATAATTCTACCTTCGTAATAGTAGAAAAATAAAAATCGACTGAAGAAAAAGTATATAACTACGAATATTATTCCTCCGTCCTACACTGGACGGCGTAGTTTTCCATAACAAACTGCTGGTTATTTTCGATTAAATTCCGACATGAGCCAACAAATAGACAAGCTAGACGACAGACGAAACAATATTGGAATATTTGAGGTTATTTTTTTATGTTTTATTTTCCTTATCGGGCGTACAGGAAAATAACTGTGATCTAATTTCTATAGTTTAAATCTAAAAAGAAAACTGATGCTGAGGACGGGTGCGCCACTGTTGTAGGTGGAAACTTGGAAAGATAGGGCACACAGTTCTATAATTTATATCTGTACGCATTGATAAACTATCGCTAACAAAAACGATTATTGGAACGGTATTTTAAAATATCAACATTTTTACCATTTTCGTCAAAATTTGATTTTAAAATGCTTATAAAAAAATTATTAACGTATTAAACTCAAATTTGTTTTTTAGACCAATGAGTACAACTTATAGTTTACTTATTGTTAAATTTTAAAGTATTTCTTTTTAGTTATATTATTTTAATAACAGATATTTACCAAATGCAAAACACATATAAAAACACGAAAATATCAAATACCTATACGAAGTTTTCCAAAAGACCAACATAAATATTTTCTGAAAACAATAGATTTCTACAAATCCAAATAACTAAGAACCTTAATACCATACATTTTCGGTATTTCCTATGTTTTTTGCTCGATTTTTCGTAATTATTAGGAAAATTATTATTTTGAGAACTTTGTTTATTGAAGAACTACCTTCCTTGTTAGTGGTTAAATATTAAAAGAAGTAAAATTAATATCTAGTCGTTTTTCTATTGGCACAATATTTCTGGTAGAAAACGAAAGTTTTAAATAATTAAAATCAATGAAATCGGTAATGAAACAGGACGCAGAAATATTTGTCGTTTTATATTTATTTAATATACATTCACAATTTTTTTTAAAATCCCTTGGGAAATTAAAAAATGACCTTTTTTATTTTTGTGCAACAACTATACAACATTATCTTTCAGTAAAGATACTTCACTCTATACTTTGGAGCAAGATTTTTGGCAGAAAAATTGTTTATAAACAGAAAATAAGTATGCACATATCATTGTAAAACCAATAGTTCCCTTGCTATGCTTCGAATCTAAAATATTTTGGTTTTATAAAGAAATAAAACATTACATCAATTTCAATTATTACTATAATAATTACTTGTATATTAAATTTATTGTGTGTTTGGAAGACGCGTATTCAAAATTGTAATACAGTACTCAGTATAGCGGGTTAATGACTTTGTGATTGCGTCGTAAAAATTCGATCGCTGCCGAAATGTTAAAATAATATATATAATACGAAACGAAATATAAAAATGTAACATCTGTTCGCAGATTTCTCGCCAACAGACAGAAGCGTCAGAGTCTGGCTGCCGCCAACGCCGTCAGAACCGAACAAAAGGCCAGCAAAGTGTTGGGGGTCGTGTTTTTCACGTTTGTATTGTGCTGGTCGCCATTCTTCTTGTTGAACATTTTGTTCGCCGTTTGCCCCAAGTCCGACTGCCCAGTGCCCGACCACGTGACTGAGGTGTGCCTTTGGCTGGGATATTTGTCATCAACCATCAACCCAATCATCTACACGATATTCAACAAGACGTTTAGAGCCGCCTTTATCAGGTAAGAATAATCACAGTGAAAGCTGTAGGGCTGTAAAAAAATATCCAGATCGTTTATCATCCGGAAAACGATACACGTTTGAAAATAATATATATAGGTATACCGACGAGCGAAAAAAATGTCCCCCACAAACTCTGATAAAAAATCGGTATTCATTGTTGTCGAAATTGACGGTAATATCCGTGTCGGTTTTACTATACAATCAGAGAAATTGACGTTTCGGAAATTCACGCCACCAGTCTCTTTAAAGTGCTATAATACAAGTCCGTTTCTGAATCAAAACGAAGCTATCCGCACTTTGATTTTATTTTTTTTTCCTGCTCACAACAATGACTTACCCATGGTTATATTTTGTGCGCTATAATTTCTCACATAAATAACACCAGTAAGAAATGAAGCTCCGTTCTAGTGTAAAATTGTCCCCATTATTTTTTTGATTTAATTTAAATTTTGAATTGATTATAATATAGTTATGGTTGCTAGAGTTGTATTATATTTTAATCTCTATATTAGTGGTGTTTAAAATTTCCCGTGAAACAATAAAATATAAGTATTCAAATAGTAGAAGAGGTGGTTGAAAGTTTAAGCTCTCGAAAAAAACATCTTCGATACATAAACCATATACGTAAACAAAATTGTATTTCCCTAAAAACATCCTCCTGCCGTATAACATGGTAATATTCGTATAGAAATTTAACTATAATCTCTTTAATCTGCCAACTAAAAAATTCTAATTTCCGAATTTGAGGTAATTTGGTACAGAGGGGTTGATAAAATTATCTAAAATTAGCAGAAAAAGGGTATATTTAATATACAGGATGATCATCGATGATCTGACACATCAAATAACATTTGTTCTATTCAATATTTTAATGTATTTTTTTTAAATAACTAGTATGCCTCTACGCTACAGTTTATGTGTGAGCATTTTTTCAGGGGGAGAGGAACTTGAAGGGGAAAAAAAACAAAAAAAATGTAACCATCATTTTTTTAAAAAATTCAAGTTTTTGCAAATCTGAATATTATCTATTATGGTTATTTTATTACACCATTCAATCAGTTATTAGTCAGAGCACATGGCAAGGATTTTTTTTTCTTTGAGTGAATATCTTCTCACCATTATAATAAAGGATAGAAATTAGTCTTGAAAAAGTAAATCAATAAGGGTAATTTATGTTGATAAACAATATTGTTATAATTGAAAAGAATTTTTAAATTTTCAAAAATTCGTAGAAAATAAAAAACCATACATACATACCATAACATATATATTTAACAAAAGTTTCAACCATGAACAATTTTCTAAAAATCTATTTTACAAATAGTCATTTTTATTTTTTTTTTTTAAATTATAGTAAAATTTTAAATTATTTATTTTAAGTCCCCTCCCTCTAAAAAAAAAAAATGTTTATATATAAACTGTATAGAGCAGAGGTATACTAAATATTTATCAAAATATATATCAAAAACATTGAATAGAATAAAAGTTATTACAAGTGGCAGGATATCGTGTGACACTATATTTTACATACTTAAGTATAATTACATACTATATACACGCTGTCCTACGATAATCTGACGCTTAGAACAATATTTGTTCTGTTCAATATTTTAAATTCTGAGTAGAGCGAAGAAGCTTATGATTATATAAAAATGTTTATTTTTTTTTTTTAACTGTGCGCAATTTTTCTACAAGAAGACTTGATCGGTTTTTTAAGTGTAGCACCTTTTTCTGAAAGTAAATCGGTGCGAGGAAGTACTTTAGAAACTAACCTAACCTAACCGTAGAGAGGTCATTTTTAGATTTTCTCACGAGTTTCCCTAGCAAATGTTAAAAACCAAAATAAAACTTGGGAAAACCGGGAATAACGTAGGAAAATTGGGAAAATCAGAAAATTATTTAACAAATATTATTAAAGAAAATACATAAAGCTTATTTAATTATTTTACTATAAATTGACATTTATATTGTTGGCAAAGCATCACTATCAACTGAACTCCGCTCTGAATCGTTTTTTCATAAGCAACGGTTCATTGTTGCTTATAGGTATACATCAAATTATCTATAACAATAGCTACAACAGTTCTCATTATCCTAGTCTTTTTAAAATATACGGGTGGTTCACTAAGAGTACTCACTCCATTTTTTAATAAATCTTTTAAATATTCAAATTTTGTTTTTTGGAATTTTTAAGTGTTAAAGCCGATATTTTCGAATACTTAGATTTTTTACAAAATTTAAGGAATCGCTTGGCGATACTAACTTTGGTTACTCAAATGGGATTGTATATTAATAACTCAATAAATTGAAGGGGTATTACTTTAAATGAATTTTGGTGTTAACAATTTTGTTTTCCGTCTATTCGTTGACGAGATATTTGACTTTTAAGTTGTGTATAATTTTCATGTACAGCATATACTGTACAGTACACATACTGTACTATAGTGTATTTTGAAATAATTAGTATACCTGTGCGATACAGTTAATATACTAAAGATTTTTTTTTTAAGGCGGGAAATTTACTACAACTTTTAAAAAAAATTATAAATAGCCATTTTGTCAAATAGAAATTTTTGGTGGTTGAAACTTTTGTCTAGGTGTAGTTTTTTATCTCCTTCAATTTTATGAATTTTTTTGCAATTGTGAATACTATTGTAATTTATAACTTAAGTATTAAAATATATTTTAATTAGTTTCTAGTCAGTCATATTATTATATGATATTAACTCATGTAAAATAATGTCCTTTTCATTTTATGTGTTCTGAATACTGATTAAATATTTTAATAGATTATAAACCATAGTTATATTTACGTTTGCCAAAATTTCAAAAAATTGTAGAAAATAATAGAATATACTTAACCAAAAATTTTAACCACCAAAAATGTTCTAAACATCTATTTTACAAACTATTTATTAATTCTTTAAAAATTGAATTAAAGTTGTTTTGTTTATTTTTTACTTTAAACGTGTTTTATGCTTAATCATGTCATAACCGATCGATACGTGTGTCTCAATCGCTAGGTTTTTCGCGCTGGACTGAGAGCCTATTATTAAAATTTAGATTATTAAACCGGTTATAGTTAATTACATTTACAGACGACCGACCAAGTTCTCGGTACTTTCAAATTATAAACGAAATAAAAAGTACGTATCGTGATTTATAAAAAGTTTTATTTATCACGGTGAGAAGAACAGTTGTTTAATATAACCCGACCAACCACACTATTAGTAAACGTTTTCTAACAAAAACCGACTCGCAGCATAAAACCATAAAATTATTAACATCTAATTCACATTCAATCCAAGAAATTCATCAGTTTTTGAAATTGTAATAATACCACCACAATTTTTCGTATAAATCGAATTTGCATTATTTTCAACCACGCATTCGAATCATGATTATTATAATATTAATCATCTCAGAATTTATTTTAAAATTTCACGAGTGTTTTTCCGTATACACATCCGATTATTTAATAACATGAACTTTTGACATTTTTAAACGAAGTTGTTATCTAAAATGCATATCGCACGGAAATTATGATAATCTATATTCATTATTATACCAATCCACATGAATTACGACAGGGGAAAACCGAAATTAAATTGTCTAAAAACATCGGTCTTTGGTATCTTTTAATAATGGAGGGGGAGAGAGAGAGGAACGTTTGTAACTTAATTGTAAAGTTTGCTTTCCGTCGAGAACAATGATGATGTTCAATAATGCAAGTCGCGTGGTTGTCAAATTTCCCCAACGACGAGGACGACGATGGTATTTTCGTGCATGTCGAGCACTCGGGAGTAGACGAGACTTCTAACAATTGCATTTGAGTACTCGGGATAAATTTCGGTAGAAGACAGGGCCAGGGACCAGTTAAAACAAATTCGCTGTACGTGTTTACCAATTTTGAATTATACCTATTATTTTATTTACTAGCTGGTCTTGTTGGTTTACAGAACACGAACATACTATAATATTTATTTTAGTGGTCCCCTATGGAGTAATATAATAATACCTTGTAAGTTTCCCCGGTATAGTTTAAATATATTTTGATCTGTCCCAACAAACTACGGTCATCTATATATTAAAGTTTTCTTTTTTTTTCTAGACTGTGGACACATTCTTTCCTAGTAGTAGTACTTGCTCCGATGTATAAGTGTAGCGCTTTTTCTGAAAATTCAAGTTGTTTAGATTGTACTTTATAAATGTCATTTTTTGATTTCCGACACTATTATTTAAATTTAAGTACGTAAGTGGGAAAAAACGTAGGAAAACCTATAATTTCACAATTTCATTATATTATAAAAACACGGATGACGTTTCCTACCAGAAAAAAGATTAAATCGAAAAATCACAAAGTACCTTTTTTATTGCCTTTTTGATTTATTTTATTGCGGTATAATTGCCAAAACTTTTGAGTTACTTTTGAGCATTTAAGAAATTTTAATTTTTGGGAGTTGTTTGGTGTAATTCGGTTATAAATATACGTAGAAACTTGAAACATGGTAATAATATTTATATTAGACTTACCTAGACGTAATTAAGTTTCAAAAATTATCGGGAGACTTTTTTTTTTTTTAAATCAGCGTTTTGAAATAAATTTAAACGAAAATCACAAAAAAAATTACGACACTTCAAATTATGTATTACCAAACTGTGCTCGGAATTGACATTCATCAATAAATGATTTATTATTTCTTACAGATATTAATGAAATAAACTAATGTATCCTACCTCCCCAACTTCTCACTTACAACAGTGGCCGCTCCCATCCTCAATATCAGCTCTTTTTTCACAATGTGGTCGTTCACTTTGTGTACTAAAATACAACATTTATTATACATGTCAAATTTGTCAAGGTAAAAGGTTTTATAAACATACATTTTTATTTTTATCTAAAGTTAATTTAAGTTACTATACATATTAAACAGTATATTTATTACTATTTATATTATATTAATCATATTATAATCATTTTTTATTAATTAGAACAGGAAAATGAATTGTGACAACGACTGTTACATTTTAAACTACCATTAAAACATACACGTCTTTTGGTTTGACAAGCACTTTTACATGAACAACTTAAGAACCCTTGACCTTCAGATACAACTTGGATAGTTTCACTTAAGGTTAATTCATTTTGTTTTTCAACCTATTTAGCTAAAATAAAATTTGCAATGACATATTGCATATTTCCAGAATTCAACCATCCTTTAATAAGATCATGTGCAGTTCTCACTTTGTACATCTCATTTCTTTTCTTCAATAATGACGGCAATTACGCAAGCAGGGTTCGAGGGTCGTTTGTCAAATTTTGGAAAAAAAATTGTGATACAGTCGTTAATTTTGTACTCTAAAATTACGATATTTCCAACCTATATAAAAAAAACAAAACTAAATTATTAATTTTATTTCCTGTAAGTACACTTATATTTAAGTACCTATAACATTTTTTTTGGCAGCTTTTTCTTAGTCTATTTGCCCATTTGTATGTTCTTCGTATATTGTCTTATTGGTTTTACACAAATTACAAACATCTTCTATGGATTCGTTTTTGCACATTTTGCAATATTCAACGAGAATATCTTGTTTAATATTTTCCTCTTCATATTGGCTGTAAATCTTTTCAAGATCCTCTTCAGCTATTAATTTTTTTAAAAAATTCTAGTGGTAAATGAGATGTTGATAATCTAATTTAAAGATTACAACCAAATAATGTTTTATATAAAGAGCGGCCTGTTATCCGATGATGTGAACAATTTTTCTGGAATTGAACAAACTTCAATCCTATAAATCATTTTTGACATTTTAGATTCTGAATGGAGTGAAGAAGCTTATGATTTTACTAAAATGTTTATTATTTTTTTCAACTGTGCGCAAATTGTATAATCGAAGACTTGCTTAGATTTCTATGTGTAGCACCTTTTCTGAAAGGAAATCGGCATGGGGAAGTACTTTAATAAAGTTATTTTTTGATTTTCCTAATATTTTTTCCAGCAAATTTTGAAAACCGGGAAAAATGTAAGAAAACTGGGAAAATCGGTACAACATTAAACATATATATGTATATGGAGCCTATTTAATTATTTTATTATAAAATAATATATATTATTGATAAAGCATCACGATTACCTGAACTCCGCTCAGAATTGTTTTTTCGTAAGCAATGGTTTATTGTTGTTTACAGGTATACATTAAATTATCTATAATAGTGGCTGCACTCGTCCCCGATATCCTAGGACGTCTTTTTGACATTATCCTTATGACTTATCAAAACCAATATGTATTATCTACACATTTTAAAAAGTCCGGTAATTGCAATATAATAGTCGTATTGAATACAGATAGAATTTATTTTAATTGGAGTGACCATTTTATGAAAATGTGATCTTTTTGTGAAATATTTTAGAATTTTACTAAGTGAAAAAAAACCGTTTTCATTTCATAAAATTATCATCTTTTCATGAAAATCACGAAAATATAAATTTCACGAAGTGGCTACAACATATACATCAATTGTATTTATTTTTAATTTTAATTTTATACGATCATAGATTAAAATTACATAATATAAATAATCAAATGCTAAAGTACATAAAATTTTAACTTGTCATTACAAAATTAACATAAAAATAGCATGTTTTCATCGGAAATACAATGCGATAAAATTCTGACAATATGTATTTAGCTATTTTGACTGAATTTAAAAAAAGAAAAAACTGGGCATCTTCGGACGTAGGTGGGCCACTGCTGTAGGTAAGAAGTTGGGAAGGTAGTAGAGGGAAAAATCAATGTATATCTGTAAGCAACGATAAATCTTTGCTTACGAAAAAACGATTTTGAGCGGAGTTTAGCTAATAGTGTTCCATTGTCAACAATATATTATAGTAATATAATTAAATAGGCATTATATATTTTCTTTAATAACATTTGTTTTAAATTATACCTATTTTCCTATATTTTTCCTGGTTTTTTCCATTGCTATTGTTGTAAATTGGAGCAAGATTTATAGTAGAATAATTGTTCACAGAAAAAAAAATTAATACTTATGTCCTACTAATTTAAGTTTTTTTATTTCGGTGCCACTTCATCCAACACAATTCGAACGGTATTAATTATTAAGCGGGTATGTCACATATAGTATTAAGACTGGTCCCTATTTATTTTTTCTTTACTGCATAGTATAGTACGTTGTGCAGCAGGAGGCATTGTAAGTTTTTATGCCCGGCTCGCGTGGCGTAATTATTTGTCGCGCGGGACTCTACACAACACAGTGCACACGCCGCCATAAAGATAATAAAGAGACGGATGAGTCTATGTGAAGGGCTATTTTATCGGTCTTCGGTAACAAATTACTATTGATTTTGGGGTTATACGAGATTTTTCTCGAAGGCGGGAGAGCTCTAGATCGCCTCGGAACTGTTCCGTTTATCTCTCTCCTCTAGACAAAGTAATATATATTATTGTACATAGATAGCCGACTGGTTTTTATTATATATACATTATTCTACTATATATTAATATTGCGAGAAATCGTGAAGTTTAGCCACCATAAACTGTAATAACCGTCCGACAAACAGTCGTGATAACTCTTAGAAATAGGTTTTTAGTTTGCCGACACGCGTTATCCCATATAAAAATAATTTTGTTCACATAAATTGGAAAACAGTACACAGTTTTACCGTTTAAATTATTAGCAGAAATCGGGACGAAAATATAACGGCATAGTGTGTTACGGATCATTTCCGGTTTCGGTAAAATAGAACCTGCGAAACTGCATAATGTGTAAGCAGCCTCATTTATAGAACTAAGCAGAATTAATCACAAAAGTTGGACATTTTCACACGATGGGTGGTCCACTGTTGTAGATGAGAAGTTAGGAAGAAAACCTACAATTATTATAAATATTAAAGATATTTTGAATCTCTAATATTTATGATAATTCTATAATATGTAAATGTGCATCATATCCTTAGTCCGAGCACAAAATTAAGATTTTACTAATCTGAGGGTTGATGTACCTGATAAATAGTCAATCATTAATCGAAACGTTTGGCCGGTTGGACCAGAATTTTGTAGAAAATATTATATTGAAATTATAAAATATCTATTTTATGTTTTATAATTTCATTTTATAGATACAAAGTTATATAATTTGTATTTATTAGGTGAGTATTTGAAAAAATACAGAAATACTTCGCACGATGAGTGGGGTACTGTTTGAAGATGGGAAGTAAGATATAGAGAGAAATTGAATGTAAATTTGTACCTTATGGTCAACCATTGTAAACGAAAAACGATTCTGAACAGAGTTTGTTTGATAGTGTTAAATGATGAAATAATTACATAGGTACACATAATATATTTTGTTAGTTATTTTATTTTTTTTTGTAAAAAAACAACAGGTGATCCATTTAATAGACAATACACATAAATTAAATTACAGCACCCTCTATAAGCCAAGCTTGTGCCTACAGGATTCTTAAGCGGTTCTTATCAATTACAATTGTATTGATATAAAATAACATATTGTGATAATTGCTATTAGAATATAAATATTTAATAAACAATATTAAAGTCGGAAAAAGTTTAAAATAAAGCAGGAAAACTATATCATAAGTGAATATGTAGTATTTAAAATTATTTAATCATTTTGTTTAATATTATATTTATTTTTTAGTTTTTTCCCGGTTTTACCATGTTTTTCCCAAAACTTCGCAATCAAAAAAATGACCTCTCAAAAGTATCATACCAGTCAGATTTTTTTTCAGAAAAGATGCTATACTTGATAGTTTGGAGCAAGATTTTTCTTGAATTTTGTACACAGTATAGAAAAAAAAAAATCTTAGTAAAACCAATACATCTTCACTACATTCAGAATTTTAAAATCTCTCCTAGGATAATGGGGAAGGATGCAACCACTTTTGTAGTTTTTGTAGTAAGGAAGTTGGGAAGGTAGGATATATACGACAATTTAATGTAAATATGTACACAATGATTAACCATTGCAAATTAAAAATCGATTCTGAGCGGAGTTCGGTTGATATTAATGCTTTGTCAACAATATATAATTCATATTATGGCAAAATAATCATATATACATCATAATATTTTCTTTAATAATTTGATTAATATTGTACGTATTTTCCTGTTTTCCTACGTTTTTCTCGTGTTTTATCAAAAAATAACTTATTTAAAGTACCACCTTAGTCCGATTTTATCTTAGAAAAAGTGCTATGATTGTAAATCGGAGAGAAATTGCTGGTAGAAAAGTTGTTCATAGATAAAATAAAATAAACATCATTGTCAAACCAATACATTTCTTGCTCTGCTCAGAATATAAAACATAAATACAATATTTTATATTAACTTTAATAATTAGTAATTTTATATTGCTTTTCTCTTACTTTTCCAAACTCCACACAATTTTATCTGCAGTAATTTCTTTTATCAAAAGTCTCTCTGCAGTTATTGTTTAGTGTTTATGCGTGTATTTTTCACTGTAGACCTCAATTCATTCTTCACTTTATACAAATTTTTAAATCCTCTTTTTATAGTATCGTTGGTAGCTGAGAGATAAAAATACAATCTTTATACTTTTTCCGTGTTCTGTTAATTGAATTAAGTTCGTAATCGTATATAATATAAAAACAACTGAAAGTGACTGTCAGTACAAATACCAACTGAAGTATATAGTTATATAGTATATAGCTCTGCGTTTCAAATACTAATAAACAATTATTGTGCATAGGGATTTATCGTATCACGTTTATCAATTTACAGTTATTATTAATTAGGTTAGTATTAGGCATTAAACACGAAGACCCAAATATTATATTCATATTGTCAAATATCAATAATCCAAATAATAATAATATGTACTATAAAAACAAAATGTTGGATAAATGTTCGATAATCAACCAACTTAATTATGACTAATATGAATTGTTTATGAGAAAAAGGCGCCTTTGAGAAATTAAATATTTCATTGCCTAGAGCCTGTTGCTTTATTCAGCTCTGCCATACCATACAGGATCTAATGGCATCCTGCAATATCGTGGCAATTCTATTCGTTCAACTGTCAGATGTTCCGACTTTTAAACGAAATGAGAAATCCACTTAAAGTTTGTACACATCGTAATATTGCTTACGATTACATTTAAACGATAAAATAATCGAATAACTGAATTATTTTATAATAGCGTTTTACGATGGCGAAAAGTAATATTTACAAAAAAAAAAAAAAATAAAAAAAATAAGATTTTTAATCTGTAGACTTTTTTTATATTTTTTTCTGATTTTTAATTTAATTTTTTTGGGTTACAGGTTGCTGAAGTGCCGATGCCACAAGACTAGACCACACAGATATCGATCCGTAACGGACAATAGACATTCCGCGCTGATCAGCACCCCGTCGGGCGTGGCAGCCGGAGCAGCCACTGTTCCGCTGTCACTGTCACTGCAGACCACGCCACTAACATCATCACCCGTTGTAGTAGGTGGCGGTGGTAGTGGCAGTCAAAATCAGGCGATAGCCGCGGTAACCCCGACGTCTAAGAGGACCACGTCGTGTACGCCCACGTTCCCAGATTCGTTTTGCGTCGAAGACACACGGAACGTGATCAAGTACTGATAACTTTTATATTTCCTGTAATATTATAGGCGATTACGTAAGTTACACAATGCTCGTTTTATTCGCCTCTATCTTCGCGAACCCTTCGCCACCACCACCGAACGACCGGTAGCGCACCGCGTGCCCGATTTCCATGTATAATGAATTATCGCAAAAAAAAAAAAAAATGCACTTAATGCAGAAATTAATATACCAAATCATATTCGCTACGTCCGCCACCGGCCCGCGTGATTCGCATACATATCGAAATACGCACGCGTTTCTTCCATGGCCATTACTTTTCGTTCGTCGTCGGTGATGATAAATTGTGTAAGGTTCTATCGCGTTGCGATCCGATGACGAGAGAATAATAAAATTGATGACGGAGTGACTTTTATCGACTGGTCCATCGTCGGTAAAAAAAAAAAAAACGCGGGAAAATCTCCGAGCCGTAATATTGAATGAAATATCGCGGGTGGACGAAAAAATACAAATTTAATTCAACAATATTATTATAAGACCGTTTTCGCGATTTTCGGTCGTTAATTTCGCGGGTCGGCCCATAATTCCGGGAAGATAAAAAGTCGTATATTACATCGATATAATCGAAAGTTCTAGCTAGTCGGAAAATAAAAATACTAAAAAAAAATTCCGTGTAAAGAAAACTTATCCGCCACGCCACGTTTAGTTGAAAAATTCTTCGCATAAATAATGTTTAAGTAATAATGTTATCTCACGTAAAAATAAACGTCGGTGCGTTTGTTTTTTTTTTTTAAAAAAAAGAAGCCCTTTGCGGTCTCGTCCGAAACTATGTTGTACCATAATGTGTAGACGTTATTTTTGTGTGCGGATAAAATAAATGCATCGAATGCCTTTACGTTTTTAATGTGTTTAAAATTATACATATATTGATATATTAAAATAAAATTGTATATCGCTATTTTAAGTTATATACATGTTACTATGAATGTCCGCAGTAGGTGAATGCTGACAGTCACTGGTTAATATCGCCATTAACCAAATTCATTGGCGAATGTTGGCATTTTGATTAAATTTGTACTATTTGTAAATATTCAGTGTCAACATTGATCAAAGTTCTTATGTAAACTGACGTTAATGTCAACATTTTTTAATTTTTCAACATTCACCAATTTCAGAGGTATTATGTCATATTCTTCAGGTCAGCATTCACCAATTGCAGATATTCACAGTAACATATATACTCGTGTATAATACTTATATATTATTTCATATTAATATACAATTGTTTGTAACTTTTTGTTTGTATTTAACATCTATAAGCCAAGTGATGTGTTATAAGAAAAGCTGGGCAGTAACAGGTTAAACAACTCGAAATAGATATATTATAATAAGTTATTTTTTCGGTAATTTTTAAGTTGACGTATAGTTGAAAAACAATAGTACACTGAAAAATAATTTTAATAATAAGGGCATGTGGTTTATAGGATAACCACGCGATTTCTTTTATAGTATGTACAAAATACCTTTTATGAATGTAAATAATTATGTATAATATAATTATAATTTATAATTAAATTTAGTTATTATTTTCCTAGAAGTTCGTAACTTAACTTAATCACTCAAGACCAGGTATATTTCAAAATTAAGTTAAACTTATCCAACAATTTTTTTCAGGCCCGGCCTAACCTTGCCCAGCTTTGAATTAAGTATATTTCAAAAGTAAATAATTCCTATGTGTATATTATTAAAATGTGAATTTTTTTCTATAATAAGTGTGTGAAAAAGTATTATAGCAGTTGTTTACTGTTAATTCAAATATATTATTAGGGCTCGGGATTTTATGCACTTAACATCCACAAAAACGTTAAAATAGCTATAAACAGCTCTACAATTTTTTTAAAACAATGAAAAATGGTAAATGACTTTAAAACCCTACCATTTTTGTTTTTCAAATATTTTTGAGTGATTTTTTCTAAGATAATGGAACAATAATATGTGCTTAAAGTCTCGAACTTTATTATATTGAAATACTTATAAATAGATGTATTTTTAATTTAAACAATAAGAATTCATACTACTATGTAAAAAACAAAAACGTAATTTTATGACGTAATGTATTATTGTACCTTGATTTAAATCTAAGCGAAATTTTTCAATCATATATAAGAGACATTATAATAAATCAATATATCTATTTGTAACTTTGTTTATATTATATATACAAAGAAAAGAAAATTAATAAACGAAATTAATAGAATACACCTATTATAAAACTGAATCGATGCATGTAAAGGTTTTATTTTATTTGTTATCGGTCATTTCAAATAAATGATTTTTCTATTATCGTAAAAATGATGGGTGAAGTACTGAAAAAAAAAAACACATTATTACCATTATAAGTGGACATTAGAGAGGTTTAAATCTCCCCTCTCCCGATAATGATTTTAATTTGTGGAAGGTTTTAGTCTCTCTATGTGTACAAAACTTCTTTATTCAATTATTGTCTAACTAGATTATCTAAGGGCAGACCCAGGTATTATTATATTAACATGTGTTTAATTATACAAATGACAATATGTTTATAGTTTTTTGAGAGTTATTAATTATATAATATAAAGAAAATTATGCATTTAGTGAAAACATTAAACTAAACGTAAAAAATCATTATGTATAAACTTGAAAAACGGCAAAGTTAGAATATAAATCATTAGTAAAAAAAAAATATATACAAAAATGGTCACAACATAACAGAATAGGTATTTGTTTAAAAACAAAAAAGTGTTAAATTACTAAAAAAGCCATTTTATAATGTCTATTTTAAATCTATGTAATGGTAATATGTGTAGGTGTTTTGGTATTAAGTTTAGAATTTTTGTACCGACAAATTCATAGTGTTTTCGTGTGCCTGTTTTATGAGGTCAGTGTATGTTAAAGTTTTTTTTAGCGAACCTGGTACCTATATTATAACACACAAAATATGGAACATTATTTTTGATTAAAAATAAAGACTGCTGATTTCAAATATAAGTTTTTGATATTTAGTATATTACAATCTTCAAATAGTTGTTTCGTATGGTTTTTTTTTCTTTTTTTAAGGCGATCATATTTAGATTATTTTTCTATCATGTTTGCAATCGAGAGAAAGCGTTATCATAAGATCCTCCTCAGCCTATTATTCCATAAGAAATAATTGGTTTTATCAGTGCTAAGTAAATTAGTCTTAAATCTTTCTTATTTAAGATATCTGGAAATTCCCTCATTATGTAAATCATTTTTCTTGTTTTGTTTAGTATTGAATTGATTTGTTTATTCCATTACACGTTTGAGCCCATTTACACCCAAATATTTAGTATTATTCATAATGTTTATTTTCTTACATTGGTAATTTATATCATGAGTATTACATGTTTCAACGTATAGTATAAAGTCTTTTAGGTTTGGTAATATATTTATTTTATAAATTTAATAAAATAATGGCTTTTTCGTAATTTAATAATAGGTTATTTATAATAAGTCAGTGTTCTATCATTTTTAGATCTCCCATTATAGTTTTAAACCTCTTCTCACATATTTTCAGAGTAAACTAAAACGGAGTCATTAGCATAGCAAACTAAAGTACTTTTTAAGGGTAAGTTTTTTATGTCATTTAGCTGTATATTGAATGATATAGGTGAAATTGTCATTCCTTACGGTACCCCACATTTAATCTTCATTTCATCACTATATGTTTTGTTAACTTTAACTAATTGTTTCCTATCACTAAGGGGTAAGATGTGAATAATTCTAAAGCGGAACTGGTTATCCCGATGTTTTTCATTTTATTCAATAGAATATCGTGGTTAATCGTGTCAAAAACTTTAGCCAAGGTAAATCTATGTAATCTATCTAATATAACATTTTTTTTCTTTCTCTAATGCATTGTAAATAATATTTGTTGTTTTTGCTAATGTTTGATCCATCCCTTTTTCCAGTTTAAAACCAAATTGGTTTTCAAATAATAGTTTATTTTTTTAAAAAAAATTCAACTAGACTATTTTTAATTATTTTTTCATATACTTTTGCAACATTTGATATAATAGAGATTCTATAGAAATCAATTTATCTACTGAAAACTAAATAGTCAATTAACTACTCGACAGACAGTATCGTTCTAATAATATCTACGTGTTTAATTTGAATGAAAACGGTGTTCAAAACACTACAGTGAGGTATCTATTACAAACGATATTTTATCTGTCATGAATCTGGATATTGACCAAATTAAAATGGTACGGCTTGGAAACGGGTCAAATAAACCTCGTTCGTTAAAAATAGTTCTCCCACTCGGATTAAAAAACCGTGGGAAAAACCAAGACAAACGTGAGACAAAAAAAAAACGACAAACTAATCGTTTTTTATTAGCAATTGTTAATTGTTGCGTTGATAAAAGGGTATATGAATGTCCGGTGTGATAATAGATAGTAGACTATCTGGGTGGTCACGGGTTTATATAAATGTTTAAATGCTTAAACCCTAAAAAGATATTAACTTCAAAATATAAAAAAGTGACCTCCTTATAGTACCTCCCCAGTCAGATTTCCTTTCAGAAAAAGTACTAACATTGTATATCGGACAAAAATTGCTGGTAAAAATTGTCCACAGAAAAATAAAAAAAATAAACACCATTGTAAAACCAATACATTTCTCGCTCCACTTAGAATCTAAAAATAATTTTACTATTATTATTATGACCGACCGGCGACCACTCAATTTTGGTGATCGAAAATAATATTAAAAAATTCGTATTTAAATTAAATATATTCAAATATCTTTCAGTAATATATTTACGTTCCATAGTAATTTTGCCGGGCTGTGAATAAATTGTACTTCAGCCCGAGTATACCTAGAATAATATTATACTATATTGTTATACGTTTCAACCAAAATAATTATTATACCTGCACAATTCGATGGGATATATTTCCCTTTGAACGCGCGTGAAGCTTAATATATATTATTAATGTTATAATATTATATTCGTTAATTTACATTGTATATGTAAACCTATATACAGGGTGATTAACTAAGTGTGCTCACTCAATTTGTGGTTAAATTTTTCGTTTATTCAAATTATGATTTTTTAAATTTTTAAGTGTAGTTGAAGCCAATATTATGATATTTAGATTTTTCACAACATTTAAGAAGTATCCTGCGGTGATACCAAAATTAGTTTTTCAAATAAAAAAACCAATATTAACATATATTAAAAATTCCATTAATAGATGGAGTATTATTTAAAATAAATATTCTTAGAGCAAGAGTAATGGAATACTAATAAAACGCCGCGTGCCGTACTACTACACAAATGGCCACCCTACTCTTTCCTTACCAAAACTTAAAAGTGGAATATCTTGTTAACGGGTTAATGGAAATCAAAAATATTGACACCAAAATGTATTTAAAGTAATACTCCGTCTATTTATGGATTTTTTTTTACGCAAGTTCTCATTTGAAAAAGTTGGGATTGCTATAGATACTCTTTAAGTTTTGTAAAAATTTAAGTATTTGAAAATATTGGTTTTAACTACACTTAAAAATTCCAAAAAACAAAATTTGAATGTATACAAAATTTAACCGAATAAATAGAATGATTACGCTTAGCGAATAGTCCTGTATACAGGCACGGATTTATTACGGTATACTGAATTTCAAAACGAAAATTATTTTACTATACAGAAAATCAAAGGATCACTCGTAATATATGTATTCAGATTTTTTTTTGTCGAAGTAGAAAAAAAAAACATGAAATTATTTTATTGAATATATGCGGTGATTTCGACGCTATTCAAATAATATGTATATTATATCATAAAACACAGTATTATAATATGCATTCCTTTCAATAATACCTATAGGTACCCATATATTATATTAAATAACGAGTCAAATACATTAACGGTTGAATATTCAAGAACCTATTCAAAAAAATGTATATATATATATATATACGTATAGGACTTATAGGTACTTTACTTGATTACATTGTATTATATTACATTATATTATAATATTATATGAAGCAAAATATTTTAAAAAAAAAAAACACACATCGACAAGGTCGAAAATTTCAAACCCTAAATTTAGCCAGTCTGTGTTATAATCATGGACTTATACATCCATATACAGCGACAGGTCATGGATCATCTAGCATAGGCATAGTTAAGGAGGCTTGGAGGCTCCCTAATATACTTCACAAAATTAAAAATCTTAACGTAGACTACACATTGAAAATCTATACTGAGACTACGTATCCCGTTGAGCATATTTTGTCATCCTACGCGATTGTAGCATGATTGGTGCTCAACAATTTGAATTTTAGTGTCATTCAAACTTTGTATGCATTCGTTAGTTAATACAACAAACAACCAATCTTGGTACTACTATGTCAATATTTTGACTTGAAAATCATCTGGTATTATGTAACAATTTGTAACCGCGAAAAATAATGTTTCAACCGCCATAGAACTCCAAAAACCGGTTTTTCTAGTCTTGGTGCTGGGAAATTAATAAATACAATACTATTCTAGTACTATAGAATACCAATTCAAAAATGGGATCACCATGTCCAGTTAAACTGATACATCAAACAACAGTTATAAAATCTATGTCCATTTTCAAAATTATTGTCGGATTACGCATTTTGGAATTACAATTACCTATTTCAACCAAAAATACGTAGGTGTAATGGCCACTTAGTTTAAACCAATTTAAATTAGGTCTTCCTTTAACTTTATTGAATTCGTATCAGGTTTGAAGTTAATTGATACAAACAATACTATAAACTATAACAAATTACGACAAATATAATACTCAACAATACTATAGGTAATAAAATAATAGAGTGCTTTTTTAGTATAAAAATCAATGTGATTATTGTACAATGACGGCAGTCAGTCAGGAAAAATGATCAAAAAACCTAACGTGTTTAATTAGTGTAATGCTATAGCATATAGGTATAAATAACTTAAAAAACAGATAATTTATAAGAGTATAATATCAATAGATAATTTTAATTTATTGAGAGATGGTGGTTGTAGTGTTAAAAAGTCGTAAAATGTCGGAGTTTTATGAAAATAGTATTGTATTTATTAATTTCTCAGCACCGCAACTAGAAAAACCGATTTTCTGAAGTTCTATGGTGGTTACAAATTTTTTTTTGCACTTAGAAATCGTTAAATAATTCTAGTAAGTTTTAAAGTAGAAATTTGAGCACAGTGGTACCAGTTTAACACACCTCAATAAGCGAGCATGCAAGCGAAAGATTATGTTGAGATGTTCTACTGATTTTTGGCCATCGGTCACGCTACAGTAGAGAGTCTAATTTTATAAAACGCACTATAGTCTATGCTTGTGTATAGAAAATTAAATAAATACATAATCTTAATTTGTAAATAGTTGACAAGACAACTCTATTTTCATGAAATATACTACAGGTAACCAAATTATGCATGAAATTATAGTTTATTTATTTATTGTATAAATACATTTAGACACCTGGGACATTCCACGTTCGCAGAATGGACTTCTCTAGTTTCTTAAATTGTTTAACCATGCTTACAAAAATAATATATATTTATAATCAGTTCTAAATCCGTGTAAAATTGGGAACGGAAATTTCGATTTAAAAAAAACGATTAATTTTTATACACATAGTATGTACATATTATTATCGATGTGGGGTTAGGTACCTCAGGTTTTAGGTTAATAACTTATATCTACAACACTCAACTAACGCTGCAGTTCGAATACCTATCTATGCCATTATATCGGTTATAAACGAAAATTCATGAGTATTGTGTGAAATACAATACTGTAGACTCTGCTTACTATAATATAGGAGAACTCGATAAAAATAAAATCTATACAAATGCTTGTTTGACAAACCATACTCATACCGACAATATGATATTAAATTAATAACGGTTGGATTAAAACAATAATATATAATATTTGAACAGGTTGGTGGATTTAGATTCCACGAAGCTCATGAAAACCATTTAAATTAGGTTCCTTTTTTTTTTTCTGTAAAAATTAAAAAATTCCTGTCGTAACAACCATACAAATTTATCTAATAATGTACATTGTTTTATTAAAATGTATCAGAAATAGAAAATTACAATTGCAATAAAAGCGTTAGTTTATAAATTATTGAGTAAAAGAAGATAGTATATATCCCCCAGATTACACCTACAACTGTTTCCGTGGAACTTATTCTGCACCTCAATCGAAATTAACAGGAAAAAAGACTGACATATTTCACACAATGGCACAATAAATATGTCACTGTCGTAAGTGGAAAGTTGGAAAGGTAGAATATATCGAGTGGTTCAATTTATATTCGTATGCAACGGTTAATCATTGCCAACAAAAAATAATTTTAAGTGAAATTCGGTTAAATGTATTATTTTGCATCTACAATATTATAAATTACAAATTTCCTTATTTTTCGTTTCATAAATTTGAGCATTTTTTTTTTTTTTTTTTGATTCAATAAAAGAATACAAGATGTTGATGAATGGGACAAGATTTCTGGTAGAAAAGTTGTTCAAAGAAGAAAAAAATACAGTGAAATTAATAGGCACATACCTAACTATACTCAGATACTCAGAATTTAAAAACTATATAAAACAACATAGTACGTTGTTTATTATTTCTCGAAACGGCGACGATTCAAGTATCTAATTTTGAAATCATTTCTTGCAAATAAACATCATTACATAAGAAAAAAAAAACCTCGAGGTCTATGCAGGCATTCACTTCAGCGAGTCTCACTGGGTGATGTGATGAATTTTAATAAACTCCGTTCCGGTGCACTTTTATTACAATTAAATTTAATATTATTTTGTATTCGTTACATTATATAGTTACCGATATTGTTTTCTTCTTTCTACGCGGAAACCGAAGTATCTTTCGTCTGGTCGCATAACGCGGCTAATGAACAAACAACGTAGGTAATTGCACGCGAGTCTTCTTTGAATAATACCTATGGATATTATTTCCGATGAAAAAAAAAACAAGGATTCGTTATCGCAGCGCATCACGCTCAAATTAATGGTCGCACAAATTGACTTACTTGCTATTTATTCCAAAATTTTAGTCTAGTTATTATAATCTGGTTAGCATTTACACGAATTTCTTTCCAGTACAGGTAGGTATCTATTATCCGTTTCATCGAATATTATTACTCTATAAAATCGTATAAATAATATGTGTATAATACTCGTATAAATTTTCAGCTTTAATTATAGAAGGAAAGTCCTAGCAATGTTAACAGAAATTAATCATTGCTGCCAGTTAATCGAAAAAAAACATGTGGAATTGGGCGATTGTTAAGTCGGTAAAAGAATTTATACTTATAGAATGCGTAACATGAAAGTACAAAATATTAAAGGTCTCATTATTTTATTGTGCATAAGTCTACAATACCGAGTTACATTGTGAACAACAGTGAGAGTGAAAGAATCTTATGAATAGAATGACAAGAGATGATTGGGCGTGTGGTCGTCGGCGGTTTTACGATCTACTGTGGTACCAAAGCTGGACACTAACTAGTTATAAAATTAAAGGTAAGTTAGAAAGTTACTTTTTATTAACTTTCTAATTTACCAAGTTGGTTTTTATTTATAATATCTTTGTAGTTTAACTAGTTGAATTAAACGTGGAAAATATTTTAATTTAACCCGTTAAAAACAAAAAGGAACTAGTAATTTTTTTGTTTTTTTTTCTTCGTTTCAAAAATCCAAATGTTCTGTAAAATATATGAATATTTCCAATTTTATGATAAAAACATTTTTTCTTGTCATATTATTTGATAACAAATTATAGTGGACATTAGATCATATACTAGTATGCATAATGTATACAATCTAAGTAAACTATTTTCTAATCGTTTTTTATGTTTATGGCACTGAGATAGATAACAATATACTCTATATCATATTCTCAATGGTCTATGGAAATTGGTTACACACGGTAGCCACGATGCATTATAGACATAATATAGTCTATAGCCTATAGACTATTATAATATTACATTCGAGGCTTATTTTTATATATTAGAGATGATGAAGAACACCTGGTTCTTTAAGTTACAAAACATTGAAAGATTAAAAATAAGATTGTCATTGACAATCGTTTTTATTTGTTTCTTGTTATAATTAATGTTTTTTTAAACAATCGTTCTTGTTAATAAAGCTTGACAAAGCATCGCTATCAACTGAACTACGCTCAGAACTGTTTTTAGTAAGCAATGGTTACAATGGTTATAGTTTATCTTTGCTTACAGATTAGTTTTCCCTCTGTATCCTACATTTCCAATTTCTCATTTACACTAGTGACTCCACTTGTCCCCATTATCATTTTTTTTTTGTATTTATAGCTTATCTATATCCGGAATGGAAGGTTTGGGTAGTATCCGGTTTAACAGTTCCGATATTCAAACAAATACTCGAGTAGTCAAGTTGTAACATTCTATTAAATATGTATACGATTTGTGGTAAAATAATTGTTTTGAGTACCTACGGTGTTTTAATACTGAAATTGAATTTGTTTAATTATACAGTCACAACATGATTTATTAAATATTATAACGTAACCAAATATTGCAAATATTTCATTTGTTTGTCTTTAATACGTTATTTACACACAAAAATAATGTGTTGTTTTATTGTAATAATATATCATAGTTCTAAAAAATTAGAAAACCTTCAGTGAGCTCATCCAAACTTTATAATCTAAATACACTCTACGGGAACAGACTTTTGATGGGAAATGGGAAAAATAAAACAGGAATAATTATTGATACATAATGTCAAGGAATATAAAACACTCGACAGTAGATTAACTATGGATGGATTTCTAGCAATTATTGAAATGGTTTTAGTCATCGGAATATAATCTGTCACAGAAAATTGATTGTGCACTCTAGCAGCACAATAAATGACTTAAACCGTAATCGGACATGGATAAATGTAAGTAAGTTATTGTTAACAACTTTTTAACTAAACTAATTAATTTTGTCGACGGAAAACGAACTATTTATCTAAGATTATCAATTAGTACCTACATATAGCCTTTAGGTATTATTACTGTACTGGGAAAATATATATTATCAATTTGAACGTTTAAACCTAAAAAAAACCTCTATTCTATAAGTAAGTAGGAAATATTATGCTTACAAAACGTGTGTACGGCAGATATTAAATCGTTAACTAAGTGATTTTAATACTATTAAAAACTATTTAAAATAATTTAACTTTAATAAGTGTTAAAATTTATAGTTTTCAAAAGTAAAATGTTAATACATTTAAATATGGACCATGCCTCAACTTAGTAAAACTGCAGAGTGACAAAGAAATTATATTTTCTTCTTAGCAGAAATAAATGGGCACTTCAGCAAACTGGATATAGTGAACAAATTTAAGTGAACCATTAAAATTAACACGGAAAAACATAATTTCGTACCGTAGTACGAACAGTAAGCAGCTAGAAGCTCTAAACTCATTCTAAATTTGTTAAAAGTTTTTGTATTTTATATTGTTTACGTATACAACTTTTTATCTCCATCACAAATAACGTAGATAGTTAAATCATTAATATTTATAATTTTCATGTATTTTATCTAAATATTTCTGATTTAATAAAAAAAAAAAATAATAACAGGGTTACATATTATTATATTCGAGGTTTTACGTAGTTCCATAATACAAAAATGATACGACATTCCATACAAAACCTCAAGCTTAAAGAGCACTGAGGTAACTATAATGGTAAGACTGTTAATTTATTTGAAAACTTTCTTTATCATTAATTTTTATTGATCATAATATCGTGATCAGCAAAAAAAGCTCTCACCATTGATAAAATTAGAAAAAAAAACTGAAAAATTACGATATTTTAGAAATTAATAAAAACTTTTATATTATTATTAAAATTAAAAAAATATGTTTTATTATCAGGTATTTTAATTTGTTTTTTCTGTTGCGTTGAAATAAAGCTATTGTACTTGTAACCAGTATCTCGTCTTTCGGTACCCAGTCGGTGTTGTAGATAGGAAGTTGGAAAGAACTGATACAGAGGAGATTTCAATGTATATTATCAGTAAGCAATGATAAACTATTGTTAACGAAAAAACGATTCTGAGCAAAGTTCAGTTAATAGTGATGCTTAAGTATAGTATAAAGAATGTATTTAAATCAAATTTATTTTATTTCAATATAGCTAGGTCTATAGTGTTGCTTTTTCAACAATGTGCATATCCTAGACAACAATGATTGTTTAATAAAGATTAAAATAAAAACTGAATAATAAAAAAGTTAATAAAAACGAATGCCAATGACAATTTTATTTTTAATCTTTCAATCATTTTTAACCTAAAGACCGAGGTTTTCCACATTATCTCGAATATTATTAGGAATTTCAAAAAACAGCCTGTTTAAAGTAACACCCAAAGAATATTTACTTTCAGAAAAGGTGCTATACTTAATATTTGTGGTAAGCTTTTTGGTAGAAAATGTGTTGACAAAAAGATAAAAATAAATATCAAACAAATACACTCCTCGCTTCGCTCAGAATCTAAAATCAGTTTTTTAATAATTTTAATAGTATGCCACTATTATAATATTTTAACGGTTCAGTAAACTGCATTTAATTATTAATTAAACATTTTATGTGAGAGGGGGTTGTAATACTCTTGGCACTTTTTGTTACTGATGCATTTATTAATTAATATTATTATAATTCAAGATGTGTTATTATATTAATTCGGATTAAAATATAAACTATGGGACTTTTATGTGCTGCCGTCTTCCGTAATACTGGTACTATACCGCTGTGAAATACAAACTCACCACTAGATGGCACTAAATGTTACACATTTAAATGGATGCAATTTTATTAGTAGAAAATGTATCTAACTAAAATTGTTATCTTCAAGGTATAAAAACAAAGTTGGAGATACCAGTGATGGGCAAAGATAATTAAACATTTATCTAGATAAAGAAAATATATAGTAAATATAGAAATATAGATAATTTTTGGTAAAAATCTAAATTATCTAGATAAATAATAATAATTTATTTATTTATTTATTATAAATAAATTACGGGCAAAAGCCGAATTTTGGCAGATTAAATAAAGATAAAATACATACCGCTATTTATTTGAATTAAAGAAAAGATAGACATTTTTTTTTTTTACACTTTTTTATCAATATACTTAAAAAATATTTAATATACAGATGAACTTCGAAATTAGTCGAATTAAGTTGAAATCAAAGGAAAATGCAATTTTTCAACTTATCGAGGTTTTCGTGTTATCAAGGTATTAAGTTTGTACAAAAAAAGTGATTTAAGGCGTTTTTAATTAATTTATAATTTATAACATGTATAATGTAGATCTACAATCTATTCAAAAATGGTTTCTTCACTTTGTGTCTTATACATCTGCATTGTAATAATTCCGAATTCATCATATACTAACTTACTTAATTGTGTAAATTTAGACACGTTAGAAATATGACGTATAAGATCAGATCTAATCTTTTCATACAAAATAATAAACAGTTATATAGATTGTTCTGAATTATTGGCAACGATAAATTTTAAAATAAACGAACATGAATTACTGCAAGTAATTTATAAACGTAATATGAAAGATCTATATCCAAATATTTAAATTATGCATTGAATATTTGTCTCAACATTAGTTATTCCAAACCAGATAACTGAACCTCCAACGTTCGTTTTCCGTTTTAAAAATAATGAAAAATTATTTACGATCGACTAAGTTACAAAAAAGATTGAATCCTTTAGTTATACCAACTATTGAGAGTGCCTTTACATCATCATTAGAGTATGAAGACATTGATGAATTTTCAAGAATGAAATCTAAAAAAAGCTTTATAAACAAAAAATAACTATGAATAGTTATCATTAATCATTTATTATTTAGTAACATTATTATTTATTAGAATAATAATTAATTGATGTTTTTTTTTTTTTAAATTTATAAAAATAAATATCAGACATTATACCTACTTGAATCAGAACTTAAATGAAAAAATAAATTTATTTAAGAGCTTACATAAGTTATTTTGTTTAGGATAGTGATAGTAAATTGTATATCGTATAGAATTGGACAATTGTTAAATCTGCCCCTGCTAACAAAAATTCGTAAGTTGTTTTTATTTTTTCCTGTTAACAACTACCCATTTTACCAGCAATCGAACATTCTTACTTCAGTAAAAGATTTAATAAGAACTTTCTTGTAGGATATTTTTGATGTAATCGGTGTATCAGGAAGGTTAGTTTTGATTATCCTTGTATTTATCTTGCCACAGTTTTGTAAAATATCTTAAAATCCACTTACGAGTTTTTGCCGGATAATCAACAATATTAGAATACCCAGTATATTACTAATTTTCTCAGAAAAATTAACTTTTTACGGAGATTGTTTTGCAGTATATTTCACAAACAACCATTTCTACAATTTTATATTTATATTATATTTTGTCACTTTTATTTTTGGGAGTAAAACTACTACTTATATTAGATTTTCCAAAGGCAATTTATATATAAAATTCCATAAATAAATAGAATAAATGGAGTATTAGTTAAAATAAATTTTAGTGCTGACATTTTAAAATTCCACCAATTCGTAGATGATATATTCCCCTTAAGTTTAATTAGAGGGAGAGAGTAGTGGTGCATTGTTAAAATGTCGTGCTCCACAATACAAATAATGCTTCACTACTCTCTCCCTCTCTCGATTTCATTACTTTTAGTTTACAACGACTGATAGAGTCATTTTTTAAAAATTTTATATCTTAAGTTTTCATAATATTCGGGAAAATCTAAAAGAGACATTAAATATGATTTTTCTAATTGTGGCGCAACGATTTCATTGCTTAAAATTGTTAAGATTATATTTTTCTACCAGGAATGTTTGTCCAAATTTCAAGATAACTTTGTTTTTTTTTTGGTTGAAAGAAAATTTTGTGTAGTTTTTGAAAAGAAAAGTCGTTGTTTAATTTTTTTATAGCTATCTTAATAATTACGGAAACTCTATAGGAAATATGGTAAAGTGTACGGCGTATGGGTTTTTTTGTTTTTATTCGGTTAAAAATTAATGTAGAAACCTGTAGTTTTAACAAAATATCTATACAACATTAATAGCTGTGATAGAACCTTTGTAGACGTGGTTACATTTTCAAAACATTATAGCTATTTTTAGGTTATTTATAGATATTACAAATTTCGTGTCTTATATGTATTTTTATTTGGTAGGCATTTAAAATTATATGACATGACTTAAAAAAATTATTGAATATTTAATAGAAGATACATTAAAAGTTTTACTTCGTGGTTTTAAAAAAAAGTTGTATGTATTAGTTTTTTTTTTCATATGTATTTTAAGAAAAAACTTTGATAAAATTGTGAAGCAGCTTTCTTCTTAAACCATATTTGTTCTACAAAACAAATTCAGAAAAAGGTTAATACTTTCCAAGTTAATGGATGTCTTACAATAGATTAATCACCTTGCATAGTATAACCAGTGTCATATAAGGATAATATTCAAAATATCTAAAAAAAGTTGACGGATAATTGTCAGAATAATTATCTAGATGCAGAGACACAGGGACATTTTATCTAGATGACAATTTTGCTCATTACCTATCATAAAATTAATTGCTAAAAGTATACCAGCGAATGATATGAAAACAGCCGGTGTATGCGAGGTGGGAAATCGTGAGTAGAGGACAAAGGTAATCAATCTCAAATAGTTCAGATAAAAGCGAAGAAGAAGTAAAAGTGTACCGGATTTGGTATACGCAATGTAAATTTTACACTATGGTTTTTTGATTATTAATGTAACTCGATAATTAATTTATTAATACATACTAATGTAAACTAAATAAATTACCTATTCTTTCTAACAATAAGGTAAATTACAATTGAAAAAGATTTATTTAGAGAAATGTATTTAGATGATTCAATAATTGTGTTTGTTTAATGGTCCAGATTACTTATTTCTCATCTAGATTAGATAAACAATACAAATAAGCATAATATTTAGATAAAACACAATAGACTGTATAAAACTAACATGTTAATAATGCAACTTTACGATTACACGGATATAAATTTATGTATTACCTATATTATAAATTGTATAATAATTAACTGTTTTTGAATTCGGTAATAATAATGTTTAGCGTATACCTAACATGTATAATATTATAATTTTATACCGGTTTAATATATTTTAGTAAACCTAAATTATATACGCGTAGGTATACGATGTTGTTTGTTTTTCATGATACTATATATTATGTAAATGAAAATGTTATCGAGTCGGTAACTTGCGATCGTATATTGTGTCATAAAAGGTCAACGGACACAATTAGCATTTTAATATAAATAACAAAAATCGTTATTTTAGATAGAGTATCTACCACGCGCGCGTATATAATATTATTACTATAAGAGCTAATATTTCAAAGTTTGTTGTTAACTTTATTACCTATACTGCCCTGCAAAAGACACAGCGATTTACGCCGTATACAACAATAAGATAACTAATAATACTTTAGTAGTTTCTTCGAACGATTGAAAATATATACAATATATTATAACGTTCGAGAAATATATTTCACGAGGGGAAAAAAAAACCATCGAGACGCGCAAAAACTTTGATGTGTATCTAATAATATAGTGTATTACATTAAATTAAAAGAATCCATAAAGCATTGGCCGTTTATAAATTATTTGGCAACTTTTGAATGACCGAATGTTAAATAATGTATAAATATAATATGTACAATATACACAATACGCATTTATATGTATACGACTATAATTTTGAAAATCGATTAATGTAGAGATGACACGCGTAACGGACGAATTCTCGTCCTATATTCGATTGTTATACGATTCGGTATGAGAAATTATTGTAAAAAATCGCACTATATATATATATGCTCAACATATAATGCAATACCAATCGGTTTGTTATACTGTACTGTACACGCTTATTAAACGCGACAGAGGTAAACGAAAAATTGTTTTCATTTGTTGGTAACACAGAATCGCCGGCTGCTTTCATCTTAATTATAAATTATTATCGAATAGCTATTAAAGAAACTATTTTTGAAACTAATTTCATTTTTAGTTTTTGAAATTGTAATAAAATATCTGTGTAATAGCAATTAAAACGTCCCCTCTGATTTTAAAAATTTAAATTGAAAGAAACTAATAATTTTACGTTAAGAAGGAGGCTCCATCCTCCTCCTACTTTAACCACTGAATGTGTCTAAGGCAACAATCCAGTGTATGTTTAAAGCGAAAAAATTGATTTATGTCTCGTAAAAAGATTTGTTCATAAATAGGTTTTGTTCCTTGAGTAATGTAGGGCGATACCCGATTTCACTAAAAATGTATTTTCTTCTTTTTCACCAAAATCATATTATTTAGCTCACTATTGATTCAATAAATATTTAGTGATTGTTTATGCGACCCGACAATATTATAGTATACAATATAAAGGTGAAAAAATGTTAAATTGTATTTTTAAAATGTTGTTCTAGGATAATGGGAACGGGTGCAGTCACTGTTATAGATAGGAAGTTGGAAAGGTAGGATACAGAAGGAATATAAAGTATACCATTCAGCAACAATAAACCATTGCTAACGAAAAAACGATTCTGACCGGAGTTCAGTTAATAGTGATGCATTTTGAACAATATATTATTAGACATACTTGTTGTAAAATAATTAAAAAGGCATTGTATATTTTCTTTAATAATATTTGTTTTATTTTATACCGATTTTCCCGTTTTTCCGGTTTTTCACATTTGACGAGAAAATTCCTGACAAAAATCGAAAAATTATCTTTCTGAAGTATCACTCCAAGAAAATTCTTACTCAGAAAAGGGTCTACAACACATCGGACTAAGCTCTGTGGTACATTAAGTATTCACTTAAAAAAAAAAAATAAATATCTTTGTAAAACCAATACGTTCTTCATAAATGTTGAAGTTCAATAACCCGAATTTTGTTGTTTAAAGCCGGAAATCCAGAGTTCAAATTTTTGGATTTGTGTCACATCACTTACCTGACTAGTTTAGTATAGTTTGTGAATTAACGCGAGTAAAAATTATAAATATTTAAAAATAAAAACTAAAAACCTAGTATATACGTATACTAATTGTGATTATTTAAACATTTCTACTTCATTAAAAAAAATATAATAATAAATAGTTTTATCAAGGAAAAGAATAGGAAAACAAAATAGTTCTATTGATATCGTTTCATCTGTTATTATTTTTTTATTTTTTTTTCAGTTAGTTGTAATTTGGCTACCTATAAATACCTTTTAAAAATTTTAGGTGAAGCATTTTTTCTAATATAAATACACGGTAAAAACATAATACTCCAGTCACGCAAACGTGTATTTTACGAGTGCTAAAGGTATATTTACTCGTAAATGAAATAATTGCTCGGCTTAAGGTTTAAATTGCGATGTAAACTTTATTCCGTATATTTTACGTCTGCGGATAAATAAATAATTGCCAGTTTCCATTGGCAAGTTTGCAAGTACCTGCCCAACATTTTTAATACACCGAGTGGATTTCCAAAATAGTTATACATTTTCCATTAAAGTATTTCTAAGATGTTTAAGGTCCAGTGGGCATTAGAGGTATTTTTTACGAATACACGCGCTCTTAAAACGTCTAAACGTCACTCGATTTTCGGGTAAATCACTTCGACTACGCAGAGGTGAACAATAACAATGTGAGGCTGGATTTTAAAAACAAAACAATATTTTGGAACATATTGTCACGAAGCCTAGTATCAAATAATATTGTGTATCTTGTCTTTTCTGTGACTATTATAATAAAGCCATGTTCACGTCAACATAATTCCGATTAAAAAGATATCCGACTATGAATATATTAATAATATTTGGTGAAAACGGGTAAATAAACACGTGACACGCAATATACTGGATAGTCGCGGAGCGAATTACAGAGCGGTAAAATCGCAAAGGATTAGGCGACAAATCCTTTTTTAAACCCATCCCGCCTATAATGCTATTGTATACGTTGTGGCACACGTCCATAACAATATATAAACATTTCAAATCGAAAACGAGGTTTCAATTTAAATTTGGACAATGATAGTATTATAATAGCCTTTTCAGTGGGTGGGGGAGCAAGAAGCGTATCGGGGATATAAATCACTAATTCTCGTAAATATATAGCTACGTCGCTACCACTGCGTAGCTAGCGGTGTACAGTTGACAAGTCGGATGGGCGTCGGGAGAGATAATGGTTTCGGGATTAGCACTCGACCGTTACGAAACAATTCAAATCGAAATAATTTTGATATCCTCTCTTTGAATTTATTGCCATTTATATATAGATATATACATATATATATATATATATATATATATATATATATATATATAGAGGTATACAATACAGTATAAATTAAAAACATTATATTAATTACCAAACGAAATATTTTTTTAATATTATACAATAATAATGATAACTATAGTCACGACCAAAGGAACTGATTAGTAACTGTAAATAAAGTATTCAAAAATAGCTGATCATGATGATGGGTGTGGTCACTTTTAAAGGTGGGAAGTTGAGAAGGCAGAAGAAATAAAATTAGGTGTTCAAATTATATATCAGTACGTAATGATAAACCGCCGAGAAGAAAAAGCAAAAACCGATAAGACATATTTTGAAATGCTGTAATTTTTACGAGTTTTGTCAAAATTTGATCTTAAAACACCCATGAAATAAAAAATACTCCATTAAACTTAAATTTATTCGTTAAACCCCTAAAAACCACTTATAATATACCTTGTATACAATTTTCAAGCATTTCTCTGAATTTACTTATTTATTTTTAATAACAGATACCTACCAAATAAAAATACTTATAAAATCATGAAAAAAAGAAATACCTATAAATAGCATAAAAATTGGTATGTTTTAAATGTCGACCATGTCTACAAAAAGCCAATTGTATATTGTGAAAACTATAGGTTTGTACAATTATTTTTCAAGGTTAACAACAAAAAACCCAAATGCCATATACTTTTCCGTATTTTCTACGTTTTTTCATAATTATTAGGAAAACTATAAAGAAATCAAACGACTTTCTTGCTCACAAACTAGACAAAATTTTCTTTTAGAAAAAATTATATTCTTAAAATATAGATAAAGATTTCTGGAGAAAAAATATAACCCTAAACATTTTAAATATTGAATTCTTAGGTCCGTAATTTGAAAAAAAATCATAGTTTTCGTCCGTTTGGTTTTTCCCGATTATTATAAAATTTACTTTAGATATCGAAAAATGGTTTTTTTTTTTTTATCAGTGATTAGATATGAAACGGAATAAAATAAATCTCTTGTCATTTTTGAACTGGATTAAGATTTTTAGTAAAAACATTGCAAACGATTGCAAAAATTAAAACAATTAAATCAGGATGCCAAGTTACCGTAAATATTAATCAATTTCAATTTTCGGTTTTTCTCAACTATTAGGGAAACAAATTTTGATAATGAAATCAACATTGTGTTCTGTATGTAAAACCAGATGACACATTTTAAATTCTCGCAATAAAATAAGATAATATTCATCATCATATTCTTCGTCTTCCCCTTTGTTTTTTGCCCAACTATTTGGGATCTGCTACCCTGGTCCTAAACTTGACTCACCAGGCGTATTCGCTTCTTGTATAACTGCAGTTTTCGTAAAATTTGTTTGAAAATATTTGAATCCGCGATTAAAATTAAAGTATATTATAATACTTCTACTCGGAAATACTTCACTGAAATAAACTATAAATCCCATGCTGGGATTATCCTTTATGTGACCTGTAAAAATAAGTTTACTTTTTAGCAAATTACAAATTAGACACGATATATTATTTTATACCTACGTAAAATCGCAGTAATATATTATTATGTCAGTATTCGGGTGCTTTTCGCGACGTAGTTAAATGATTTCAGAGGAGTTTATTATAATTAGGTACTCAAAGAAAACGCAAACTACTAAAACTGTAGGTATATTATACTATTTTACGAGGTTAATTCGTCGTCTGGATAATCATATCATTCTCGCATCTAGAATTATTATATTATTAGATGTATAACATCGTTAAATATTACAAGTACACGATTTTTAACTACAATTATTAACTGATAACAGTGGTGCCCACACCTTTTACCAATTAGTGCAATGACACGTGTGCTCAGGGGTGGTGGGTATCTACGAATTCCAAATTATAGCATCAATTCATATTAGAACAATCCAATTAATAAGTTTGTTAGCTATTTGTGAACCTGTTATTTTGTGAGTGGTGAAGTGGGAATCATTAGTGTAAGGAGACTGCGGAAGGCATAAATACGCCATATGTATCACTAATTAAAACACTTCTCTGGGTTCGCCTAGCAGAAGCAGACATTTTTTGCTCACTCACTCCAATCATACCTTTTTTTCCAAACCTATACTGTTGTTGCAGATACCGAAAGCGGACTGCTGTATTTGGTTCTCCCTACCCTATATGTATACCTGGTAATTGTGCGGTTTTTCACTATTGTTTTACTATATATTGTGTTTATTTCATAATATTCCAGTATACGTAGACGACTATCCACACCCTGAAAAACGGTTGCCTGAAAAGGAACAGGATGACATACGCACTTTGCGCTTAAGAGTCTAACGCCATTGGCTAGACGGCTATATGCGTCTCGTTTAACCGTTGTGAATTCGGAACGGATGTAGACGTAATGCCAACGCCTGACCCATTTACCTCCGCGAGTCGGTTATCTATACGCTTTGAAAGTGCGGTAGAGAAAATAAAATTCTCTCTAACGAGGTGTATAAATTGCAAAGATTCATCGATAAATATACCCCACTAAATCCTGCTCTTAATATTTTGAGCAACGAACTTCTTGCGAACTTCAAGCAGATAATACAAGCTAAGTTATACATGTCATATTTTCGTAGTAGAATATTAATAAGAATAAAATAGTCAGAAAAGAAATAATAACTTCCTAGAATAGGCGATGGCCATCGTTAATAAATATAAAAGGTAGGTGTTAATATCACCACAATATAGGTATACGTACATACATTACCGTACAATCCGTACGACCGCACACACACACACACACACACACACACACGCATAAAACTATTTATACACACACTATACCAATTTTGTTAACATATTACGCTAAGAGTCTATTAAAAGTCATATCCGACCAATTGTGCGTTGTTGCTATACTGCCATCGATCATTCTATATATAGATAGATCGCCGTGCGCTCACGTCATACATATAAATACTTATATACCTATACCCCCAACCTCATACTGTTTCCTCAATTACTTTCCTCCCTCTCCTTCTCTTCTTTTCACCTTCCCCATATTCCCTTACCTTATATTTATTTTTATACTACCACAATACAATTTGGATGAAATAAAATATTCATAATGACAATATAGTAAATCGTTTCGCACGACGTTCGTGCGTTTACGTCACGCAAATAATCAACCAAACTTCTCACACGCAGGTAGCAGGTACCCTATAATATATATACTCGTATTATATATTATACATATCTACCATGTAAAATCAATTCACTTTCAGTAGTTGCAGCACTTTGATCTTAACAACGCTATTAGCATATCAACATTTTGCACAGACAGCATATCAGTTTGAAGACACCCGTCCGCAATAAAATATTACAAGAATTTATATTTTAATATACATTAAGACATGTAAAGTTTAACTTTATGATAATATATAAGTATTTGTAATTTTATACAATAAAATATTTATCATTCAAACACATTATGGTATCATTTGGTTTTATTTAATACATTATTATGGTCAGTTTGTATAATAAACATTATACAATATAGATACAATTTAAACGTTTATATTAAAATACAATGTATACTTATTGAATCAATTTTTAAAATAATTATATTAGTTACCCATTTCATTTCAGTGCTTTTATAGTTATTTAAGTATACCGAATTCTGTGAACACCTTTTCTACCAGTAACTTTGCCAGTCTCTTTTTTACTATGCATTGATGATAATTTCGATTTGTTATACAATGTGTTATAATTAAAATAAATGACAAACTTTTTCTATTTTTCATACCACATAATATAAACTAGATTTATTAAAATACAAAATAAAATTTATATTATTGTACAAATTAGCAAAAAAATAGCACTAAAACTTTAGAAATATTACTAAAAACCCAAAATACATCAAATATGCAAAAAATAGCAGTTTTAAATTTGGAATTCCTGGTATATAAAACACATTTATAGCTCACTTAGCTATTTGTATCTATATCCTATAATAATTAGCAAATACTATAAAATCCGAACCCTACCCATTATATATGCAACTTCCTTAGATGTCTTTTTTGGCTAGCGCTGTGTAGGCAAATTCGTTCCCGTTCTTGCTTCAGTTGCGAATTTTATACGAAACTATACCCTTAACTCTAATAAATTTCTTCTTTATAAAGTTAAATTTTATTTTTTATTTTTTACCTCAGTAATTAACTATGGTAAAAACTTCCTCGGCTTTTCCATAACATTTCTTCAAAATTCTCCTACTAACTTAGTCAATCTCTTTCTGGATAATATCTACATAATATACATTTTCCACTCTTCATTTCAGTTGACACTGACGGGTGAGTTTCTCTTCTATCTGCTCGATATGTTTTCTTCATTCTTGATTTACATATCTCTTTCTTCAATAATATTCCACCTACAGCATCTAATGCCGAATGCAAAGATTTAACCAAAAAAAATGGGTTAAACATGCTTTGTGAATGATCCTGTATATAGAGCGTTTAAATAAACATTTCGCTTTTATGACATTTAACCCTTATCAATGTCTATGATGCGATCACTTGATCATTTAAATATTGAAACAATTTAATCTGCAATAATAATGTTGACAATTTAGGTATTTGAATGCAATTAAATTTGAATATATGCAAAGTTTAGCCAAAAAATGAGGTGAACACGCATAGTGAATCATCCTGTATACTTACATCACGTCATCGCCGTGACCATAGCTTCTCCGACGCCATCCAATCCTGTGATGCTAATGACGCTCCAATATTATCTTAACCACGTACATAAATCGTTCTTGTTACAAAACTTCTCGACGAGTTCTGCAGTAATTCCGAACCCATTAATCATATTTCAAACTGTGACGTTTAAAATATATAATGTGTTCAATATTTATTCGTTAGTTTGTTCAAACATTCCCTCTTCTCCCCAAAGGTATGTATACAAATTTATAACATTTTTTTTATATTAAGTATTATTGTTTTTTTTTTTTTAATTTATAAATAGTATGTATCGAAATCGTTGTTAATAATTGTCATAAATATATTATAGTTTTAAGTTTTATTTTGTACTTAAACTAAATTATTTTTTGCAAATTTTAAACAAAATATAATAATAAATAAACATATAATGTAACTAACAATATTTTTATTCCAAATTGGAACGTATATTATAACAGATAAAATATTAAAATGCATGTTTGATTCTTGGTGGTAAAACTCGGACAGTTTTTTTTTCGAAATAATAATATTTTGAGCTTAGGATATCTACTCAACATTATAATTTCAGTACAGGCCCATTTAAAATATCAAACAACTACTGTAGATTTATAATTTTATGCTCACACAACATGTATACAATTCTTTATATTTATAACAGTGTGACTCAAAGATTCAGATATAGTCGAGTACTTGGTATTCAGTAAAACATGTAAATTTAATAAATATAAATGGCATTCGTTATTCGAGAGAGATGCACACAATTTTTAGTAGTCGAAATATAATAATATGGATAGAAAAATCGCCGCTGCACCCACGCCGCCATAGCCTAAACAAAATTATTACTAAATAAAATATTGTATAATTATTTAAGATTTTTCGATACTTTTACTTAAAAATATATAAACAATTTTCGTTCAAAAAATATATTGACATAAAGTGTTAATACGTTTTATTTACGCAACTACTTAGTTTCGGCTTACGCTATCGTACTTACGCTTACGGTTGCTGGTAAACAATGATAAATAATGTGAAACACATAAAACAATTTAAAAAAAGGAACAATATAAATTTTAAAATAAAAATAAACATAGTCAGTATAATATGAAACAAGTGTCTACATTTTTGTTTTTTTTGTTTTTGTTAAATAAAAAATCTATTTTATTAAATAAAATAGATTTAATAGTAGTTAAATGATTCATAATTAGCCACGACGCGATTTAAGTCTTTTAAATCAAAAAATAACTGTGTTTTTCTTGAATTCTTAAGTATCTTGTCCGAGCGAAAAGTCATCTAGACTATCACTCTGTTAAGAACCTGTACCTAACGAATACGAACTAATAACCTTTTTCGTAAATCTCTCTCGAATTGTTCGACTTTTAGCAGCTAATTACTCTTGTTTCATTTATTTTAACAGTTCAAACTTTTGTTATCCTAATTTAAAAATTAATACTCATTGTCTGAGTGCAAGTAGTTTCGAAGTGTGAATATTATAAATTATAATATTTAAACTGTGTTGTCATTCTAGAATCACATGAGGATATTTATTTATTTATTTAAATACAATAACAGGCATAAGCTCAATTTACAATATGTTTAAAACATTCAAATATGTATTAAATACATTATACATTATGCGAGTATATCATATAGTCATAATACATGCATGACATTAAGCTACTATTACTTGAGGTATTTCCTGCTGATATTATATTAATAAGACCGTGCTACATTTATGCAGTGATGCATAACCTGGGAGTCGCGAATTTTGAACAGGAGTCGCCAATTATTGTATACCAAACGAAAGTTATTTTTACATATTATTTTATTTAACGTAATATTTCTTGTATCTTCGATATCCGTATTAATCATAATATGTCATATTATCTTAATTTTACAATTGTAAGGTCTATTGAATCACGAAGTATATGGATTTTTTTTAAATTTAATCAGAAATCATAACTCTCTTTTGCTTCAACTTATTTATGTGAAATATAATTGTCTATACTAGCGATAATAGAAAGCAAATATCGCTCCAGATTGAATGTTGAAACATATTTAAGAATGGCAGTCTCAAATATTAAACCCAATTTAAAGGGTCTGGTTCATGTCTATACAGTTCAAGCACAAGGGTCTCATTAAATCATGCAGTTTAATAATTTTAAATTATTTCGGTTTCGGTTTTGGATTTTAAACCCGGTTATTTATTAATTATTTATAATACAACACTTTTTCATTCGGGTTCATACTTAACTAAAGCCTACAACTTATTATTCTGGATACAAAGAATTTAAAGTAATAAGAAAAAAAGTTAAGCCTATAATTTAATAATCAATAACGATTAGTAGACTTGAAATTACAGCAAGACATTCGACAATTGTAATTGTAATTGTCTAATGTCTAATAATTGTACTTAAGGTTTTTATTTTTATTATTTTAATTAAAATACAATTATAAAACAATAACCTTTATAAACTTTAAACAATATATTAACTGTCAAATATGTACTTATGTCTTAAATAGTTAAATATATCAAAATTGTATATTGATTATAACAATAATAATTATAACGATAATAACATTTTACTTTTCCTAACTTATATTTTTATAATATTATATTACGCATACATATTTAATACATTTCACTTTTTTTTATTTTTAGTATTTTAGTAAATTACTAAAAATTTTATAAAAACCATTATTTGTTTAAGTATATTTAAATCAGATTTGGACATTTTAAAATTAACATTAACTTTATTTTAGATTAGTAAAATATTTTAAATCTTCAAAGCAGACAAGAATTATTGAGGGAAAAGTTTTTTCTTTTTAGGAATAAAATAATTAATAGTACAAAATAAAACAAAACAAAATTTATGGAGTATCTCAGAAATCGCATAATTTGTATTAAAAGTAGATTTCCAGTTAGTACCTCTTATGACAATATAATATAAATCACCATTCTTACAATCATAAGATAAAACAAAAAAATTAAAAGGAGGATAAAACTTATCAACATAATATCTAACGTATAAAAGGGCGATAAGAGTCAATTGGAATAATTAGGTCGTTAAGAAAAGAAACAACAGACGAGAATGAGATTGATAAAACAAGATCGAGCATTGAGTCATTGATATTTAAAATAGAGTTTATCTGAACAATGTTAAACAAAGACAAATTTTGAAAAAAAAAAAAACTAAATTCGACGAAACTGAATTCCTTTATTTAAACTTTATTCTTTGTTTATTGATATCGTCACCATTCTCGAACTCATGACCGTAAAACCCTCCTAACACCCGGAAGAAGGTAATCAAACTAATGAACTAAAATTAAAACTACGTCATTCTAATATACTAATTAATAATTTCATATGTGCATTTTGTTCTATACATAGCATATTATACAAAGGTTATATAAAAAATTAAGTGTGATAGGAACAAAAGAATTTTAGATTTGAATTCAGTATGTCAAAATTTATAAGCATATTAATCTATTATAATACAAACAACAAATTGCATGTATTTCATAGGACTGTATTATATATATATATATATATATAAAATATTAACTGTGAGTTACTTCCCTCTTTATATATCCTCTTTTTGTATATATAATTAAATTTTTGTCCGTATGTTTGTCTATCTATTGTACACATATCTACATATTTATTCCGATCATGACGAAACTTCGCACACATAATATTAAAACAAGAGAAAGGTGGTTCACAGTTATTTTTCGATATTTTAATATCAAATACGGGTTACCATGATGATAGGGATAAAAAAAAAAACCATTATTATTATTTAATTTGGTTGTCGTAAAAAGGAAATAACCTCATTCAAATCAAAATAATTACTAACGGTGACAACGATTAACTTCGATAGGGAAACGGGTGGAACCAGACAAACATGTTAATTCAAATATATTTTATTGATTTATATTTTTAAAAGGATTGTGCTCAGGTAATTTAGCTATTATAATGTATTGTATTATACATTATTGTCAGAGGCATACACTTGAGCTAACTTTGTATTTTAGATAGACAGTGATGGTTTAAAAATATCTATACGTGGCTATGCATTATGTTAGAAATCAAAGAAATCAAACTGTATTAACTAGTAGATAATTATCGAGACAGCTGTTACACTCTAATGATAATTGATTTGATCAGTAGGTCATAATATACTGTAGTCATTTAACTTAATACCCTAATGTAATAATTTTGAGTGCACACCACTGAATATTGTATTGCATAATAGGTTAGATAAGAAAATATGTTATAATCAGTGTAGAAAAAAAGGAAAATGTAATAATCATAATTCTCAACGTTTCAGAAAAAAACCATGTTGTTTAGGCATACATAGATTATACCTCAGCATTTTTTGACAAGTACGTTATGCTGTACTGATCCTAATAGAGTATTATTTGTGACAGTGATAAACTTTTTATCTAAGAAGGAAGAGAGAAAAAATAAATTCATAAAATAAAAACACATATACGAGTACGAAAGTGCAAATATTTATGTTATAAATAAAGTAAATACATATATAAATAAAAAATGTATACATAAAAATAAAATAAATAAACAAAATAAATAACTGAACAATAATACAAATAATATGAAAATTGTTTTTAAGACTAATAATAATTTAATCAAATATATAAGCAATAGAACCAAAAACTTCACAAATCCCTCTTCTTTTGAAAATGGTGGTATATATAAACTTAAATGCAACTTTAATACATTTTATATAGGTAAGACGAATAGAAATTTGATAATAAGATATAATGAACATATTTTGAAATAAAATTAAAAAGACTGTCCTTAATTCAAATTTCGCTGGGCTTAACTTAACTATAGAAAATAACCATAATACAAATATTGATATTAATACAGACTTAGAAATATTAAATACCCAAAATAACATTTACAATAATTGAAATTTTAAATAATTACACGTACACAATGAAAGAAAAAGAATAATTTTAATAATATACATTTCATAATACTCCGGGCGACGTATTCATTGTTTTTTTTAATTTTATTTGTATAAAAAAATTTTTTATTTATATACTTATTAATTATACTTATTTATATTATTTATTTATGAATATTAACCATTTCAATAGGATTTTTTTGACTTGATTATTTTATTGTTTATATAATGTATACATTTATCTAATGTACAATTATGCACATTACTTATGTACAATTTGTAGGAAACCTAAATTGTCTGGAAAATAACTACGCATACTGTAACAATTTGGAAATATTTAGTAATCGTACAGATTGCTATAAATCGGAAAAAAACATTATTAATATTTGTACGGACTGCACGATTCCGGAATGTATAAATTTAACCACAAACAAATGGTGAACTGTAAAAATCCGAAAAATGAAATACCATACATTTCCAGCTTTTAATCACCCGGAAAAATAAAATGCTTTAACCAAAAATATTCTAGGTAGTAAATATCCGGAAATTATAAATGTCCATACTAGAAAGCCCCAGACAATAAAAAAAGACGGACCATACTTCGCACATGGATGCATCCAATGTTGTAGGTAGGAAGTTGGGAAGGTACGATACAGATAGTAATTTAATATATATCAGCAAGTAACGATAAACTATTGCTAACAAAAAACGATTCTGAGAAGATTTCAGTTGATAATGATGATTAAGTATAGAATAACAAAGTATAATTTAAAGATTCATAGCTTAAAGAATGTATTGAAGTCGAAATTTATTTTATTTAAATATTGTTAGGTCTATAGTATTGCTTTTTCAACAATGTATGTTTTCATAACAACAATGATTGTTTAAAAAATATTAAAATAAAAAAAAAAAAATAAAAACGGTTGCCAATGACAACCTTTTTTTTAATATTTCAATATGTTTAACCTAAAAAATCAGGGTTCCCTCATTATCTTGAATATTAAAGAGAATTTTTAACCTTTTTATAAAATACTGCGCAGAGAAAATTTTCATTCAGAAAAGGTGCAATACTTGTTAACGTGAGTAAATTTCTGGTAGAAAAAGTGTAAACATAAAAAAAAAAACATCGCTGTAAAACCAAATACATTCCTCAATGCGCTTAGAATTTAAAATGGAAAAAAAATAACATTAACTAATAAATTACGATGTTTTATACGCGCTGTATACAATAAACGAATAATTAAAATTTAAAGAAGGTTTATCGTTCATGGCTTAGGACTATTCTCACCAGGGGTGGATAAGCATGTTGACACCAGCCCAGGAGAAATGGAATCTGTTGGCCCACTGAGAGGTTATTAAGGGGGCTTTAGATCTCCCATTAGCCGTGTCAAAATAAAATTAAAATAATATACAGGTGATCCATTTAAGTGTCTACACTTGAATTTCCGAAAGCAATTATTTTTTTCAATATGTTTTTTTTTTTTTGACAGTTTAAGACATGAATAGCTCTAAAATTTCCCAATAAATGGGAAACACAGGGAAATAACAGAAAAATAGTTACAATATTAAACAAATGTCATTAAAGAAAATATATAATGCATATTTCATTATTATGCCATAATATGTCATATATTGTTAACAAAGCAACACTTTTAACCGAATTTAATTTAAAATAGTTTTTTTGTTAACAATGGTTAATCGTTGCGTACATATATATGTATATTAAATATGCCCTCTACTACCTTCCTAACTTTCCACCTATGACAGTGACTAACCCATATGTGAAGTATGTCCATCTTTTTCTCTGTTGATTTTATAATACCATATTTCCCTTGAAGTCCAGTATTTGAAATTTGCATTTAGCTGCGTGCAAGTTAATCCAAAATGCAATACAAGTCTTTTTTCTATTGCAACAATATTTATGGTAGACAACTTTAGTCATAAAATTAAATAATACAATCGTAGCGTAAAATATAATTTTTATTTTGGTTTCACTCACTTATTTTGAAAAAATATTTAAGATATCGAAGAAAAACTTTTTATTCGGTGGCTATGTACTAAAAGGAATAAAATCGATATCTTGTAATTTTTAAATTGGAGCAAGATTCCTAGTAGAAAACATCGTTTAGACAAAACTTAAAACATTAATAAATTTTAATTTTTGGTACCTAATCTCGCTACGCTCCGAATTTAATATGTATCTATATATCTATGGACTCGACAAACAAAATTAAAAATCAATTTTTTCCTTATTAATTCAAATGTTATATATAAATTTTCACTTACTTCTCATTATATCAATAATATTATTATAGATAAATCGTAAAAACTCAACGTAAGCATCGTAAACTTATACTTACCTACTAAATTCTATACAAAATACATTTTCGGGACGATACTTGAAGTTTTACATAGGTTTTTTTTCTCTTTAATCTTTACATACGTTTTATAAAGTTTCAATATAAATTTTAAAACTATCGGTCTTTTATAGGTTATAATTAAAAATCGGATTTAAGTGAATTTAAAACACAAAAACATTGCATATTAAAATAACATAATTGCACCAAAATATATACACAAATTGCATAATAAATTGTACTATAAAAATGCAAGTTATATAAAAAAAAAAAATAGATAAATATTACTGTTTTAATTAAAATTGATAATTAGGTACATTTCTAAATTATTTTCATTGAAATTAAATCTTCTATTACTTAAAATATAAAAATGTTTGTACAAAGAAAAACTACGTTCTACGTTTACACTAGTTAGTGCATATTTAAAACAATTTAATAAAGTAGGCGTTATATCTTAATTAACATTTACCTGATATGGCTTCATAGTAAGAATATAAATTTGTATACTTTTTATTCTTTTCAATTACATACATACATTTTTCTCTAATTTTTTTCCCATTTGGTCAAGGAATATTTCTTAAAATATCTTCAATTTTTCTAAAAATATTCATGCTTTTCAGTAGTTTGCTATTAGATTTTTCCAAATTTTTAATATTCATGTATAATTCGGATAAGTGTAATTTTATGAATGCTAAACTAAATTTGACTGCATTATTTTGTACAAGATGTTTCAGCTTTTCGACACTTGCAGCACCATCTGTTAAACTTTCAATTAGGTTTTTCAAAATTATTTGCATATAAAAGTGCAGCATTTAACCATGTTCCCCATCTTGTAATAATAGGTCCGGGTGGTAAAGGTACCCCTCATTTATTTTTTGTATTTATTAATTCTCGATGGTGCTTTTAGGGAAGCTTTTTCCATGAAATAAACGAAATAAGTTAAAGTGTATTTTAATTTTAAATAGGTACTTAATATATTATCATTTTTAATCAATTTATTAATATCCGGATACAATTCTTGAATTTTCTCTAGAACTCTTCGAACTGCGTGCGCCATACATGTAATATGAATTAATTTCGGGAAACATATTTTTAAAGTTGTTGCTGTTTTGATCATATAAGTACCAGCATCACTATTAAAAAGTAATACTTTTTGTTTAATACCAGGAAATATTGTTAACTGACAAATAGTTTCATAATTGGTGGATTCTAGTTCTTTATATGCAACTAAATATGATTTACTAGGCTTCCCATCTAATTTATCAAATATATATTTGTATTAGCCAAACCTAAACGAAAACGGTATATTTTATTATATGAGAAATTAAATCAATTATTTATACAAACCTCTTGGATCGGTTGTTTCGTTAACAATTATATAAACGTAATTATTTCCAATATTACTAATTATTTGGTCCATAACGCTTTTATAAATATTTGGTATGCAATTTTTTCTTAAAGTGCTTTCGTCCGAAATTGATTTGCCAGTATGTTTTTCCACATGATTGCCCAGCTTATGCAAAGGAATATTTGCAGCAACAAATGTATTACATAAATCATTGAAAAATACATTTTTACTATTCGAATTTTTAGAAGTAATCAAAAGCTGTTTTTTTTTATTTATTCCTTTGTAATATATTTATAGGTTGAACTAAAAAAATATATTTCTATTTTTGAAATAATATGTAGTTTATTACTTATGGTATGAGCATAAAATACAAAATTTATTGGTTTTGGAATGATGATCTAATAGATAATTTTTTCCAGTAGACACAGATTTGTTACATATAACAATATATAATATATATTAACATAATATTGACAATATATAACCTTTGAATTCGATGAAAATACTTCTTTATTTTCATTTTTAGGAGCAATCAAAATTCAAAATTTTACTTTTTAAATTTAATTGTCTTTTAGACATTACGTCGAATACGTTCACTGTGTGATCAAACCGATAAAAGAAATAGGTACTAAGGTACCAAAAGGTAAACGCACAAGAATCGCTATACTACTACGTTGAATTAAATTACCACCATATATATAGACGCTTATCGCTCGTTGGGCTCTCCGAGCTTCTAGAAAATTCCAGACGAAAGATAAACGCCCATGTTTAAAAAACGTGGAAAATTGCAAAAACGTCGAAAATTGAAAAAAATCGCACTATGAAATTTTATAAGCAGAATATTTTTAGTACATATCGGCTGTATATTTAATCTGATCTGATTTATGTTTATTGCAAAAAAAAAGTTTTAATATTAATTAAATCCGGTCTTTAGTTATAACTTAACCAATAACGTACATTTTCGGTATAACATAGTATTATTAATCGCATAAACGTATTCGCTTTTACCTTCCCGGTACAGGTATAAATCTACCTTACCTGTATGACATTAAACATCGCATAATACAAAATCTATTAAAAAGGACAACTTGACGATATTATTCGATTATAATATAAATTATATTGTAAAATGATTACTACGTACCGCTGCACAGTTATAGCTGAGGAATATATAATATAGTATTACGCGTGTACACTATTCAATTAATAATGACTGGGAAGTACCTACATACAAATGGATTTCAATTACCTACCTTTTGAATATTATTATTATAACTTTAAAAGAGAAAAATATATACACGCCTTGCATATACCCTACGTAATATTATGAATACTCTGTTGTTTCGAAATATTATCTCATAAATTGTATAACTTTGGCAAATACCTACAGGGTTGATAAATATTTTCGACATATAACCATCCAAAAATGTGACTAAATATATTTTATTTACTATCCGGACAAACTGTTTTTTTTTTTTTTTTTTAACTGATATCAGAATCTATAACAATTAGATAAGAAATAATAATATACAATTAAAATTATCAGCAGATGCCTAGTGCATTAAATTTTGTGTTTTAAAACGAATTGTTAAATTGTTATGTTTTGGTTTTAAAAGCTAAAATGACATTATGACCTATTTTTCCAAAGCTTTGGACACTTTAGACCACAACGTACTTTCTAATTAACCTATGAATTTAGGTATCGGGTATCCACTTTTGTCTTGGTTAACTTTTTATTTTTCGGGCAGAACACAATTTATAAATTGAAAAATACTCAGTCTTATATAGTTCCATCTGAGGTTCCTCAACGTGGGCACCTTGGTCCTATTTTATTCTGCCTGTTTATCAACTATTTCAGCAAATTCAAAGAAGGTGAAATTCTCATTATAACGTTGAGGACGTAAACATCTTGTGTGTGGTGTTATTGTATGACATCTTTTTCTTGATAAAAACCAACTTCCCCTTGACTTGTTCAAAATAGATTTTCATCCTATGCTTCTTATATCCTTAAGATGCTAGTTACCAATCAAGACTATTTCTTCATCCATGACGTCCTTCAAATTTAAACTCTCTTCTCTCGGCTGGGTGAAGCTGACCAGTGGTTTATCTATATTCTTTTAAATGAATATCTGGATGCTCTTCATCTTCTGGAAAGATACTTATATTCTTCGTTCAACCAACTTCTGTTCTCTATCCCAAGTCACACCACTTCTTACCGCTATTATCACCCTTTCTATCGCATTCTCGGGTCCTATACTCACTGTAACTTGTGTGTTTATTTATTTGTTCTTCTTTTTATTATATAAATACGTCTATTTTAAGTTTTAAATGTTATAATTTCTTGCTTCGTTGTGAACTGATAATTGGCGTTTATTTTTCTAAATAAATAAAAAAAAGTTAATTAGTAAATGCAATTACATGATACTGCATAATTATAATGAATCTGAATAATATTAACTAATATTGATTTTACGTTTTTTATTCTTAATTTTATTAAACTATAGAAAATCACGAATATAATAAAAATAAAAAGTTAAAATAGCAAAATTTTCACAAGGTTAACCTCTATAAAATTACTATCTTTTATTTTTTTTTTTTTTCTAAAAAAAAGTTTATTTTAAGTATAAATATTTATATTCCTTTTCTCCTTTTCTCCTTTTCTTATATATATAAAAAAAAAAACCAGAATTTAATTATTTTTATTATGTCTAGAGATATGCCAATATGTTTATCTTTGTGGGACAATTTGTATAAAAAATATAGGAATTATAACACGAGGGTTTAGTATTTATGATAAAAAAAATAATAATTAAAAAATATTTAACAGAAAAAATGTTATAGCATACGTGTAGGGACATGTAAGGTACATGCATATATATTTTTAGTAACTTAAATGTAATTTCATGCTATAAAGTCACTGATGTATGAAACAACCCTTAAAGTTTATAAAATGTTATAATTATAATAATTAATTATATATATCTGCGTCCCTTACAGTTACGAATAAATGATTTCGGAATTTAAATTATTCTATATGTGGATTTTCGAATACAAATCCTGTAATAACATTTCATTCACCGAACGGAAATATATATAAGTACCCATACTTTTAATGTGTTCGAATGACAGAATAAAACAAAATGCAGATGTGGTAAATATATATTTTTTAGTTGCGTGTGAATAATGAAATTCAATTTTTTAGTAAGAGTAATATGTTGTATGATTTTTAAAATGCATAATTTAAAATTCCAGAAAAATTTAAATAAGGAAAAAACTCGAAAAAACTTTTTCCTTGAAAAATATGAAATATTAAGAGAAAAAGAATTGTGTAGCAACATATAATATCGTAATATCAGCTATGAATAACTTACTTACCTGCCTTTTTCAAATTTTCAAATTTTCAAATTCTACATATTTAATCAGATCTGATTTATCTTTATTGCAATATAAATTAAATCCGGTCTTTAATTATAATGTATCTACAAACATAATATGTAATAATATAATATTATTATGTTATCACTTATCATTGGTCATCATGGAGGTATTTGGCACATAATACACCTCGATGCTTCTTATTTTTATATTTTATTTATTATCAATTATAACTCTCTTCGGACTGTTTTTTTTTTTAAATTTTTCATAGACGCATAGTGAAAAACCGTTTTTTGGAGTATTTTTACAAATTGTCTGTTATTTTAATTACGCGTTATGCGAATTAGTATACATACTACTTGAAATAAAACGTTTTTATTAATGCGTGAACATAAATTCGGAGATAATTAATGCCATTAGGAACTATAAAGTCAAAAAGGCATGAGTTACGTCAACGCGACTTCTTTCTTTTCTTCGATGCAGGTACTTAGTTCGGAGTGATAAATATTCTGGGTGTTTAGATTCCTATCTTTGACTGCATATATACGAAATTTTAGTTTGAATCTATAAAAAAAATAAATATTTGTTTTTGTTACACTAAGTGGATTACTTATTTTAACAATAATTCAAAGCACGTCCCATGTGGATAACCACGTTTCTGGTCCGATCATACCTGGTCCAATTTATATTGTAAACGTGCTTGGTGCTCTTTTTTTTATTATTTATTTTATTTCATGTGAAATATACGACCTCACGTTCTTTTAGTTAAAAAAAAATAAAAACAGCCGGATTAAATATTATAAGCGAAGGGTAAGGGACGGATATAGGATTAAAACCCAATTATAAACCGGTGTTTGTGTATATTCAAACGGTCAGAATGTTAAAATCGCGTCCGATTTACGTTCTTCTAGAAAGCTTGTCCAACTGTGCAACAAATTCAAGTCAAGAATGGGTCACGTAGTCAATTGTGTACTCGCCCAAGTGGAATTACCGAACACGTTTTATTATAAAATCCAATGGTTCAAGGGGATGTTCTACATGCGTACGTGCAGTCAGAACTTGGCTCCCTTATATCGATTAGCGAATATTCTTGACACATAATTAATCGTGAACATATCAAATAAAAACACTGACCGGACAGGCATGAAACTACAAACGTGTACAACACTCGTTGCGTATACGCCGTGAATTACAACACTTTTTATAAGTTTCATGCCGTTCTACAAATTACTTATATCGCACTATTTTTTCCGTTCATAATTGACGTTAGTTTTTAATTTAACGAATATTTGGTGTTTGTTTACAATATTCTATAAAAATAAAATTAAAAAAAACCGTCTACAAAACTCGGCGTAATTGTCACACATCAACATATTCTTATCGAGTGTATATTATTATGTACGAAATAAAACTTGAAAATATTTTCTTGACTCAGTAGCGTCACTAGGATTTTAAATTTGGGACTGAAGGTTGGCTAAATACATTTTTGCTCGAAACATGGTTGAAGATAAGAGGGAACGAGTTTAGGGGTTCAAAATCCAAAATATTTTAGTATAGTTTTTATCAATATTTATTTTAATCTAATATTTTAAACAAAAAGGTATACTGCAAGGTGTCCTACAATGATCTCAAACTTGAAATAACTTTTGTTTTATTCAATATTTTTTAAATACTTAGTATACCTTAGCGCTACCGCTAATATATATATACAAATTAATGAAAAAAAAAAACCTTTAATAATTAGCTGGTAACTATAAAAATGTTGGGTAGTAAAACACAATTTTTAAACTATTAGAGTATTGAAAAAACCAAAGATCAACCAAAATTAGAATTTTGGGAATTGTGGATTGCATTATTTACCATTTTTTTTTTCAATTTAAAAATCGACAAAAAATTTAATCTTTTTTCTGCTATAATGAAAAATTAAATAGTTATTTTAATGTGTGAAACTATGAGATAAGTTTATAGGAAAGCAATGATAGAAAAAGTATCCAAAATATTATTACTTTGACACTCAAGAGAAATAAATTAATAAATGAAAACAAAATCATCTACATAATTGTTTTCACTAATTAAAGGTTATATTATTACCTATAATACCCATGGGCTAATTAACAAAGTGTTATTATTGCCTGTTGGTAAGATCAATTTAGTAAGTTTGGAATTGTATTATTTGTATGTTATATTTTTTGACATAGAATTATTATTTAATCTGTTATTCAATTTTTAGATTTTTGTGGTAAAAATTACAACAATAATATCAAAAAAAAACGTCCTAGAAAAATGAGATAGAGTGCAATCACTGTCATGGGTAATTTAATGTATATCTGTAAGTAACAATAAACCATTGCTTACGAAAAACGATTCTGAGAGGAGTTCAGTTGATGGTGATGCTTTGTCAACAATATATATAACACATTGTAGTAAAATATAAAATAGGCTCTTTATACTTTCTTTAATATTATTTGTTAAATGTTGTACCGATTTGCCTGGTTTTCCCATGTTTTTTCCTGGTTTTTCACATTTGTTAGGAAAACGGTTAATAGATATAGATATATATATATAGATATATAGATATTTATACAGGAATCGGGATCACAGGTACAACAGCCACTGTACTAGTGTGGATAGGTGCACCAAATATTACCCAAATATTTGGGGGAATATGTGTGGAGAATGGAATTGGAAAGTAACATGTTTAAATGTAACGTAAAAAGCGAGGTGACATATAAAGCTATCAAGTATTTTTTTTTATAAAATATTATATGAGTGCGTGCATGGAGAAAAACGGTGCTTAAATACAATATGAATAATTGTCACGATATGTATATTTCTGTTATATGCTTAAAGTAGACGCGTGCTTAATATACGATATGTAGAACGCGTGAATGTTTTTTAGTCTCAAAACAGAGTACATACACGACAGATATGTATATAGGAGTTATGGGTTGTCAGATTCAGTAGTCCGCCTTCGGTTCTGCAACTACTGCACAGATATGAATAGATATACCAAATATACAGCTTGTCTTAGGTTCTGCAACCACTATATTTTCGGAAGAGAATTTAAAAGGATTGTGTAGGCAACAGAAAAGAAATGAGGATAAGGATGCTTCTGCTGGGCGAGCCCAGAGAAGAAAGATAAGACTGCGCGTACGGTGCTTATATGCCTATTGCGGTCGCCCACTCTAGCGACATTATCGATTAGAGTATGGCATACTCTGTCGGTCAATGTGTGATATTCATGTTAATTGTTATGGGAACTCTGGTAGTTTTATAATATCACGCCCAATCGTTTATTTTCAACACTAAATGTTTAACATATTACACTACCGTTATAATTACGTATTTCGAGTATATATTTGAGTCAAAATATTATATACTATTATAATATTACGTGCGTGTATAATATTATTTCCGAATGTTGAAGAGGAGATGCTTTCAAATTTCGTGTCGGGAACCTGCAGCCGACAACTATTCTTGCGTACATCATCGCCTTAATACCGCGCAGAGAACTGCCACGGAAGGTTTTCGCATATATTCCCACCACTTTCGTGGGAAATTTATTGAAATATTCGTGTGCTATTCACCAGCCTAAACACACATCGCACATATGCCTAATAGAATCACAGTCACCGGCGGTCGCGGAAACGGTTCCAGTCCCATGCGGAATTGTTCGAGTGTGTGCACAGGAAATATTTATGACAATATTCGATGGGACTACTGTTGTGTTATATTATTATTATTATTATTGTAATTTACATACCACCCTCTCCTAAAAACTTTTTACTTTGAATAAAAATAAAAGAAAAAATGGTTTGATATTGCTGATTTATGTATAATTGTTTTAGGAGGAAATTGGGAAAGGAGGATACATAGAGTAATTTAATTTATATATGCATGCAACGATAAATCATTGCTAGCGAAAACCATTCTGAGCAGAATATTATAGTCATATTATTTTCGTATGAAGGTAATACAGTAATTTTAGTGAAAGCGAGTAATATGAGTTCAAGGAATTTTTTTTTTCTGTTTAAAAGTAGTTAAAAATTGGTTACGAAATAATGTAGTAAAGCTTAATTTAAGTAAATCTAGTTATGTATATCCTCATTTGTCAAATGCATCTCTCAATTATACAGAACTTCTAGTGATCCATAGCTTTGACTGTTCAGTCTAATAATTTGTCATGCTTAAGTATCAAAATGTAGATTTAATAAAGTATTTGGGTATTATAATTAATGACAAATTAAAATTTTCAAACCATATATAGTATAGCATATTACTGCTTTAATTCGTAAGCTTTTTATATTTTTGATAAGCTAAGGCATATTCAGATTATTTCGTTATTAAAAATAGATTATTTTTTAGTTGTTTACTCAATATCTAGTAACAGTATTGGCACAGAAGTGTGGGGTGAAAAAATATACGATATTCATCTCGTAAACTTAGAACCTAGTAATTACAATGTGTTAGTTAATAAAAATAATTTTCCAAAAGCCTAATTTAATTAGTATATAGTTATCCTTTGTCTATAATAAGTTTATTTGAATAAGTTACAACTTTCTACTTTTTGAACTCACTCACCCCAAGTATAAGTTTTGCTTTTTAGAGGGGTTGTCATTTTCTTATATTTTGTTTTTGAAAAAAAATTAGTTTAACTTTATTTTTATTGTACGTATAATATAACTGTATGATATGTAATTATGTTATATGTGTATATGTTTTTAAATACGTATTATATTATTATTATTATTATTATTATTATACTAAAACACGGTTTGGCTGAAATAAAGATCAGATAAAATATGTAGCAGCTAAAATTTTGTTGGAGTAAAGTATTTTTCACCTTAAATACTGTCTGATGAAATATTGTTGACTATAATATTTTCGGCTAAAATATAGCCCCTCAATTTTTGATGGAGCGAAATTTCTTAGCCAAGCTCAAAATATAGAGAATATTAGTGCATAAATCTAATTATTGTAATAATAATAAATATAATAGTGAATGCGAGTATTTTTTATTTTATTCTATTATCGTTACGTTTTAATCATGAATAGTATTACAAATCTCCTTTTGCAGAAATAAAGCAGTGTTCATTTATAGAAAGAAACAATGTTAGGATGTAAATCGTGAGTTCGATTAGTTCATAATAAGAAGTAAGAATAATTACTTAAGCCTATAGACACTGCACAGATTTAAAGTTGGTATTGAAATACTGTTAAGGCTTCATATAAAATTTATCCTAAAAGAAAAGTATTTTTTTTTTTTTAACAAGTATATCTCGGTATATGTGTGTAAAATGCCGTAACTATTGTAATTTTTTTTCAGTTATTACTTTTATTTTACTATTCTTTGTTAGAATTATTTTCAAATTCAACAAAATAAATACCTAATCAATATGTACATATTTAATCATACGTCGGACTGAGTTATTTGGCCAAATGTCAATCGTACTGTCTTGCAATTATCATGAGTAACTGCGGTGTACAGTACATGGTGATCTAACTGGTTGAACGAATACGGACCGTGAAAACTTGTTCTCGATGTCACAATACTCTAATAATTACTTGGTGAATTTTTCGTAAAAAAAAAAAAAAAAATAATAAGTCACTGATTACACAAGATATACGGATGCTGTGTATATAATTGTACACCATTGAACTGCTTTGAAAACAATTCCTGGGGCTGAAACTGTCACCGATCAAGACCGATATCCGGTCGGGTGGCCTTCTAGTTCAAATATTTCCGGGCACGGACAACAGATGTATTGCTGATCCACGATGGGGTATAAATTTATCCCCAGCGTTTACAGCATCCCTTTAATATATTAAATCAATCGATTAAGTAGGAAATTATATTCCTAATTGGCCGTCTGCCTGCAAGTTTCAAGTGATCAGATCTCAATAAATTATTACAACTCTAGAAGGTATTTAGGATACTCGTCAGAAGCATCGGTACAATTCATCATACTGGACTATAATACGGTAGAAGGATCTACATGCAATCCCGCAATAATTTTTTACCTACTTACAATAACTTTATAAGTTAAAGAAACCTAGCGATTTCAACAAGAAAATGTAAGTAAACATGTAAATTTATCAACAAAGTTCAATAATATATCAACATTAAAAAAGAGATGATACTGGGGACGGGTTCAACCATTGTTGTAGGTAGGTAGTGGAGAAGGTGGGATACATAAAGTAATTTAATTTATATCCGTAAGGCTGTAACTAACGTTAAATTATTGATAACGAAAATAGATTCGGACTGAGGTTCGACTATACATTTTTTGAAAGGCCGTAATATTTACGTTTTTCATCAAAATTTGATTTCAAAACGTATATAAAAAAAAAATGTATTTAAAACATTCTTTTTGTAAATTCTCTCGTTTTTTATTACGTATTTTGCGATTTTGCCTAATAATTTAAAAAACTACAAATAAAAATAAAAAAACCTTTTTATTCACCGCCTAAATTAAAAAGACAACAAAAATAGGGATAGAAAAAAAAACATTGTTTTTCCGAATTCGGGATTTAAATTTTTGTGACCACTGGTTGATATATATCACCACTAAAATACGAAAGACATATTTTAAAAAGAGCTGAAACTGGGGACGGGTGTGACCACTATTGTAGGTGAGAAGTTGGGCAGGTAAGATACATAAATTTATTTAATTTATATCTCTAAGCAACGATAAAACATTGATGACGGAAGACTATTCCGAGCACACTTCAGTAATACATAATTTGAAGTGCCGTAATTATTTTTAAGCTAATCTTCTTACAGTTTTTCTGGATTATTATAAAAACAAATTCAAAAATCAATAAACGATCTGTAACATTAAAAACAAGATTAATAATTCAACAAAAAAGGTGTCTTGTCGTTTTTCAATTGGCGCCATATTTGTGCTAAAAAAATGTGGTAGATACATACTTAAAATAATGAAATAGTTAAAAATCGTATTTTTTTCCCCGAGTTATCGTTTTTATTTTAAATGCCATTTCGAAAATCAAAAAAGCAAAAAAAAAATATCTAAAGATTTATTTTGGTAAAAAATCGTCGTCTGTGTTTTATAAAATAATGAAATAGTGAAATTGTATGTTTTACAGAACAAGTTTACTAGGAAATTCGTGTCCACAGGCTAGAAAAAAGAACAAAGAAGAAATAAACAGCATTGTAAAACAAATAGCTCCCTCGCTACTCTCGGAATCTAAAATAAACAGCCTTGTAAATCCAATAGCTCCCTCGATACGCTTGGAATCTAAAAGTCGTCCTAGGATAATGGGGTCGGGTGCAACCACTCTTATAGTTAATTTAATATATATCTGTAAGCAACAATAAATCTTTGCTAACGAAAAAACCATTCTGAGCGCAGTTCAGTTGGTTGATTGATTCTATAACGTTTTGAATTGAAATATCGTAAAATCTAAATGTTTTTTAACGTTTTAAAACAACATATTCTAAAAAAATATTTTTTTTCAAATTCGGCATCCGTATATATGTATGTAAATAAAAAGAAAAATGCTACTGTTATAAATTTAATACTATTATATGTTTTATATTTTACCTGTAAATATTTTTAATGCAATATTCGATTGCTATATATAAAATTATTTAACAAGAAATTAGCTACCTGACCCGCATATCCTTTGTATTAGGAACTCTATAATAACTACGCTCTAATGATCAAAGGCAGTCTTGATTCATCAATTACCCCATCTTAATTTGATTTACTCTATCCGTGTAGTCGTTTTGTTAGATTCATAGGTAAAAATCATTTACATTTGTTTCATTTATATAAGCCCTTTCTAGATGTGGAACAACATTCAAAATATTCCGCCAATTTTCGAGATGTTTGTTATATATATAGTAAATCCTACAGTGTTATTATTATGCTTACATTTCTCTTAATATTCATTTTTTTTTTTTTTGTGCAGCCGGATTTTTTGCGAGAGGGACATATGTTATATAGAGAAAAGAACAAAATTCTTCTTTCAAAGAAGAATTTTATATTTTTATACTATAATCACTGAAAAAAGTAACTCTTAATCTTTCCAAATTTTAAATTTTGTAAAATATATTATTTTAAAAATTGTATAGAAATGAAAATGGCTATTACTAAGAATATATTAGTCAAATATGAATCTATGGTCCATTAAAATTTTAGAATAATCTCTTACAAAAAATAGCTATTTTGAAAATTTTAAAAAGTGGTAAAATATAGTTTTTTTTTTCAATAATTAACAGATGAAAACAAAATTTAATTTTTCTTTCCATGTTTGTTCCCTTCACAAAAAATCTTTTTGAAAAAAAATATGTAAAAATAATAAACATTGCAAGAATTATTAGCATTACAAAGAAACATAATTATCAACATTTCTGATGTAAATTTATTTATTATTTATTTGTATACATTGAAAATCATACATCTTTAAAGAATTATAAACAAACATTCGATTAATCTTAAATCTTAAACTTCAAATTTACTTACCTACACCAGAAAATCTAAAATGTTGAATTCTAAAATAATAAACTACTCCATTACGCTAAACATTTATTTTTGGGTGATCTTGATAGATTTTTCATGAACCTCATATTAAATTTGCAAGCATTTTTATTTGACTAAACAATATTATAAATATTAAATTAAATAAAACTAAAAAGAAAAAAAATCCTATATTATATTATATTATTAAAAATCCTATATTTCTAACTCAAAAATTGTCTAATAAAGACTAATAGAAGTATGTGTTCTGCGTTCAAAAATGAATAGGATAACAAAACTCATACAATTATTATTATAGTGAGCATGTTACCCGTGTCAAATTTAATAGGTTAAAACCGAAAATATTTTTCTTTTAGATAAACATATTATTATGATATGAAACACCGGATATAACATACGAATGCGCACTTTATAGGTGAAATGCTAATATTTTCTTAAAACAAACGTGTCAATTTCGTAAATACCTAAGTATAAAACATTTTGTGTAAACAATTTAAAAAGAAAACATTAATAATAATGAACTACACTCTGGACATAAACATTGCGGTAATATTTCATTCTACCTGATAAAAAGGTTTTCATATTATTGTTTTATCAGCCCACGGTGTTGGAACTCTAGTTCCAATACTCAATTATATGACTGTATTTAGTATAACTACAATAATAGTCACAATACTTGTGATTATTATTTTACTATCGTATTAATTATATTATTTATGTATTTATATATACATTGTACTTGTTATTGAAACTTGAAATTTGTATTTGTTGTTTGATAATATTTGTAAATAATGTTAACTATAGTATTCGTAATCATCAAGATAGAGTACAAAAAAATTACAAGACGGCGCTCTGTATATGTAATTTTGCTACATCCGTGTTTTGAATTGTTTTGATGATATTATACAATAATCAAGCAGATCTAGTTATTTAAGAATATTGTACTTTCTATTAATCATATTATTCTCTTGACTAATGTTAAATAAGATTACGTTATATTTTAGATTCTGAACGAAGCGAGGAATGTATTGGTTTTGTAATAGTGTTTATTTTTTTAAATTTTATTTCTTCAAAATTGTATACAACAATTCTACCAGAAATCTTGCTACAATTTTCATGTGTAACACCTATTCCGAAAAGAAATTTTAGGTAATGTTTTTGATTTTTCATTTGGTTATCATAAAAAATAGGAAAACCGGAAAAAAAACGTAGGAAAAATCGGAAAACTAACGAAAATAATTCTTTTATTATTTTCAATTTTGTTTTTTGTCATAATTCAGTTAAAAACAATTGTAAAGATTTGAAATTTAAATAAAAACTTATATTTGCTTTTTTTAAACGTGATCAAATTTTCGACCCATTTTTAATCTATTAATAAACATTAAAACTGTACGAATTTTTACATAGTTTTGGTTCGGTAGTTACTCTGTGGATACAATTAACTGTCAAACTAAACAAAATGCCTGACAATTTAACAAGAGGTTCATCATAAGTCGTCCTAAGTATTAACAGTAAAAAGTTAAGTCGATAGTATTTTTATTTTTCTTTATACGAATTTTAATATCAAATTTTGACGAAAATCGTAAATATTACAGACAATTGAAACATGTATAACTAAAGTCAGTTCAGAATCATTTCTTGTTAGCAATGATTAATCTTTGCATACAGATATAATTTAAATTCTCTTCTATATCCTTAGCTCACCCGATTCCCTCTGACAACAGTGGCTCACCCATCTAGCGAAGTGTGTCGTTCTTTTTTATTTTTTGCTCTTCACTCTGTGTGATGAAAACAATGTTGTTATTTATAAAATGTTACGAGTTTTTTGAAATTCTATATAAAACGGTTGAATTATGTTTTGAAGAATGTAAAGCAGCATAATTTAAATGCATTTAAAACTTATTCTGGTTTAGACATTATTCAGGCAAATACAATGGGTATCGAGGGAGTATTTTTTGTTATCTAAAACTTGTAGTGAGCCAGTCATCCGATTCATTCACCTTTATACATTGTAATTTTATAAACTGAGCTCGATACTTCCATTATTTACTGAGTTTTTAAATAGTAGTATCCCTTTGAGAATACTTACTTAAATTTACGTCTTATATAGATTATAAGGTTAACTGGAAAACATTTTTCTATATGGATTTTTATTAGTAATAGGACTACTGACTATGCTATTTATTTATTGTTATTCCCATTAAAATTCGATGCTAATAACCTGATAATGAACTTAATGTTGTCCGTTATTACTTTTTAATGACTATTTTATTATTTTTATAAGTAGCTGTTACAAATCTCGTTTTGTTATCAAATATTTGAATGTAACTTTTTAACATTCTGGAAGTTTTTGAGCTGTTTATTAGGTATTTAAAATATTCGTGTGTTTTTAGTGATTTTTAGATTAAATTGTTTTGGCCATCCAAAAAATTCTTAAAATTTAACATAAAAATTTCTTCAAAAGTACTTTGTACTTAGCTCTGTACTATAAGACCCGCCCATCGCTTTTGTGAAATTGACAGCTCTGTCTAACTATTTTGAGTCTCTCTATTGTTCGTTTCCACCGTACATGATCATCTGTTCCTTTCCAAATTCCACTATCCTCATTAAACTACTATTTTAACTCTCCAAAAACTGTCTTGTGCACATTGCAAACACCAACCTTTCTTTCTCTCTTTAAAATCCGCTTAGATTTCATAAAGCTTTTCATTTTCGTACTATATTTTTATCTAATAGTTTTGGCCTGAATAGTATTAACATTGTTATCTTCTATAAATCCATTTTTTTTATATTATCAAAAGAATAAATTTTATTTTTTTTCTGGGCCTTGGTTTGTATTGAATTAATAAAATAAAATAAATCTCTCTTTGTGGCTGGTATTATACATTAGAGACAATCAATGAAATTAAATATGTTTTGTTCCGATAAATTATATTTTTGGTTAAATTGAGACACACAGTAAGACGTCAATTAATAAACTATGGTGGTTTGCTGTTACTCTCAGATTCAAGTGATAGGTACGTGTATTACGTATGGTACTAATGTTTGACACACATTACGATTTGATACGTATATTATTTTATTTGTGTATCCACCCGACCTATTCAACTTGTATTTATTTAAGTTATATTGTTTGTTCCTTTATACCTAGGTAACAATATAATGCATATTTTTTATGTTTCGATAATATTTATTAAAGAGTTAATGAAAGGAAAGGGTTAAAAGCTTTTTCGTATTGCTTAAAACTAATGATAATAGGTACTTGTATTAATTATTGTCCTCATCTTTGAAAAAAACTATGTTTTATTTATATTCAGTAAAAAGGAATATCATTATAAAATGTCTATGTACAATAGAATTGATTTAGAATTGATAATTGATATCGGTAATGATTGACTGACAGCTTACAAAAGAAACGATTCATAAAATGTAATTGTATGCTCGTAAAATATTGGAAAATATTTTGTAGGAACCGAGTTCTGTTGGAAACGTACTTTGTCAAAACCGTAATTTATTGAAAAAAGAATTCATCAGAAAGTTTTTATTTCAAAAAAATAATTCGTCAGAAAATATGTTGTTGGAACCGTATTATTCGGAAAATATTTTTTGCCCATCAACGATAACATGTAGTCATAATGAAATTATATTGAAGAGTTCCGACAAAATGTTTTCCGATGAATTATTTTTCTGAAAAAAATTATTCCTTTTAACATGTATTCACTGACAAAGAAAGTCGGCATTTAATATCTAGAGTACTTTTCATAATTTTCAGGAAAACCCAAAAATTACGAAATATACTATTATTTTTCCAAATTTCGCTAGAATGATTAATTTATTTTAATTTGTATGACCTATGTTTTCTTCCATAAATATCATTTTAATTAAAAAAATATCAAATGATCTGTTTTGTTGAATTTTGAATCCAGATGGTGACCATGAATAACGTTTTTTAATTTTCTTTGTATTATTTTTTTGTAATTGATCAAAGTCTAATAAAAATGTATAATGTACGGTAATGTACAAAAATTATTATTTTATTATTTTCAATTTTGTTTTTATAATGGAATTTAGTTTAATATCCTTGTTAAATGTAGCATACAATATCTTTTTTAACCGTGCCTAAGATCGAATAATAGAAATGGCAGATCAGATACAAGGAGATTATCAAGAACGTTTTAGAGCAGGTAGATCTACGACAGACCAGATGTTTAGTTAGACAACTAATGCAAAAATCGTTGGAGTTGGCAGAGAAGTACATACACTTTTTGTTGAATTTATAAAAGCATACTATAGTATCCTATAGAGAAAGCCTACTGCATATTATAAAGAAGTTTTATTTTCTACACAAGCTGGTCAAACTTATATCAATTAGTGTCATGGAAACTTTGGTGAAAGTACGAATTGGGAATTACAATAGCTGAACCGTTTGCAGTAAATTTAGGATTAAGACAAGGCGACTAATTATCGCTAATTTTGTTTAACATAGTGGTGGGAAAGGTTATTAGAGAGATGAATATTGGTCCTCAAAAAGGTGTGTCGATCTCAGGACACGGCAGAGGGGGGGATTAGTTTATACAGATGATTTAGTTTAAATGGAAGAAACTCAATAAAGATTGAAATTATTATTCAGTAGACGGTATAAAGCGGTATAGAAAAAGTAAGATTAATCGTGAATGAAGTAAAAACGGAGTATAAGGTTTTGAGAAGACGAAATAGACCGCAATATCAGTCCATAAACATTGAAAACTGAATTTAAGAGGATAAGTGAATTAAAATACATTGGTACTACCTTAACTGAATATATTGATATAGCAAACGAGGAAGCTGCAAAAATCCAAGCGGAAAATAAATTTTATTATGGACTGACAAAGTTATTGACATTACAGACAATACCAGGATGAATAAAAGAATTATACTGTATGTATGCTGTATATGATACTGTATGGATCTGGTACCTATATACCTATATACCGTATATACCTAGTGCCGATTTAAGAACGATGGTGAGTCAGAATTGAACAGACCGACTTAGTTTAGAAATCATAACTTATGAAGTTCTCATACTATGTGGATGTTGTATGTGTTATGTTAAATAACTTAACATTGTCGGTTTTATATAGTATGTATGTTGTAGTATATTGGTGGTATATACCTAATATCATCCCAGGGGTCACAAGTTCATACCTTAGTTCCGTAATAATTTGTTTGCAAATACACGTCGAGTAGGTAACAGGGAAAAGGCGAATGAATTTTGTTCAAAAAATAAAATTAAGTGTATTATATTTTTTTTTTTTTTTTGACAAGTTAAAATCAAATTTTGACGAAAATTGTAAATTTTACAGCCTTTAAAAATATGTGTAACGGATCTTCATTTCAAATCGTTTTTCGTTAGAAACGGTTTATCGCTGTGTAAAAAATTCTTGTAATTTTTAAAATTTATATGGTGACCACAGGTGATGATATGGGAGCCGCCAGCGTGGGGACCGTGGATGACATAAGACGCGAGACGCATTAATATATTTGATCAAGTCTTTACTTCTTTTGGTTGACCCAGCGGAAACACACATTTTTTGCTCACCTTACGTTCTCACTACCTACATCTTTCCAAACCTATGTGGCAGTTGCAGGTACCATATGCGAGCCACTGTATTTATTTAATCCACATTTCCAAAAAACCTGGTAGTTGTACATATTGTCACCTTATTTTCTATCATTTTTTAATCATATTCATTATTTTTTCCTATTACTCTGTATGCACAACATATTGCCCTCAATTGACTTGAGCATGAACCCAACATAACGCGGTCCGTGGTCATTACCCAGAATAAGCAACTGTCTGTATATTTTTCTCACCACTTCAAATAAAAACAGCTATACAACGATATATAACCTAACCCATCTAGGGAATAACCTAACCACGTTATGCGACAACATAATTTTTCACACGGATTAGTAGAATTTAAAACGCCTGTTACTTAGAAACAATTTATCAAATATTAATGTGTGATACATTCAAATTTTCCAAAAATAACTTTTCGAAAAAAGTAAAATAAAAAGTAAATTTTTTAAAAATGAATTCAAAAATAAATTATTGTTATACTTTTCCTTGTGAGTAATATGAAAAAAATCAGAATGTGATTATTTTTATTATTTCCAGAGATATTCAAGTGGTATATTTTCGTGAGACAGCAAGTATAACATTACATTTGACTGTTTTTTTCTCATTCCCAAACTGTATTATTATTTCACCAACCACTTTCTTTTATTTTTATTTTTTATTTGACTACAGTTGGTTACAAATATAAATTAAATAACCTTATGCATACCACCTTCTCAACTACTCAACTACAGCATTGGCCGCACCCATCCCCAGTATCAGCTCTTATTATATTAGAATAGTCTAAATAGCATAATTTTTGTAGCGGCACGATAAGCGTTGTTTTCATAGTGCTCCTACCCAAACCTAAAGGTGGAATATCTCGTCAATGAATTGACGAAATAAAAAAATTCAAAATCAAAATTTATTGAAATTAATTTTAACGTTCTATACGTGTATGCAATTTTTAATATTTACAAGACAGCAAGACTACGAAAATTCATCGCATCATCACTAAAGTACATATTTCATCGCAGATTATATTATAAGGTTCAACAATTTAATTGATTTCTTTATAACTAGTTGATATAAGTTATAGCAATTCAGGTTAAATATCATTTATATACACGCTAGTCTGCTAATATAACAAACAACTGTTAAAATTGAAAACTATTTTTATTGTTTCTGCTTTAATTCATTTGAAATTATACTTAATATTAAAATAATATTATCTATATAAAACCAAATAAAAATTAAAAAACTAATAATAAAATAAATATAAAATGTCAAATTCCTAAAAAAATAGTTCAATAATGTCACAGAAAAAGTTAATATATTTTTTATTGTAAACATTTCAGGTCTGTACTCTTTAAACTGAATTACAACAAATATCAAAATTGTTTCCGTTTTTCCCATGATTTCCAAGTTATTAAAAATATGAAGAAAACTACAAGAAAGAAAATATTCTTATAAATTTAATGTATACTACTTTTAAAATTTGGATTAAGATTTCAAGAATTTAGAACAATTAAACCGTTATCATCTTAAATTTGTCAGTTTCTCCTATTTATTATTTTCCGGTTTTCCGAATTATCAAGAAAACAGTGAGTGAACCCAATACAGTTGTGATGGTAAATTTAATATTATTACCAGATAATACAATTTAAATTAAGTTATATTTTGGTAAAGTCGTTCTATCAAAAATTACTTAGTATCTAGCAAAATAGTAAATAGTAGTCAATTCTATTTGACTTACATTAAATGCCAAAAAAAAAACGATTTATTTTTTTATATCGTATTTATAAATTTATAGATATTATAAGATAAGATTGATAATTTGATTCTTAAAAAAATCATGCATTACTTGACAGAGTTTAATAATTTTTATCTGAAAGGAAATTTGACTGAGAAGATAATTTAGGGAGGTAATTTTTCGATTTTCCCAAGAGTTTTTCCGGCAACTGTGGAAGACCGGGATAAATTATGGGGAAACAGTGAAAAACGTAGGAAAACTGAGAAAATTGGTACAACATCAAACAAATATAGAAAGACTATTTACTATATATTAATTTACTATAGTTTGACATATATAATTTCGACAAAGAATCATTATTAACAAAACTCCGCTCAGAATAATCTTTTCGTAAGCATTAGTATATCGTTTTGTTATTATAATTATTATAATTGATTTACAAAATAATATTGTGTCATCTATATGAATAATATAATCATACAATAAATAATTGTTTTTTTATAAGCAGTTTATCTCTGGTAGCTAAAACACATTAAATATTGACAATAGCTGTAATATCGTTTACTGCATCAAAATATATTATACGGAGGTAAAGTCAATTATTGACTTATATAATATTGTTTACTCATTGATTGGTAAATATAATATTATTACCGTATCATTCTAATTACTATTTATTATTAGTAATAAGTATTTTCGTTATTTCTTATACGCTAAGAGGTTTAAAAACTTTGTAGTCAGTTTCAGTATAATCAGCACTCACACGGTTACACATGATATTGCACATTTGGAGTAGGTATCGAAAACGTAAATATTAATTTACCATTTGTGTGTCGATATCATTCAAAAAGTTATATTTTAAAACACAATAGCATAAAGTACAACAAACGAGTAAATTCGTGTACACGCATAGGTCGATACTCGTTATTGTACGGAATGTAAATATATTTATTCGATGTATGTACCCAGCTTGGTACCTCATCACACTGAAAACTGGAATATATAATAATAAATGAATTATTATGCTTTTACGTCGAAATGATCTCGCCGTATACCTACTGATTTTCGATGAAAAATATACGCCGTTTTATTTTACACACCATTAAATAACGGGCATATTTCTTCCAGTCTCTTAAATAAAAAATTATGTAATTTACATTACAAAATTCACAGAATACCCAAGTGTTTTAAACGTTTAAAAACATTCGATAAACGCATTACAATTATAATAACACGTTTAAAAGAAAATTACGTTTAATTAATGTTTAATGTATAATCAATATTATTTTTATGTTAAGTTTTAAAAATACTTACAACTTATAACTTTACAATAATAATAAAATAAATTGGAATAAACTATTATAAGCTAAACCGGCGCAATGGATAGACAATTTTATTGCACTGGTGTAGAATTTTTAAAACCAGTTATCCATGGATTTCCATAGACTAAATTTTAATATTATGATGATTCGTAGCGGAAAGAAGTATGTCCAGCATGATAAAACTAATATCTGTTAATGGAGAAGTTAGAATATTATTTTAATGAGAGGAAAAAGGTCTTATTAATTGGTTAAGTCAATTTTTTTTTAATTTTCCGTTATACTGTTGCAATTTATCACGTGGAAAATTAAAGGGGATCTGTTATTAAATATAAATTCTAAACCACAGAACTTAATTAAACTTAAAAATAATTTGAAATCAAGAGCCTACCTATTTAATTATATTTAGTTTTATCTTGTATCTTTATACAACAATATCATAATAAAAATTATATAATGATAAACTGGTAAAAACAAAAACATAATCAAACTTAAAATTAGCAATAGAAATTCTAAAAAATTAATTTTCTACATCTGAACTGAAATTTTATAGAAAAATAATAAATATTTATGAAAAAAATACATTTTCAACAATACAATTTCACTTTATAATGCACATATTTAGAAGAAAAACTTTCTAAGTTTAAAAAATACATAACATTGTACGTGATAACTTTTTTCGGAATTTGTTTTCTTGAACATTAGAGAAACAAGCTGCTCCACTATTTTATATTTGTGTTGTTTTTTATCACTCTTATTTTTAGGGGTAAAACAACTACCTACTTTTGATTTTTAATTGGCAATCTATATTTAAAAAGTCCAAAAATAGATTGAGTATTAGTTAAAATAAATTTCAGGGACGAAATTTTTTATTTCCATCGATCCGTTGATGAGATATTCCACTTTTAGGTTTGGGTTAGAGAAGAGTATTGAAATGTGTGGCTGTATGATGCGAGGCGTGTTAAAAATGAACCACTACTCTCCTTCAACCTAAAATTAAAAGTGGTATATCTCGTCAACGGCTTGACAGAAATCAGCACATTCCGGTAGTACATAATTTGAAAAGCCGTATTTTTTTTTTTTTTTTGAGATTTTCGTTTAATTTTGATTTAAAAACGCTTATTAAAAAAAAAAAAGTCGTTCGACGATTTTGGAAACTTTACCACGTCTAGGTAAGCCCAATATAAAATAAATAAATAAATAAATATTATTACTAAATCTCAATCTCTACGTGTATTTATAACCCAATTACAGCAAAAAATTCCCAAAAATTAAAATTCCTTAAAATCTTAAAAATGGTTTAAAAGTTTTGGCGATGATATCGTAAGAGAGTAAGTCAAAAAGACAAAAAAAAAAAAGTATCTTTTGATTTTTCAATTGAATAATTTTTTCAGGTAGAAAACGTCCTTCATGTTTTTATAAAAAATGAAATCTTGAAATTGTACATTTTCCTACGTTTTTCCTCATCTATGTACATTTATTTAAAAAATAGCGTCAAAAATCAAAAACTGACCTGTTTAAAGTACAGTTTAGACAGCTTGAGCACAAATTAGAAGAAGAAAACAAATTAAAAAAATATACAGCATTGTAAAACCAATAACCCCTCGGTACGCTCGACATCTAAAAGTTTAATTTATTGAAATGTTATTGGTCAGAAACAATTAAAAAAATGTATTTAATATTTTTAAAAGTTTAAATGGAGTATATTTGATCAATTTAATAAGTGAAATATTAATTTATAGTAAGTTAGGTAGATAATTTAAGGGTTATTAGTATTCATAGGACACATACAATGATGAATTCTATAAATTATTCATTGTAAAGCTTTTTCAGTGTTCTCAGAAATTGTTAATAGGTAGGTCATTCTAAATGTAAATAAAAATTACTCGATTAAATTAAATTTAATAACTAATTCGTTCACCTTTTTTTTTTTAACTGGCTCAAGAATAGTTCCCGTGAAAACAAAAATTGTAAATTCATCAATTCTGGGGACGTCGTTCCAAATTAAAAATATTATCTTTTCTCTATTATTTTTTTCTGGAATATTAATACTGACTATTAAGGTCTTTTTTCGTTTTTACAAAATACTTTTCCACTGATCCATTGGCACGTCAATACTGAGGATGTTATTTATTTTGGAGAGGTCTTTCCTTACCGTATCAAACCATCTTTGGCGTGGTCTCCCAAGGGTTGTCCTTTCAGTAGGGTTCTCGAAAATAATCTTACTTATGAGGCATCCTTCTGTTCCTCGCCACACGTGGCTAGCCCATTCTGTTCTCGTACTATACATGAATTGGCTTTGGAGATTAAAATCCCAGGATCTTCACTAGTTTTTGGTCATGAAAATACCGCGACCAGTATACATAATCCTAGGAGTCCCGGGACTATGTAACACCGACTCGATAACTTAATCGCCCGCTACGGGCCCACATTAATGTCGATCAACGTGTTTGTAAGATACGATTATATTATATCATTATTATTATATTATGAGATTATGTTTACGACCGATCGGTATACGTACGAACAAATTACTATACCCTGTTCGCTGATACATACATCCGCTACGGTAAAGAGTCTTTTTTTTTTAAATATTTAACTGTGTCAATATTGTTATTATAAAATGTTACGTGCTAGTGTTTCTACTATACACAAAAAAGATACAAGCACATCGTCGGCGTATAGATAAAACATGGGAAAATCGGCAGAAAACGTAGCAAAATCAGGAAAATATATATGATATTAAATAAATTTAAAAAAATAATGCATTATACGTAATTTATGTAATAATTTTACTACAATATTATATACTTATGTGTTGTTGGGAATGCAACATTATCAACCGAACTCCGCTCAGGATCATTTTTTCGTTCAAAATGGTTAATTGTAAAGTACTGATATACATTAAAATTTCGCTCTTCTATCTTCATGACACCTCACCTACTACAGTGGCCCACCCACGTGTGAAGTATATCTTTTTTTTGTAAATCATTTTTTATCCCAGATATTTTAAATCTTTCACTTACTCGAATGAGTATCAATTTACCCTGATGTTACCAGCTATCTTTACATAATTATATAATTTATTTTGGCTTCAATAACTAATTATCCCATATTTTGGTTACCATTTAATAGAATTGTTGCCTTTATTTCAATTTAATCTACATAACCCAAAAATTTCAAAAACTTCTCCATCTTTCGCCTTTCCTAAATTTCTCTTATTACCTTTCATGTGCCACGTTAAAAAGTGCAAGCGATAATGCGTTTTCTTGTTTCAAAATGGTTTTACATTCAAAAGCTACGAATATCTTTACAATGAAACGTAATTTGCAGGAGGTTTGCTGGTTACAAATTTTAACTAGCTTCATTAGTTTCCTAGATATTCCGAAATGTATAAGTGCTATTCACAGTTACTCTAGATCGATAATATAATTCATTATATGTTTGCTTAAAGTCTACGACCAGGATTTGTATTTTACCTGCTCAAAAATATTATATAAAATTAATTAAAATATTTGTTATTTGTCTGTAAATTTTATTTTATAAATACAATTTATTATAAGTATTATAAGTTTTATACTTGTTTTAATTTAAACTCGATTTATAATACTATCAAATACGATCAGAGATTACATGCCGGAAGATTATATTGGTTTAACAAAGATGTTTATTTTTTTTTTTTTTATAGTGTATACAATAATTTTACCAGCAATTTTGATCCGATATATATGCGAGACACCAATTCAAAAAGGGAATGTTGTCCAGATGATACTTTTAGAAAGCCATTTTTTTGATTTTCCAAACGGTTTTCATAATATCTTTGAAAAACCAGGATACAATATAAGAAAAACGGGAAATTTACAAAAATAATGCTTTTATTATTTTTCAATTTTGTTATTTGTTCTAATTAAATTAAAAAAATATTAGTAGAAACTTGAAATTTTGATGGACGTGGTAAATTTTTCAAAACATTTAAGCCATTTTTGAGCTATTTATAGACATTTTAATTTTGAAGGTATTTTACGTGATTTTATTCGGTAGATACTCCGTGATAAGATTGTTAAATTTAACAGTAATGCTTGAAAATGTAATAAAAGGTTCATTAAGAGACATATTTAAAAAAAAAAATTAGTTTAATGTACTATTATTTTTACAAAAAAATTTTAATATCAAATTTTGACGAAAATATTTCGAGTAGAACAAATCTAATTTTTCAAATTTATTTTTCACCATTTTGTGTATGTAACTGATTTAACGATGGTGAAGTCAGAATTAAGCAGATTAACTAGGTTTTAAAACAATATTTTTTTTTAATTTCTGATATTATGCGGATATTATATGTTATGTTGAATAACTATATAATTCAAATATGGGAACTCAAATATGTTTGTCGTAATCTAATGGTTATGCATGGCTTTTGACATCCTAGGGGTCACAAGTTCAAACCTGAGTTATACAACAAATTTTTTGCATTTTTATCTAAACAAGGAAAAATAAACGTATTTTGGTTGTTCCTGAAGACCCAAGACATCGCTTGCTCGGATTATTTTAATCGCAAAATACCCCTTAATTTGAAGTGCAAAATTTTTTACAAGAAATCTTGCTTAGGTATATTAAGTGTAGCTTATTTTCTGAAAAGGAATTTTATCTCCATGGTGATTAAGATAGGTAATTTTTTGATTTTTCACGCGTTTTTCATAATATCTTGGAAAACCCGGGATAAAATGTTGGAAAATGTACGAAATGTCGGTCATAAGTGAAAAATATTTCCGGCTCATATTTTCCTATGCCAACTTTTCTACAAGCAAATTTGCTCTAATTTTTAATGACAGAATTGTTTCTGAAAGGTAATCTAACTGGAAAGGTACTTTAAGAAGTCATTTTTGATTTTCTTAAGAGTTTTCCCAGAATATGTGAAAAACGAGGAAAACCGGGAGAAACACAGGCAAAACGGGAAAATCGGTGCTTTATTAAACAAATATTATTAAAGAAAATAAATAATACCTTTTTCCATTATTGTACCACAATATGATATATATATTGTTAGACCTTCCTTAGGAAGGTCCTAGTAGGAATCCTTAAGAATTATTTTACGTTATAATTTTAAAATGTATGCAAATAAATTTCGAACGTGTTAAAACGAAAACAAAATGGGATAGGTACTTTGTATTAAACTCGAAATTTATAATAACTAGTATACTAATCAAAACTGCATAGCTGATCTCATGTTATTAGTCTCTCAATTGTATAAGGATTACATTAGAGGTGATAGTGGTGATAGGTGTATCACTTTTGTAGGTAGAGATTAGAACCTTACACATATGTGTGTCATGTAGGTGAATACAGGACCCCTGAAAAACAAATCAAACTACTTATATTCATAATTGAAATTAAAATCTATATAAAGCATATATTAAGTTCTCGGTCCATGTACCGAGTCCAGTCTAACTAATTGGCACATAGGGCCAAGCGGGGGATGGGTTCGTATATTATTAATAAGTGAGCCAGATGGGTTTTATATTATAATATTAAAATATTGAGTTTAGGTACTAAGTCACAAACTAAATTTGTTACTTCAGGTTCTTAAATTATAAAAGCATATGACTCCAATGGGCCAGATTAAGCGAATCAGTATTTTTGTAGAAAATTATTTTGTTTAAGTATTTATAACTTTAACTTAAATCAATTATGAAATTGTATCATTTAAAATGATATGCTATTATTCTTTATATTACATTTGATTTCCATATTTTGGTGTTAAGTTATATAAATACCTATGACTAGGTTGTTATATTATTACTAACCACGAAAAACCTGAGGGTCAAACTGGCAACAATGTTTAGTGAACCAGACTAGATTACGTATATATAATAAGTGGAGATTTGATGGGTTTTATTAATCAGAATAATATAGGGCACTAATGAACCAGGCTTGCATGTAAAGGAAACTTACCGGACAAGGTCTAAAATATAAGCCCTTGCAAAGTTCATAAGCAAAGTCATTTAATTTATATAAGTACTTAACAAAATTAATTAATGGTGTAAAGTGAACGCTATCAATTTTTATCTGTTAAAATTCAGCTTACGTTCGTATTCATTTACTTATTTATAAACAAACTTATTTTTATTATAACAATATTCCTAGTAAAATACGATCCTGAGTCCTTGAAATAAATATTAATTATTGATAAGAAAAAATTAAGCAAATTTAAGTATTGTCAACAAAGAAACGATTCTGAGTGGAGCTCGATTAGTTGTAATGCTCAGGGACGTCTTCGGGTTAATTTTATAGGTGGGGGGGATGGCGAGCAATTTTTAATCTCGTATACCACCCTTTCATCAACAAAAACTTAAAACCTTTATATCTGATTTCAACTTATATTACCTTAGAAGACTGCAGATATATTGTATAAATGCAATAAAACAGTACAATTTAAAAGTTGAATTTATTTTTACATTAAATAAATAATAATTAAAATAATGATAACACGATAAAAAATAATAATAACAATATTAATAATACAATTTAGATGACCAATTCTAAAATACTTTTATTTTAAGCAGCATTTTGCAAGCGGTTTGATCAACAATATTTTCTATATTAATGTTTTCATTTCGATGAATATTTAAAAGTGATAAGCCATTTAGCCTCTAATCAATTTTTTTTTTTTACCACAAAGTAGGACTTTAAATAAATCTCATATTAAATTCTCAAGCATTTCTGTTTGGTTTAACAATTTTATCCACAGAGGGTACCTACTGAATACAAATTACGTACAAAACTCTCAAAAATTAAAATGGCAATAAATGGTTCAACATTTTTACTATGACAAGAAAAGGCAAATTTAATATTTATTTCCAATTTTCAAGGCTCTAAGAATATTTTTACTGAATTAAAACAAAAAAAAAAAAAAAAAATTAAAAATAATAAAAGCCTTTCGTAAATTAAAACACTCAGTACAACTTATGATGAATATTATACAAAATTTCGAAGCATTTCTGTCAGTCATGACAACTTTAACCGATCATAATCAAATAAAACAAAAAACCATGTAAATGTCATTTTAGTTATATTATAGCTTAAAAATGATAGAATATGTTGATTATTTTACCACGTTTAAAAAGCTCTATGTATGTATACCATATTTCTTCGACTATTTTAAACTGAATTATAATAAAAATAATGAAACTGAAAATAATGAAATTGTTATTTTTGTAGATTCGTTCATATTTTCTATAATTTTTTTCAGGTATTTCCTTATTCTTATGAAAATTACTAGGAAAATCATAAAAATAACGTTTAAATAATACGTTAAAATGTTTTTATAATTTACTAAATATCCTAAATATATAGATACAATTTGCTTTCAAACAAGATGCTACACTAGAATATAGCCAATGGGCTTAATATTTCTAGTAAAATTTGTTTCCGAACACAAAAAACCAAAACATTAGTTTAAAAAACTACAGAATATTCAATACATTTCTCCCTGCACTCAGAATAAAATAAAAAAGAATTATATAAACAAGAAATTACTATTTCTATCCTCTCTTCTAACTTTCTTTCTAAAACAGTGGCCCGTTCATCAGCAGTACCAGTAGTTTCTTATTTTATTTCTTAAATGATGTGTATGTAAGTAATTTTAATTACAAAAATGTCACTATAAACTCTGTAGTAAGTATTACACGAAATTATAAAGGGATGTCACAAAAGTTAAGACACGACATATGCACTAGGTATACATATTCGTCCGTCATAATATTATAACTAATGAAATATAATATGCGAACACTAATGTTATAGTATTAATACGGGTAAAGTATAAAAATAATTAATGTATTATTTTTTTTTTTTTTCAATGATACTTTACTTTTGAACGTCAATATAACTCGCATTTAATTACAAATTTAATGGATATAATACTATACGAGGCAATTGAAACTTTAATTGCATTTGCGTACAATACTATACTATAATAATATTATAATGTCGAGAGCTTAAAACGAAAACCGACGTAAAAACACAAGGGTTAAAATAATATTAAATTCGTAATTCATCAAGTTAGATACATATAATATTTTAAGCTGTTCAGGTTATAATAAATTATAATATTAGTAGTAAATTATTTATTATTTATTTTTTTGAGATCTATTTTACTATAGAAGTTAGGTTATCTACAAAATCCTATTGAACTCAATTTTTTTCTGAAATTTTGATGAATATACTCATGTATATATTAGATAAATATCCTGAATATGCGATGTAAATTCGTATTATATCGTCCGTTAAAACTGAGAAGAATTAATATTTTTTTTTTTTGATTACGGTTAAATAAGGCCATGGTAAATAATAACCAATCAAATTATCTTATCATGACATTAGTTATTACCTACAGTCTCTATCGTGCTAATGTAATTAATATTAATGTTAAAAATTAACGACCAATGATAGATAAGAATATATTTTCTATAATTTGTATGTGATTATTGACTATTGGTATCGGAAATGTTATACCGAATAAACGGTATTATTTCCATGTTAGAAATGTAGTAATCGAAATAAATTAATCATCGATTTTTACTGATTCGTCCATAAAATTACCATAATTTATTCTTTGATAATACTTCCATATAAGCGTTAATTCATATCACAATAAAAAACCCATCTAGTCATCTAGGTCATGTTTAAATAATATAAAGTAAAACCAACCAATCCACGAATACCCATGAATCTATATAAACTTATATCGTCGTTTGTGCGAATAAATCTCCTATCTGAAAAATTGACAAATTGAGGTTTTGGTATCACTGAATAAAACTCCTATATACTTTTTTTTCTTGTACAATTAATGAAATATATTGTTTGAAACGTAGTACAGAAGACCCGAACACGAAATGTGCTTTAATTTTGAATGTTCAATAGGTATCCTTAATTTTGTACTGAATTCTAAAATCTTAAAACCCAAGAAGTTTTTAATTAAAAAAAATACACTTTTCAACGTTGATTATCAACATGTCCTTCTAAAATTATTATTTACATTTTAATATAAATTTAAAAATAAGTATTTTTAAACCATATTAAAAGAAACCTTCTTTAAAAAGTCGTTTTTAACGTTTTAAACGTTTTTTGAGGGAAGTGCCTAGATTTTATCTAAATAATTATCATTAAAAACAAAACAATGTCTGAAACTAGAATGGCAGGGACTTTTTTTTAAAAATATTTTGCTATTCATATTTTAACTATAATCTCAACCTTAACTCAATAAATTCTGCTCTAAGTAACACCAAGATTTTTTTTTTTTGTTTGTTGCTTGTTTATTAATAAAGTTATTAATACAAATAAAGTGAGTGTAGCGTATGAGGACGCCATGCACATGTGTTGTCTAGCCGTCTAATGAAAGACGAACGTCATATATATATATATATATATATATACTTTCGTTTATCTGTATCAGCTTTCTGCTTTTGTAGTTTTAATATCAGAGTAAATTTACCGATAATCAATATTAAAGGTATTTGTGTTTTTTGTATTTGTATTTTAGTTTTTTTCAATGAATTTAACTTTCATGCCAGATATGAGTGCATAAAATGTCAAAGATATCATATCATTTTATATAATATATCTTGTATTCTTGCATAAAAATTAAAATATCGGACAAAAACAATATCCTTACTTCTTTACCTTATACTTTTAATAGGTTTATCATAGATTAGTATTATTCCTTCTTATATTAAAACTAAAACTGAAAAATATTTTCGCTCGAATTTTACCATGTTACAAAATAAAATAACGTAAACTTAAAAACTCGTATAATATTTATGTGTTTTATATACGAGTATAATAAATGTTATAATTATATTTTTATAAGATTATAGAAATTGTATATTTGTCATATATCTCCCGTTTTTTGTATTTTTTTTTTCACGTATTTTTTTTTTTTTATTTTATTATTATCGCGTTCTATGAAAAAATGCACTTCGACGACTAGAAGTCACTGAACGGCCAGTGTTTGTTGTCGGCGCGACACACCAGCTGCGCGCTGGGCTTTTGTCGCCAGGCGTACGTTGAAATCCTCGCAGACACAGCGCAGTACGCGTGCAACTCGCGGCCGACCGAACGTCTCGCGCGCGCTATAAAAACCACCGCCGGGTCGGAATAATATTACCGCGAACCTTGTTTGATATAAAAAAAAAAAAAGTATGTATAATAACCGAGTTTTTTGCCTTTCCTCCTGAAATCGTTCATCGGGAAGGTAACACGTGTTTAAAATGTTTAAGATACCGTCCAGTGCGTTGAATTCGAAAAAAAAGTACCGAAAAACGAACGCAATATTGCCGAAATAATATTTATACTTATTAGTGATAATTACACTACTACGTGTTTATTTTTTTTTTTTTATCGTAAATCGTACCTGTCTCCTCGAATTTTTGTGTTATCGGACGCGTCCAGGTATATATATATATATATGGCTATTTTTTGTTTTTTTTGTTTTTTGATTCTATAATTCTTTAATTTTTTTAAATATTTATACTAACACGTATTATAATATTATAGATTATAATCAGGACACGGATTTCTCAATGCAAATACATTTTTCGTTGTATTTTTTGTCAACTCTGTGGCTTGCAAATTAAGCATCAATGCATTCCGAGTAGTTGCATATTATTATTAGTTTGATCCGTACATAGTCACCGTCATGCAAAAACTGAGTGTAAAAAGTGACCTAGTATAAAAAAAAAAAAGATATTTATACACCTTATGTCATTTCTACATATTTATGAAAAAAAAAACGTCCATGTGATATCGTTTATAAAACACTTAACACATGATTCAAAAATTAAAATTTAAAATCAAAATTTATTACGTATCAAATACAGATTTTAACTTTTTGTATGATGACGACGCGCGACTATACGTAGCAGATTGGGAAATTTCAGTTTGGAATGTTATACCGTTTTTCGGGTAATTATCCAAAGGCATTTTTGCCGCTAGACGACATTTTCTGAAGAATTTTTCGACAGTTCACATTGTTCGTATCCAGGCACTAATATTTAATAAGATTTATTTTTTTTTCAACCCGTTTTTCCTATTTTTCTCTCACTCTCGGGAATACGTCAACCTGTTGCTCCGTGTTCTACAAGACGTATTGTATCTATGTATTTTATTTTTAAATTGAAAAATCTTTTGTACGATGGGTATGTACGTTTAATTCCGGGTAGGTTTTTCCAGAATGCTATTTACAGTACATCGGTATTTTCTAAAAATACATCTATACTAGACGTCTCTTGTCTGTTTTCGTATAATAAAAGTCCAATTGTATAGATAATAGAATTTCGAAAATTCTTTTTTTACCACATCAATACATTTATTATTACATACAATGTAAATAATCTGCTTTTCATTAAATAGGTACACGTGATTCTGATTATTTCTCTGTATTTTGCAGGTACCCGTTGAATTCATTTCATTTTATTTACCTGAGGATTTTTTATTTATTTATTTTTTTTTTAAGACCCTATTATTAGGCAGATTATATTAAATATAAAACACTATTTATCATGTCTCAAAATGCATTATTAGCGCACGATTTATTGTTATTGCGTGCTTTATAATTATACCTACAGTTTTTATATGAACATCGTAAAGTGTCGAGTAGAACAATATTTTTAATACTTGCGTTTTTTTTTTTTTTTTTGTATTATATTTATACTAATAAATTAGTTCTTAGACATTAAAAAAATCTTCCGAATGAATAATTTATTTCATTACGTCACTAAAATACTGTTTGTCGCAAAAATGGATATTAAATTATCGAATATTTTCGTGTGGGCAATATCTATTTTTACAATAACAATGTATTTTGTGTTGGTTATTTTTAATTTTTTAAATATACTATAGATTATATTATATACCTTGGTATATTATTATCGTGTATCGTTTAGAATCGCATATAAAAGTTATAACAAAGGAATCGAACGCGCAATTTGTCTAAATTGATCAGATATATTTCATTTTTGAATTTATTTTTAGTAGGAACACTTAAAACAAATAAAACCTAATTAATCTATACATTTGTTTACTATTAGCTGACAATATTGTTTTTAGGATAAATTTAATTTATTATAAGGTTTTTAAATATAATTTACAAAGCGCAATGCGACGATGGTGAACAAATAATGGTGAATAAAGTGAAAAAATCGTACCACTTACACATTTGAGTCACTTCACGTGTGATATGTATAAATAATAAAATGTGTAATTTATAATCGTAAGTATTAAAAAACTGCAAATTATTCTTTATGTTTTTATATTTGCTTTAAATTATTTAGTGTTTACTAATTTTCACAAACTGTGGACACTTTTGTGTATAAAATAAGCGGATAATACTTAACAATGCTTGACCATTTGTTTGAATTGCAATGCAAATAATATTATAATATTTTTTATTTCATCATATTTTATTTTATTTTTAAAATATATACGGACAAAAGTCTTATTACATAACATGATATAAATTATGGTAAAAAGTATAGATTACAGTAGCATACAATTAACTTAGGTAGTTAAAATTTTAACTTAACATAAAATTGTAAACAATTAAATTACAATTTGTATATTATTGTAACATTTCGAATTTATATTCTTTTATAGTTTTCTAATACAACAATAGAGTAAAAAGAAAAAAATTAATAATTGAAATTTATTATTTTTTATTTGAAACGTAGCGGGAAATGTATTGTTTGGTTTTACAAATATTTTTATTTTTCAAATTTTATGTGAAGGTCATTTTCCGATTTTCCAAACAATTTTCATAATTGACAAACACTGTACAATTAACGAAAATAATGATTTTATTATTTTAAATTTTGTTTTTTTGTTGTTTTAACAAGTTAAAAATATTTGTGAAGACTTGAAATTTAGATAGAAAACGTGCAGAAATTTGTCTTTTAGACGTGGTAAAATTGTCAAAACATTTGTGCAATTTTTAAATTATTTATGAACAGTTTAATTTTGCAAGATTTGTAGGTAATTTTTATTTAGTAAGTACTTTGTGAATACAAATGTTATAAATAGAATTAAATGTAAATTTAACAAGCCATTCGTAATTAGTGTAACATTGTGGTTAAAACAAAAAAAACAAAAAAATTGAGTTTTATAAAAAATATTTTTTTAACCACTTTTGGTATCAAATTTTATCGAAAATAGTTAATATTACGGCCTTTCAAAATATGTACAACCGAACTTCGCTCCAAATCGTTTTTATTGCGTATAATTAAATAAATTTTATTCCTCTCTATATCCTACTCTTCCAACTTCTTCCCTACAACAGTTGCCCACCCACCGTGTGAAGTTTATTCGTTTTTTTAGGAACATTATTGCTGAGTATGGGTATTAACTACTGTAATAAGTAATTAGGACTTCAGTCACAAATATTAATTTTTTGAAACAAATTTCTATTAAAAATTCTTTTCGGACCATTGTTACATAAATTATAATCAGGTAGTTTTGATTTAATTTTTTATAAAATAAGTATAGTATTAGCCACAGTTCTTCAGAAAAACACACGAAAAATTAAAAAATTAACTTACTGAGACACCATTAAGACAAAAAAAAAGCTACTATTAAATTTCGAATTCAGTAAAAAACATATATCAAAATATTTCTAAAATCGTGGCATAAACGTTTGTTAACTTTTCTGTATTATTATAAAAATCAAACAATGAACTTACTTATGTAAAATTAAGCAAAACAAATCTATTGTAATTTATTTTTGATTGGAACACGATATTTGATATAAATGTTATTAATAGAGACACAAAAAAATAATGCATTTTAAAATATAATTTGTCGAACTAATAAGGTTTTCGAACGTTTAAACGAAATATTACGTTTGTTATCGAAAAAGTTATCCCCAGTGAAGAGTAAGTAGACGACGAAAGTAAATAATGGATGAGATGTCTGTAGTGATTGTTCGGGTGAATGAGGAGAAAAATGTTCGTCGTTGACGAGAAAATAACGGTCAGAGTATAGTTGCTTTTGTGTTTTTAATAGATCAATTTTTCAAAAAAAAAAAAGGCTAAAACAATATATTTGTACGCATAAGTCATAAATATCTTTTCTACGCGTACTTTTGAGTTATTAAAATACCAATGTAAATATAATATATTATTTCTAAACTTAATATAAAATATATACACCTAATTTTTTAAAATTGTGTTTAAAATTATAATCTTGAAACCATTAGTTAAATTACCAAAATTTTACGAATGAAAATATAATATTTGATCTTACTCGTATGAACAACGAGACGATAATACGTTGAAATTAGAATAAATTTTAATTCAATGTACAAAATTTAAAACATTTATTTCGTTTTTAGTGACTCAGAACTAACAGCTAAATAAATTTGAAGTAAAACTCTTTGGTACTTATAAAAAGAATGAATTGTATAATTATATTAAATATGTCTTACCCGGTAATTAATTTAAACTATACAGTAGTAGACTAACTGGTGAAATATACCCGAAAAACGTATTGGTTTCGTTTTATATGCCAAGTCTTTTTCCAAATCTTTATTTTGTCATCCTTGTAATTGATCAAAAAAGAAATCAAAAATGACGAAATTTTAGTGTAAGTATCATTGTTTAAATTTTAAATTTGAATATTATTGTTTTGCGTTGTTATTCAACGTACGAAAATACACACATAGTAGTTCCTAAAAGTAAACCCCAGGAAATGTAATACTCGACTTAGTCTATAAAACAACCAGTTTAAATATGAAACACGATTTTTCTAGATTAAATTTTATAAATAAGTCTCTCTTTTAGCATAGATCACTTCAATATTGTGTTCTAATATTTTTTTATTATAACTAAACACCGATTATTTTGGTTTTTAATTTCCCTGAACTTGTCTTATATATCTTTTCCCGACCAAACGAGCTTAACTCGGGAAATAAATTTATTTTGTAGGTACATGAAAGTGATAAAAGTTGGATTGAATTTCAATATGAATTTAATCATGTTATTTCGGGAGAGGTTGTTTTTTAGCTTTGTACATGTCTGCACTCTCCCTAAATGAATACAATGTTGAACATACATGACGTCAGTATGAATGTGTTTTTGGGAGTTTCAACTTTTTACCTCTCCCCATACCATTATTATGATCAAATGTCTCCGTTTTTATTTAGTGCAGTACTATTATAAATTGTATAATATAATTGTATATATTGTTAAATCGCACATTAATTATCATTTCTTACACAAAAGATATGAGGACAAATTTTACTCTAGTGGCTCTGCTACCATTAGGTTTTTTTTTTAAGTTAATACTTAATTCCTTATTCGTTAATCAAAAATTAAATGCACCCATGTTATTTACTTATATATTACAAGCGATATGTATTAATTATATACAGAATGATTTGTTTTATCATGAACCAAAATTTTCGCAGGGTATTTTAAATGAATTTGATATTATTTTTTTTTGAACATTATGGAAACGGTTAAGCTTTATTTTAAAACCATTTTTAATTTTTTACCCCTATTCCATAATAACCTTTAATAAGTATATACTTTTGTTTTCCAAAAAGCAATTCCCCTTTAAAAATAGATGAGCAATTTATTACCCTTCCCTACTCTTCTAGTCAAAACTTTAAACAGTTATAACTCATAAACGGTAAATCTGATACTTATTAGTGTTATGCTTCTTAAAATTTCTAGACAAATATTCTATATTCAAATCTGTGTTCAAAGATTGTTCAAAGATGTATTTAAAGTTACAATCTATTTATAGGTTTTCGAATATAGATTCTCATTTGTAAAACCATTGTTAGTTTGACCACATTGCTTAAATATTGTGAAAAATCTAAGTATTCAAAAATATAGATTTTTATTATACTTAAAAATTCAAAAATCAGAATTTGAATAAATACAATATTAAACCAAAACAAATGGGGTGAGCACGCGTAATAAATTACTCTGTATATTAATATTGAATGATTTATTTCGGTATACGAAGTTTATCGATCAGTATAGGTACTATTTTTTATCAAAAACCACAACTACCGATTTGATAATCTATAGTAAACCATAACTATCGCACAGAATATATGAATACATTTTTTTATATCATATATTATAATATAATATGTATCTAACACTATAAAATATTACGTATTTTAAAGATTAAAGAGGAAAAAATGATAAACAGAGTTGGTTACAAATAATTTGTTTTTGTTATTGGTACCTATATACCTACTCGTAAATACCTAAACTGTACACATAGACGTAACGATTTATTTTATTTTATATTTTGCATAAACAGCCGTGGAAGAATAAATAAATGAGGTCACGTCGTGTTGTAATATATAATTGACTCGGAAATTGTTCAGCCATAGATAATTAATTTAAAAACAGAAATTGAAAAAAAAGCAATAAGCAAAAACTATTATCGTTAACGCCGAACGAAATTCAGAAGCTATGAATTATTTTTTCCATAGTATATAGTGGATACTGCGGGTTCTGTGTTAAATGCAGAGATTATTGTATATAACCTATTAATATAGATCGAAAAAAAAAATTATTTTAACAAAGTTAAAACGAATTCTTATTTTATAAATATATATATACCTAATATCAAACGTTTTTGCTAAGATATTTACAATAATTTGTTGTGATAGCTAATGAATTGCACAGTTATTATGTATAATGTGTGGTGGTCCTTAACAAATTATATTAAATGTTATTTGCGTATAGGAATTAATTTGTAGGTATATATATATTTTTTTTTTATAATTCGGCATTGAGCTTATTCGAAAATTCTATCATGCGAATTAAGCGATAATTACCTGTTTACAGACGGTTAGGTGTAAAATTAGGCACAGTACACGTGTGCCCGCGATTCAAATTTATATCGAATGACTTTCGAACATTTTTAAGGCAATTTAAATTTTCATAAAAAAAAACAAAAAAGCTGATACTGCACCTCTATTGTATGCGAGAAGTGAGGAAAGTAGAATACACAAAGTTATTCAATTTATATTTTTAAACATAGATGAATATTAGCCAATGAAAAACAATTCTGAGCAAAGAATGTTCCTGTGTATACACGCTGATATTTTTATTATGAACCAGCAATTATCTCAGAGAATTTTAATTGAATTTGATTTATGTTTTTTCTAATCTTTATGGAATCGTTTAAGCTTTATTTTAAAACCATTTTAAATTATCACCCCTTTTCCATATATCTTAAATAAGTGTATACTTTCGATTTTCAAATAGAAAACCCCCCATTTTGAATACAGATTTGAATAGAGAATATTTTTTTAGACATTTTGATATGCATAACACTAATGTCAAATTTAACGTTTATGAATTATAACAGTTTAAATTTTAGACTAGGGAAGTAGGAAAGAGTTATAAATTGTCTATCTATTACCCTTCTCTACACCTCTGGTCTAAAATTTAAACTGTTATAACTCATAAATGTTAAATCTGATATTTACTATGTTTCGAATATACAAAATAATAATAATAATATATATATATATATATATACCTACACTTTTGTCCTTCAAACAGAGAATATTTAAAAGAAACAATTATCTAATCGATAGTAGGTTACCTGTAATTTATTGAAGAAATCAAATAGTTAGACTCAGGGTCTCCCTTAAAACGTATAGATATAAAAAAAAAAAAATGTAGAAAAATATAGAAAAAATGAAAAGTGTGTAACGGTTTATACTATTGGAGATAGAAATAAAAACATAAAATATATATGGCGGACAGTTAATACTATCAGGTAGGTAAAAAACATTTATATATTTCCGAGATATGTATTTATATATATATATATATATTTATCCTAAATGTTGTATATGATAAATGTTGTATATAATCATTATTGTAATGAGTGACATAAAGAAGAACTTGATTAGTTGATTAAAGTCTTTTCATATTTGTTAGTGCAATATTTTTTGTAGCTTCAATGTATTGTTATAAATCGCAACGTGATTATGATCTCTCCAATTTGTAAATAATTTATTAATTTATACTGTGGAAAATACTCATAACTTTTATATGCTTATAAGTTATAAGTATATAAAAAGTATTAAAAAAATGATTGATAAAATCTATAATAAGAACTAGCCATTTTACAACATTTTCGATGAATTTTTATGAACATTTTCTGCAAAATTGAGTATTTATAGCATTTTTTTATACATTTTTAGATTCAACTTCGTTGTTTTTAAATACATACTGTAACCGTATGAATACTCATATATAACTCGTATTTTCAAACTAAAATTGATACCACAATTGTGATTGCGCACGATTGATCTAAAGTTTTGAGCGACCTATTCTTCCATTTAAAAATATATTTTCCAGTTTCTGCGAAAAATGATTACTAATTTATTATCACCTTATAAAGTGTCAGACTTCTGTATTTTAAATAATAGATAAAACAAAATGTCAGTTTATCATTTATAAATTATAAGTTCAAAGTAATATTAGATAACAGATTGAGTGAATGAGCTATTTCTTCAATATACACAGAGATGTGTCGGTTAGAGACTTATGGTCAATGAATGCAGATGTATATTGGTACTGTAAAAACAACAGTTGGAGTTTTCACTGTAAATACTTCATATTAAATTATATTAAGTATCTAAGGCAAATGAAAAATTAAAAAAGTATAGTTTATAAAGTAATAAAGTAAAATAACGAATTTTCTTTTTGTATTCAGTTTTCTAAAATATTGTAATAAGTATAATAATATAATTTTATCATTAATACAGCTCTTTTTTGATTGTAATAGTTATGGTATTTCACTATAACATCATGGAAACTTCATTAATCATTAGGTATACCTTAAACATTTGTATTTTGTATTTAATAATTTATTGTGTTTGGATATCCTTCCCCTCTGACAAATCCCGGTTACGGCACAGCTATTATCTGAAGTATGACTCTAAAGGAACGTTTTTTCTTAACTGACCTGACGTTTGTGTTCACGAGTTACGAAAACATCAGCATCAATAGTATTTAGGTATATAAAATATGCACAATATAGTTTTTAATGGATACAACAGAACAAAGTACTGTGCAAAATTTGCTACCGACTAAATATGTGTATTCATCACTCAAGCATATGACACTTTATATAAAGTACCTTCAAAAAATTCAGGTCGGTCGAAATTTGTATTACCAATAATTAGAAGCGGGAAAAAGCCCTTCTAAAAAATAATATATTGGTTTAGACATAAGAATATTCAACACAGTAAAAGATAACGGAAAAAGAGAAAGAGTATAGTTTTTGAAATAATAGCACGACATATAATTTCATTCTATTAGATTTAATACTGTATGTTTTCCATTTTTAAGTTCTTTTCATGTAGATGGGTTTTAATTTGAATTTAATATTTATAAGTTTGTTATTTTATATCAGTTATTCAAATATACAAAATGTGTACTTAATATATAAAATTATTATTACATTTTTTTCATTTTTATAATTTATTGCATTATTCTTATTATCATCTTTCTTTTAGCGTCCAAACCATGTCCTCTAAATGTCCCTCGCGTCCATGTGGTGGCGTCCATAAGGCCATGTCTATATGCCCTAAACCATTTTTTTGGAGGTAAATACTCTTATTATAAAATGTGTATGTTTAGAACATTTCGAAGATAACGTCGGATTTTACAATCATATTTTAGATAATATTGTAAAACTCGCTCAATTCATTACTGAAGGATGTACAATCAATGTATTTTATGTATAATATAATATATATTTTTTATATACTAGGTAAATTATCTTTTTGACAATTATTATTTCTTAAAAATCCCATCAGTTCGTTTTCACAATGTTATCAACAACAATGCTATATACATGTTTTATAATGGGCAGTTTTTCGAAAACCTATTTAAAAGCCTTTTCATTTGTTTAACGTGAACGCATATTTGCTATAATATTGTACCGATTATTCATTAGAAAGACAGAGATGGCAAATAGCACTTTAGCGGATGTTCCGTTTTATAATTTTTTTTTTACAGTCTTGTATTATAAACATATAGTTATATTTCATATTTTTATAAAGAGGAAACGAAAATTATAACAATTACAATCGTTGTTTTATACTTAGTTACTTTTATTAATTTTAAGTAGTAGATTTTTAATAATTACTCGTAAGTTTACCTCTATAAAGCGTGTAGCGTACTATGTTTACCAAAAGAACAACGATTTTGGTATATCACTCATCCCACACATTTAATTTGAATACCACCTATTAAAACCCACAACAAATTGTACATTATATAAACGGGTTTAAATATTTTCTCAAATTTGTAAAATTTAAAAATTAATTTTTGCATTTTAATGACAAAACTTTTCCACTTATTTACTGCCGGAAATCTGTTTAAGTAGAATTAAAATGAGTATGGACGTTTTTGTGTAACGTAAAACGGTTATAAATAAAACATACTTTCCCAAATCTGATTTCAACATAATATAAAGTATGTATGGATTTACAAACAAATTTTTAAAATTATTTAGAAAGTAGATTAGTTTGTATAAAATATGGTATGTGCAAAATAAATACAAACATAGTGCAATTGTTTCACGGTTTATTCAAAAGTAACATCTTAATTATTGAGGACTTCGAAATTAAAAAATCGTAAATTGACTTACAAAATTACGTGAAAAATATATCAACTAATTTATATATACTTTAAAAATTAAAATCTAACGTTTGTAAAGTACATAATGTCTAATTTTCTACTACTTATTCGTCGAAGACGTACAAAAAATAATTGGTGTATCCCGACCCTATTATACTTATAATATAATATTTCATTATTTTACAAGAATCATTGCGCTATTAAAAATTTATCTATAGTATTGTCTAAGGCGTCCACTTAAATTTTGATGGAGCTGCGGCTTCACGAAAACTACTGCCGCCGAGTATAAAATTACATTCCGTGCAATATAGATGGAGAAAATATAATGAAAATGATTATAAAATTTAGAAAAAAAAGGCGATTTTTGTATGTATTCATCGTAATTTAGTCTTCAAGTTAATTTTAAAGAATAATTTCTGTTGCGACAGTAAATATTATAATTGTTCCGTATGAACCTTTAAAGTTCTTAAACGATGCAGCGGTACGTGGTACTGTTCTAAATAATATTTTATTTGTGCGGGGTATCAAACAGATCCGCTACTCGATATGGCGTACTGGACGATAAAGTATCGTACCGGAACGTTTTTTGGTACAACAAGCGCACACTGTTGCGTTACGATATAAAAAAAAAACAAAATTTAAAATAATGAAAGAATTATTTTAGTCAATTTCCCCATACTTTTTACTTATTTTTCAGTTTTGCTCAATTATTTAAAAAAATTACAAAAAAAAAAATTAAAAACTACTTTCATGGTCACACACTAAATTAAAAACTCAACAAAAAAAGGTTTTCTTTTGATTTTCTATTGAAGCAATATTTTCAGTAATAAAAATAATGGAATGCCAACGCCGTAACTTTTAGTTATTTTTCGGTTTTTCCCAATGATTACAAAAACTACAAAAAAAAAAATTCAAAAGATGAATTACTTACTCATGAACTAGAATAAACATGAAACAACTAAGATGTCTTGTCGTTTTTCTATTGGAGCAAACTTTACGGTAGAAATCATAAGCTGTAAAAATTTAAAATAATGGATATCGAAAAACAATTTTTTCTCCGTGAGTGTCTATGTATTGAAAGGAATAAAATAGATCTTTCTTCTTATTTTTCAATTTGAGCAAAATTTCTGGTAGAAAACTACGTTTCCAAAGATTACAATAATCAAATCGAGACACCAAGTTGCCATAAATATTAATATTAATCTATTTTACCGTTCCGGTACACGAAAAAAACCGTGCATGTAACCTTCCAGAAATATCGGCTCTATTCCGTCCTCCAATACGATGCTTGAGACCGTACAGACAATATGTAGTGTGCCATTGCCTATTTAATCCACTGTGCATGGCTTTTAACTGTACCGCATAAAGAATATCATCGCGTGTATCGTCCGGTATTATCGTATCGATGTGATCGATACCATATGAAATCATTGGTACAATCGATACCCAGGAGTACTAGATAGAGTCTAGATAGTTTTCAAGAGGGGCGACTCTATTTTTAAAATCATTAATTACTATATTTGTTCGCTTCATATATTCATCTAGGTGGCGTGGATGACACACAAAGCGCCGTAGGTAGACTATCCGCTTTCCACCTATATTTTTCCGTCCAATACACTGAGCAAAACGGGAATAAAGGTACAAAGTATACAAGAAACGCCACGGGCAACGCCGGACGGTTGACAGCTAGTAAAATAATAAAATAATTATACTAATAAAAGTAATAAGTAAAATAATTTATTAGTTTCTTCTACTGATAATGGTAAATTAAAATTGTGATCATTATTATTTTGTTGATAATGAGAGTAATTAGTAAACATTAAAAAATGTTATATGAGGGGGGGGGTGAATGTCCCTTTGACTCCCCTTTGGGGACGTGCCTACCAGTACCGCGGCCGTATCGGTGCCAGACCGCATACCGCTGCAGCATGTGGGGCCCTTAAACAACGTACCGTGTACTGGTGCAGTTTGTAAGAAACTTAAATAATCGTATTTCTACATAAATCTGCGAAAACTTTTGCTTGGCATTTTTCAACGATTAATAATATATGAAACATATTTTATGAGACGTGGGAGAGGAGTAAGAGATACATTGTTATTTATTGGTGTGTAGATACAAAAAATAACGAAGGTCATCCTACGCGACGCGTAATCGGAAGTTTGCATAAATATTTTAATCTAAATGCGATTAAATATATGGTTGACAATCACGGACGTAGGCAAATTGATACCGAAATATATTCACGTAAACGCGATTAAGTATAAACGGGTTTTTTTTTTCTTTTCATTGTTATTATTATTAAATCTAGTTGTTGTTAAACTTTATATCTTAGCGTTTGTACGGGTTAAAGTTTTATCTCCATAATACGTCGTTTACCACGTTGAATATATTATTAAAATATTAAAAACATTAAATAATGAAAATTTTATTTTCGTCTCTTATATTCGAAAGATAGCGGTTTTACAAAGAAAATCAATAAACGGTTCAAATAAAATGACGCTATATAATATATATTTTATAATATTTTATACATTGTATTATTATTTTCTACGCATAAGTACGCAATGCCCGTAACCAGAATTTCCAGAACCAAAAATATTATAATTCGAACATCTACGTGTACCAGATAACATATTCGTAATGATAATATTATATTAATATCAGTTTTTCATAAAAAAAAAAAAAAAAAAAAAATGATATTATTAAATAAATATTGATAGTATATTTAATAAATATTTTGAAAAATAATAATGTGAATATATTATTAATATAATATCATGAACGAAATATTTATAGAAAATTCTAAATATATTGCTATTATATAATTAATAACGAGTTTTTAAATGATATTTTGAATATATTAATAATATGGTATCATTGATGAAATACTAAAGTTCTGAATGTATAATCATAATATTGTTAAAATCTAAATAATTATATTACGATTCAAAAATAATTCTATACTTCTATGTGATATTCTACCACAGATATTATAATAATATATAATAGTACAGATGCATATTTTCTATATTGGATCCTAACAGTTTATTATTGGTTTTGTCCCAATGTTTAGCATCAACTGCATGAACAATCTATATACCAATAGCAATATTAGAAATTTCTGAGTATAGACCCAATGGTTACTATAACGACCGATTGATCAAACATCTCAGAAATCGCCAAATTGGAAAAATGTGTTAATCTAAACAAGTGTTATTACGGTTAAAAGTACGTCAAGACCACAACGGGTCGATTGCGGTCCCCGACGATTCACGCACTAAAAGATACCAGTTGTTTGTCATCATTTACATATATAAAATAACATTAATCAAAAACATATAATCTGTCTGGTAGTTGGCAGTTAAATTAAATTTGTATTTTTATTGTATTTGATCATTACATTATATTATACAGTACCGTAGCCAAATTTTTTTTTTTTTTTTGGGGGGGGGGCATTCATCAGTTTTGTATAAGTTACCATATTTTGTTGAACGATTAAATAGATGGAAATAACCAATAAACAAAAAAATGAGGAACACGCTCCCAACCACCCCTCCACATTCCCCCTGACACTGGTGTGCACTATTGAGAGGAAGTTAAAGTTTCTATTTCTAAAAAGTCCGCAATTTCGAGATGTCGCTGAACCTATATTATAATAATTTGAAATTTACTAATTTATTAATAAAATCAACATTTTATTAATTACGTAGGTAGTCTAGTGGACAGGGCGTTAGGTTAGATTGGGCAAGGTCTCGGGTTCAGCACTCGACTCTGACAAGTTACGAGATTCCGTTCAAAAAAAAAACAAAATTGAAAAATATCATTTCTAAAATGGTTAATACACGAAAATCCCGTGACCGTTCTTTATTCTATAAATATTTTCTAAATATTATTTAAATGAAAAATATGGAAAAATAAAAGATTTTATAAGTCTTAAAAAAATATATTTTTGCCATCTGGGGAAATTGTATTATATTATTATAATAGTAAGAGATATCGAATTTTGTCGGTATAAAATTAGACAAGTAAACGTATTTAATATATATTACAATATATTTGTAATATATTTTTGTTAGCAATGGTTTATTGTTGATTACAAATATACATTAAATTCTCGTCTGAATCATAGCTCCCCAAATTCCCATCTATAACAGTAGCCGCACCCACGTGCGAAGTATGTCCTTTTTCTTATTATCATAATATAGTAAATATAATTTATTGTAAGAGTCGATTTCTAGGTGAAAATCGTTTAAGTTTTGGCTTTTGGTCTAGATTTGGAGGTTTTATCTCTTTCTCGGAAATCATTTTGCCGGTTTAATAAAAAAAACTGCAACTATTTTTATGTCACATCTATAAATGAATAATCAATTTTATTCCTGATTGTAATTTATTCAAAAAATTGTTCGACATTTTCAACACTTCACCCTCCAGAAATCAGCTAGTTATAGGAGAAATAAGAAGATACAGTAACCTACTTTGGAGCTTTTTTTGAATGTATGATGCTCCATGGTAAACCTTTTTGTAATTGTGTAATAATTTAATAATATGCGAATAATAGTTATAATTAATGGTTGTATATGCGGAATTTTCGCCCAGCGGTACTTGATTTTTTATTCTTGCCGTTGATTATACACAGTCTGTATGTATTCGTTTTATTGATACTTGAATATATTGTATTTGTTGATTGCGCAAAAGGGTTATGTATTGAATATCAATTATTAACAGGGAAAATAACGTCAACGTAGAAAATGGAGTATCAACGCACCTAATAATATTACGGTTTTCATTCTAATTATTTTCTGGATATAAATATATTCATAATAATAATATACTTGAAATTTGGCACCAAACATAATAACCCATGCGCGTGGGTAGTTTTGCCTTGTACAGCACGGCGGTGTAATTAAACCGACTATATATTTCATTTTCACCCTGATGACATTATTGTATAATACACCCATATAATATAGTTACGTATAGTAGTAATATTATGCTACGAATTCGTAGAATTTTTTAAATTTGATACCTTGGATTTCAAATTGCATTCAAAATACAAACATGCAACAAAAATCAAAATCACGTTCGATATTCTGGCTGATGGATTGATGGATGAATGTACTATCTTTATACCTATGCTCGTATGCCTGTATTATAATCTTTTTCTGAATTCTTGGTGTTAAAATTCTGTTGTTCTAGGCAGGTAGGGAGATATTATAGTTGCATTTATTAATTATTCATATTTTAATCAACTCGTTTTTTATGTAGATCATTAAAACAATAACTTCGTTTTTTGTTATTATAAATATTCCGATTTATACGTTTTAGAAATCGTATTAAATAATTTTATTATTTCGGGTATTTTATTTCTTCTATATAGATTAAAAGAAATGATTAAATAGGTTTTTTACATATTAATAAACAAATTTAAGTTTAATTTGAAGTTTTCGTTTAAAGTTGTTTTAGTAATACAAAACTATTTTTGTGTTACTGATTCAACTGCCAAATAAGGGCATAGGTAAGATTATTTTATTAAGCCTATGCCCCGAACAAAATCGGTGGATAGTTTATGTTGTTAATGGTTGAACGATTGGTAAAGTAAGACATTAGAATCATATAGAATAATAAGTTTAACTATATAGAACTGAGAATAATGTATAATACATAATTTGTTAGTAAGATAGTAGCAGTTATGGTGATAAGCATAGCCAATTTCTAGACATTGCACTATTCTGTCCCAGGAGAACAGGAACGGGTGTAGCCATTGTTGTAGGTGGGCAGTTGGAAACGTAGGACACAGAAGAGAATTTAATGTATATACGTATGTATGTAATCATTTTCTTTCAGAAAAGGTGCTACAATTAAAAATCGGAGAAAGCTCTATGGTAGAAAATTTGTTCACAGAAAATAAAAAATAAACTTCTTTATAAAACCATAAGCTCCATGATGTCCCACTCAGAATTTAAAAAAAATAGCTAACTTAAGGGAGTGTTTCTTTTTTTAAACCAGTGATCATTATCTTTGAAGATTCGATTATTTGTCAGATATTGATCTTTTAAAATCTTTTAGGTACCGTAAATATTCATTACCTTTTTCATTTTTCAACATCGATTCAAAAAGAGAATACTTTTCAAAATGTAATCTGTTATTATGATTTAAATAGTTTATCTATATCCAAAATTATTGCTTAAAGATACTGTTAGAAAAATTTCTTTTTTAGAATCAAAGTTCAAAAAATAATTATGTAATGTTTCTGTTTAAAAATAAATAATAGTCAATAATATCAAAATGCCCACCTAATATTAAAGATTTTCACTTATTACTTTTATACATTATTTACATACGGAATACGCGTTTTAAAATATTTTTAAACGTGCCCGTGAGCCTACAAACACGCGATAATATTGCCTCAGCATCGTCGTCATCATCATGTGCACGACGTTTCTAGCCATTTGACTGAAATTGGAGGCCTCGGGCTGTATTATATGGTCGTCTCCGTCGTCATCGAAGACTGGCCGGATAGTATTATTTTCTCTATCAAGTATATAATATATAGAGAATATTTATACTAGTAATATATATATATATATATATAACTGGCAGATATATATATATATATATATTGGCCGATCCAATAATTTTCCCGTCGTCTTATTTTATATTTACCTTTTATCTCGGACGGATATTACATCAGTGGGATTCCGGGTCAATCGACCGACAGGACAATCAATTGTCAACCAAAATACCAACCAGGACAAACGATTGACAATAATATATAAAGTGGCGATTTAATGTCATGCTGTTTATATTTTTATTTTAAAAATCTACTCATTATGAAAATAAATAAAAAAAAACATTTAATATACATAATAAACACTAAAAAAACACTAAAAAATGTATTTATTTACTAATTTATTAAAAATAAACTCGTATTTTATTATGTTTGGGTTGTGAGCAATACCTCGAAGATAAGACGATAAAAACATCAACTTTGTAAAAATGTATGATACCCAATACCAGGTGATTTATTTAAGTGGGTACACTTATTATCTCCGATAGTATTAATTTTTTTCCGGTATTTGTTTTCAAGAACATTTAAGAAATAATTAGCTTTACAATTTTATGTTTATGTTATATTTTATCACTTTTATTTTCGTATACCACTACCTACTTTTGATTTTCAAACAGCAATCTATATTGAAATATCCATAGATAGATAGAGTATTAGTTGAAATAAATTTGAGTGTTGGCATTTTTAATTTCTGTCGAGCCGTTGCCGAGTTATTCCACATTTAAGTTTAAGTTAGAGGAAAGTAGTAGAGTATCATTTGTATGGCGGTACGGCGCACGGTGTGTTAATAATGCACCACCACTTCACTCCAACCCTAACTTTAAAGTGAAATATCTTGTCAACGGGTTGACGGAAATAAAAAATTTCAACACTTAAATTTATTTTAGCTAATACTCCATCATCTATTTATGGATATTTTAATATAGGTTGCCATTTGAAAAATCAAAAGTAGGTAATGGTTTTACTTCCAAAAATAAGGGTGACAAAAAATAGCATGGATAGCAACTCGAAAAGGATCACTAGATTTGAAAACAGGTGTGACAGAACAGGTTTTCCAAGCAGCTGGAAAAATGTCCTCATCGAGAGATCGTCTAAAGAGCAAAAACTAGGGGAGTACAATTGAATCTCGATAGTTGAGATACCATCAATGCCATTTTAAAAGTTATTATCAGGGCTTGAATTTCATAGCACTGAAAATAATTGAAATATGCCCTATGATATGACTTAACATATCAAAAATTAAGCGCTATAATATTATGTTCTAAATATGTTAAAATAAGCTATAGTGTGTCATAAAAACATGAAAAATATTTAAAAAGAAAATGTTTTTTAACATTTTTTTTAAACTTACAACCTAAAGAAGTGATAAATGTTAACTGTTCGATGAACCAATAAGTAGGGTTGTTTAAAAATTAATTATAATATGAAATGAGAATGGTAGGTATTTTTCTTATGGATTCGCATAAATAAAAGATTTTTTTCTACTTTTTATGAAAAATACAAAATAAATCATAATAATATTATGCATATTAGCAAAAAATAACATTAAATATCTAAAATTCTTCAAATATGCAAAAAATTTCCATGGCGCATATATCAAATGTAAAGCCCACTCTGCTATTTTTATCTATATACTTTAAAAATTATGAAATGCTATGAAATCCGAGCCCTGATTATTACTTGGAGAGTAATGGGCCGCTTGAAAATCTTTGAGATTAAAATTACAGTTAGAAGGATCGTCGTTGGAGTAAATATTATTATATATTTTTGTAAGTATATATGGTAGAAACTACATTTACAGCTGTATTTAAAATTTTATATCATAGTGTAATCGAAATTTAATAACATATTTATTGAAAATAATAATATATTATTATTTTCGATCGATTATCCATCTCCCACTAGTGTACGAAGCCAAGATTTTGTATTGGGGATAGACTAAAGAAGTTTTTGCTTGTATCATGGGCGTAAGTAACAAGAGTTTAGGGAGGAGGAAAATAACATAACCCAATTTTAGAAGAGTGTTTTCATTAATATGAATTTCAACGTTATAATTTAAACAAAAATTGATAAAAAAAAAAAAAAAATTAATGATGAAATGAGAATATAATTTTATATATAATGTTTTGGAATATCTTGTGGTAACTTTAATATATATTTTACAGCCCTCTGTTAGCTGCATCTATGAGAATAATTAGCAAAAAAAGTGAAAAATTATATATTTATATAATTTTCATTTTTGTACTTTTTATTTGTATTAATGTAATTAATTAATAATTCCTATATGCACGCAATATTGTTGATAGTTGTTAATATAAAATATATATAATAGAATTATAGTAGCTGTTACATTAATATAGTAATGAATGTTATGAGACAAATGGGAATTGCGTCAGTTAGCAGGTTTATTAACGAGTAGCTAATACATTGGATTGGTAATAATGCACGGGAGTAAGGGAGATAGGGTTAAAGCAGTGATGGAATGAAAACCTACTGGGAAAAGGCCTTGTGGATGGCCTATAAATAAACAGATGAGTTTAGTGGAGAACAAAAGTTCAGGACAGGTGAAGTAGAGGTCGTGGTCGTGGTGAATACTTTTAAAAATTATTAAATACCAGCAGAAGATATGTTATGTGTGATATGTGATTATATCGTTTAAAATTTATTAATAGATTACGATTAGTTTTAAATCCGCAAAAATCATATAGTTGGTGCAAGTTGCAGAGGCATATGGTTATATAATATATACAGTAGGGTTTTATTAAGATTATTTTAAAATATTCAGACATGAGATATAAGATAATTGCTAGAATAATTATCTAGATGAAGATAAAAGATACATATAAATTTAATTATTAATAAAAAAATTATAAAAAAAAATAATAATAATAATAAAAAAAAAATAATCACAGTAAATTTTATTAAGATTACAAAAATATAATTTCATTTTTATCTATCATAAAATTATAAGGTGTTAAAAGTAGTAAAAATTTTCCAGATTTGTTTCATATTGAGAATCACAAATATTATATTTTCATTGATGAAAATGTATTAATATTTAATTTATTAAACTATAATTAACAAGTTAGTTTATTGATTATTAACAAATAAAATATTTTATCAATTATTTCTAAAAAGTATAAAAATTACGATTTAAAAAAACTAAAAAGACGTTATAGGAAAATAAATACGGGTGCAACCACTGTTATAGGTAAATTTGATGTTTCCCTTTTAGCAACGATTAACCATTGCTAACGAAAAAACGATTCTGAGCGGAGTTCAGTTCATAGTGATACTTTGTCATCAATACAGATGTTATATTATGGTAAAATAATTAAAGAGCCATTGTATATTTACTTTACTAATATTTATTTAATCTTGTACCGATTTTACCGTTTTTCCCAGATATCCCATTTTATTTTCGGTTTTTCGCATTTGTTGAGAAAACTTCGAAGAAAATCGAAAAATGACTGTTTTATAGTACCTACTCTTAAATAAAATTTACTATTAGACAATTTCCTATCATTTATAAGTTGGAGAAAAATTGCTGGTTGAAAAATTGTCCACAGGAAAAAAATAGTAATATTTTAGTAATATATTTCGTACATTTTCCCGTTTTTATTCGAATTTTCATATTTTTCGAGAAAAATTTGAAAAATCGGAAAATTGCATCCCTTAAGTACCACCCCAAGAATATTACCTTTCAGAAAAGTATTTATTGATATTGTTTCTGGTAGAATTTTTGTACACAGTATAAAAAAAGGAAAAGAAAAAAGTAAACATCTTAGTAAAACTAATATATTTTTTGTTAAACATAGAATCTAAAATATGTCTAAATGATTTAATTATTTATTTTAAACGACTAAGATAAATGATATTTCAAATTTATCTAGAAAAAATGGACAAAACAAATATAACATCTTTCCAGATTTACCTCGATAAAACACTATACTAATTAGTGATTATATGTGACATTTACAGATTTTAACAACTTCCTATTACCTGCAAAGTTTTTAGCGGCCAAAAACACGTAGTGTCCAGTATTGAGGACATTAGTTCAAGCGCATTTAAAAATCTTACATAATATCTTATAGAGTATAAAGCATGGAAATGTGTACGTAAAATTATTAAACACAATATTTAATTCTTATATTGTTAACGAAACGATAGTTTAGGCTTGGGAAGCGTAAATCGTCATTGTTAAAATGTCTAGGTAAAATAACGTTGTTTGGTAGGTACCCACACGTATACCAGATTGATAAGTTGATAAAGGTTCAAATTGTCCAAATTGTTTTTACATTATATGGATATTATTAAAATCGAAATGTGATACATATATAATATTATGACCTTTTCGTCGTTGTTTCCACACACCATAACGGCCGATTACCTAGGGTGACGGTGATAAGGATAGTTCCATAGTTTCTGCACGTCTACATAAGAATCCATTATCGAAATTATACCAAAGAAAATATAGATAATATGACTGATACGCACTGCTTATAGCAACGTAGATAATTTACAAACGATTATTGGGGTTTTTTTTTTTTTTAATGTCGTAAACCTACGAAAAAGACACCAACCCATAAACAATTCGAATGGTATTATTATAACTTTTAACGAAAAATGAATATATTTTCTTCACTGATTTTTTACTTTAACTGTGTTTTTACACCGAACTGAAAGTGCATTGTAAAACATATTGAACATCAACATAGCATTTTTATATAGAAATTATATTTTTTGTTATAATATAACCAGAATTTAATTTAATAAAACCAGATATTTGCAGTTTTAACAGTTTATTTCGAATAACCGTTTCTGCCAGTCTTCGTTCCCAGGAATCGCCCCATCCTAAACTCGGTTAGTACTAATTACACAAACCTGACATTTTCATCATAATATTCTTATATTAGTACTATAAGCCTGTGGGTTGTAGGTTCTAGATTTTGATTTTTTTTTTTTTTTTTTTTTTTACAATTTTTGTAATCTTTATATTTGTTTTATAAATATTACAGATACAACAATGTCAGTGATGCACAACGGAAAAACAAAAACGAAAAAAAAAAATCAAAAATAGGGTATACTAATGGCAGAAATTTAATTATCGTCGTCTCCCTTAAGGTTTTCATTTTTAATGGGCACTTTGATAAATAGTAGGACTGTCCTTCATAATGACGGTTATACTCTTATATATATATATATATATATATATTGTATTTATTAATGATATCATAAATTATTCGTTTAATTATTAATTTTTTGTCTATTTTGAGAAAATAGAAAAAAGTATTACTATATAATATCATATATACGTTAACGTGGCATTAAATAATGTGGGCGTCACATCCGTAGGTAGATATAGTATACTATACTCATTACAGACACCTATTATTATAGATTTTTATTCGGCTTTTTGTACTTGCGAATGTTGAAAAACTCCATATTTTATATGCTTGGATTAAATGACGTTATTGCAAATATTTGATTTATTGATACCGCATAAACAGATATTAAAATAACTGTGTAATACCTAGTATCAATTACTATGTTGTTAACTATATTATATCGTTCCTATCGTGCGAAAATTATTAAAGTGATATCATAAATAGATTATGAACTAAAATAACACATAATTCTCGATTGAAATCAAAATGTAATTAAAAATTAAAATGTAAATCTAAATTTGTTGACATTTTATAATTATGTAGTAACTTTTTGCATGACGAGGACGATGTATGACTAAATAGTACTAAATAGTAGTAGTAGTGACAAGAATTGAAGACCAGAGCCATTATTTTTGTGAAAATTGTTGGTCTGAGCACTCTATACAAATATACAATATTATATTAACCTTCATCAATATGATAACAATTATAAAAATTACATATACACATAATCGCGAAAATATATAAAAAAATGGCGGATAATGGTTGCTTTAATGTTAGTATGCAGCTACCTGCATATTATGATATAGTGCCATAATCAGCGAGAATGCACGTGCCTCTCGAAATCGTTCATTTTATTGATTATTTGAAATATTTCAGTGTACTTATTTACATAACTCTATCATTCTGAAAAAAAAATAGTAGGTAATTATACACATTTTTAGTGCCCTATGCAAACCCCCCCCCCATAAATGTTTTTATGGCACCAATAGGTACTGTTATGGGAGTTATTTAAATTACGTGTATGATTTTACTATTGATTATCTCCTAGTACAATTATTTTGATAAAATATTACGGTTACTTTTTTCTTGCAACTACTTAAGTTCCAAAACTAAATATATTGATACAACCGCCTTTTCTATTTGTCTCTATTAATTTTTTTTTTCTATTTCTCTTTTCCTCTTCTCCAATTTCTTTTTCGTTCAGTTTTATATTTTATATATACTCGTCTAGTATTTCGTCCGTTTTATACAAAAAATTATACCTAATTATTTATTTTTCCATTAAAGTGTACTTCGATGATACGTCTATTACTAGGTACATTATTATCTATATTTTTTTTTTCAATATCGGATTTCCTTATTTTTTTTTTTTAATTTTAATATCTGCGAAGATTTAAATAGATAATTTTTTTTTTATTAAAAAAACAAATTCATTTCTTCAAACAAATTTTGACGGTCGATCTCTCTTGTTAGGTTTAGTAGAAAACTAATATTCTTTATTCCTAAAAAAAAACTACAATATCAGCAAAATATCTATTCATTTTTTTTGTAATTTTTAAATTAATTTCTTAGGTATCTATAGTTAAACTATAATACCGTAGCTTTAAATAAATAGTTTTTTTTGCTCTATAGTTCATCATTTCTTTGAATTTAATACAAATTGCCATAATACAAAAATGTATAATTCAATAATACAAATCGCATTTCGTAAATCAATACGTTTTTCAAAATACAGGTAATATTAATTTTAATAATCAATATATTAAAAAAAAAAAAAAGATTACCTTTCTAATTTAACTTGATGTATGTATTACAATTATTCATTTAATTTGAATAGAAAACTAATAATAATTTTTAAATTGTATACCTTTATTATTTTCATCCACAGATGACTTTTTGAGTGTTGCATCTATCGTGAAAGTTGTTTCCCATTTCATCATGTCTTTAAATAAATTGATTTGAGAATGTATATAAAAGAAAATATATATGCCTACTTATAATTTATATTAAGTGTGTATATACTTTATATTTTTATTAGAACTTCTTTTCTTTGATCTTTAGTTTTTCTTTTTTTTTCGTATAACGTATTAGTACAGCCAGTACAGAAACTTTAAACTCAATTGGAGGCAATCAAAAAACTCTCACGGTACCTTTACTTGTGGAATGAGGCGACAAATGGTGTTTCGTCAGGTCGACAGCTGATATAAACATGTTTTCAAATACATATCTAACGAACACAATATAGTGAAATATTATCTATTTTCGGAAAAAACTTGACAAAAATCACTATTATACTATGACGAGAAAATAAATAATAGTTTGAAAGATGTTATTGTATATAAGTTATATGTCCACAGTTGAATAGTAAAACAAATACACAAAAAATGTTTGTTTCCATAAATAATTGTGTAATTAATTTTCACCGTTTGACTTTTACAAATTATTATGGTACTTTATAAGTACAATAATAATATTTGTGTAGCTATTTATTATTCTTTTCTTTTCTTTTCCTTCTAAAGAAGACACATTATTTATTCAAACGGTATCAACTTTAATTTTTCAAACAGCAATAACCTATATGACGTAAGTTTTTAACGCACAAACAAAAATATATTGACACGAGTAGGTACGTATACGTAGGTAACTATAATAGAAAAGTATATAAATAATATTATAAATTTTGAGAAACGGTTTGTTGGTTCGCGTAATAACTTGAGGTTTAAACAGAAAGAACGAAAAGGTTTAAAATTCATTTTATTTTTTTTATTTTTTATTATAGCACTTTTGAAATCGACATTATTTTAATAGGTACGTATATACTATATACATATATAAATACAATAAATATCAATAACCGTCAGTGTTTGTGTTGTTTGAATGTCAG